>VXAB01008514.1:365161-516837 GCA_013399175.1 Odontophorus gujanensis
CGATCTAAATTACACAGTGCACTTTGGCACTGAATTCCACAGCACCAGATCAACAAGTCTGACACTTGACAAACCTTGAGAGATGACAGGACAGGTAATACAAGAGATGACAGGTCTCTCTGTGACAGGACAAATCCTGTGACAGACAGACCAACCAACCCAGGACAGCAGTGCTTGCTGATGAAGCATACTGCCCAGCAAACAAAAGCTGGCTGAGATCTCAGAGGCACAACCATAGCTCTTGTGTAATCTCAAAGCATGTGGATCTTAAGTTGCTGTGCATCCCAAGAAAAAAATGAGAGAGGAAAAGGAAGGTGTGTCAGGAAGAAAAAGAAAATACCATGGAACTATTACTAAAGCACAGACACTTGTACTACAAAGAAACTTCCCCTGTTGAGTCTGTTTTAAAGAGGGGCAGGGGGCAGGAGAGGGAGGAGTTTGAAGTCCGAGGACCAAAACCTCCTCTTCTATAGAACACACATGAGGAAGAGAAGCAGAGAAAGCCGATCCCACACTACCCACCAGATCACCTCAACTCCAATCTAAAGAAATACTTCTGCTGCACTAAGGATGTTAATTCTGACACACACAGGTTGAATTTCAATCCAAAAAAAATAAAAGAGAGCATAATCTTCTACAAGTAGAGCCCCAACAGCCTTCCACAACCCCATATATGCTGTACAAAGCTAGGATCCAGACTGCAGCACACCCTATTAAAAAAGGCTCTCCAGCAGCCACCACTCCCAGCAAGCAGCAACATACATGCTTCCCCTCGTGCTCCTTTCTGCCAACTCTATGTGGACAGCCGGTCCCGCCAGAGACAACTTAGGACCTGCTCATCTCGTCACCAAAGCTATCTCCCCCTTTCTGCTTCTTTCCTCTTTGGTTCTCTGGCAACATACCTCAACACTACACCTTTGTAAGGCTAGCAGACAGCTAAAGAAGTCTGACTGCTGCAACTATAACACAGGGTGTCTCTCGAGCTGCTTACGTTCAGCACGGGGCAGAATCTGATGAGACAGCAGCTGAAGGGCAGGGAGGCCTAGAAAGCATGTCCTCCAGGCACTAGTAAATACCAGCGTGAAATGTGCTTCTCAAGACAAACATAAAGAGCACCCACAGCAAGCAACATGAGCTGGAGACGAGGGTGAATCAGGAAGTATCTAGAGGAAAGCCACAAGAAAAAGAACAGAGCGTGAGAAGGAGAGAGCAGTGCAAGGAAAACAGGATTACACATGAGGAGAAAGCCCTAAAGAAAGTCAGTCTGGTAGTCCCTGTTGTTGTCAGAAAGGGCAACTGGTTTTCCTTTTTACCTCTATTTAAAGGAATTCCTGTAATTTGTGTTTCCCCCATGCTATGAAACACATCTCTCTCGATTCGGCTGGGGCAAAGACATCAGACCACCTGTCATCACGGCCAGGGGGTGCCCGGAGAGGGCAATCAGGCTTGACACTGTCAGCCAGTACCTAAAGCAGGACTGTTGCACTGGCAAAGAGGAAGCTTCTGCCTCCAGCCCATCTGCTTGTTCTCTCCTTCTCATGTGAATCTAGTACAGATCAGCTTCTTGGGTGGCAGCCCTGAGAGCAGAGAGAGGCAGAAAAGGCAAAGTTTTCTCTGAAGTCTGTCGAGCTTCCAAGGCAGTTGATAAAATTAACAGCCTTAACAGAAACTGCCCACTGCATACAGCAACCAAATAAAGCTGCCAGTTCCTAAATGGCTGATGACCAAGCCACAGCTGTGACAGGGGGAGGAGGGGGGAGTGCACATGAATCCTTGGGTGAGTCACTCACTCCCTGCATCCCTGCTGGCCTAGATAAACACTGCTGCCAGCCGACGATGGGTGCCGCAAACCAACTCTTAAGCCCACAGCATCCCTGCTGCTTATCTCCTGGTGGGCACACAGCCCACACAGAGCACTGCAATCTCTGCAACTGCGTGAGCAGAAGAGGTGGTCACGGCAGCCATGAGGTCTCCGAGGTTCCCTTAAGATTGCCACAGACTTGTATGTCCCTCCTTGTCCTTTTTCCTGCTTTTACAAGTCCCCCTCAAGGGCTGGGGTCCCTGGCAGCTACAACAACAATATAAAGCTTCCTTTTAGAAGAGGAGAAGGTTGGAAAAAAGGTAGAAGTATAATAAAAATAATCATCGTGATGAAAACACTGTGTAGGAAGTTGCTGCTCACCCCTGTACTGGCATTTGTTCGTTTTCAGTTCTGGCTATTCACTTGCACCATCTTAGCAACGAGTTCTGGTGGATCACATCAAAACTGCTGGACAGAGCTTCAAGACAGCAGCAAGCCTGCTAACTACCCCAAAGCAGAAAATGCACTGCAATTCAGAGCTAATCATATCAAATCCAAATCAGCATCCCCCTTACAGACACTTCAAGAACAGCAAACTGGTTTGTAACAAACACTCCAGCTAGTTAGATCTCTACAACACAAAAGAAAGTCTCAAGTGGTGTGATGGTGAAGCACCACAGCTGCAAATCCTGCAGTAAAGTTATTTGTCATTTTAAAAATTGAGGGTTTTAAGTAAGTACTTAGTGCAATCCCTATGAGAAAGCTACTAAAGTTTTAACTGTCCTTACCTGTTGAGTAGCTGACAGATTTCTTTCCCCCCATTTCACCAGTGCACAAATACGCTACAAGGAGCAGGGGAGAGAGAAGGAAAGGAGCTCTGAAGGGACAGGAAGATTCTCCATTTTCTGCGGCTGAAGCACTGGCACACACATCGCATGCTGAGAGTTTCAGCACTGACTGCCTGTACTGACACCCACACTAAGAGAAGGGGTCAAGATGAACCCTAAATTTTGGGCTGCTGATGCTACATGTTGCTGTTTGCAAAGTCTGTCTTCTGCACCACACTCTCTGAAAACTTCCCTCAGTCCTCAGTTCTCTTGGTCCTGAAGTGACAACACGCAGTGTGAAGCATAGTTGCGCTCACAGTCAGTTACAACTACCTGAGATAGCTCTAACTTCTCCAGACTGTACCACAGGTATTTCAGGAAATGCAAAGAAATAAAACAAGAACAGCTTCTCATTTGCCTCATCTACCAATTCTTCTAGGGCTTTTCTAGCTTGAAGACAGACCTTATAGTGTTTTCTACTTCCTACCCAAAAACAACAACAAACAAACAAACACCAATACATCATCATCATTTAAGATGCAATCACAAAGCTTCCTGGTCTATGCTTTTTAAGACATAAGACAGGCGGATTGTAATGCACTGTCATATGGAATATGAGAAGAGAACTGCACAAGGCAGACTAAGGTGCTGCCCAGAGCACCTTTCTCAGCCGAAAGAACAGTAACAGCAAATCCTACCAAGTACACAGACGTGCAACAGAGAGTCACTGGTATACTCAACATCAAGAATGACCATCACCAGGCAATGCTTGAATGTTTTGATACCAGGTTTTCCTAAGGAAATCACAGCCAAACACAGGTATCTGAATCCATTTGCCATAAGCAAACAAAAACATGAGCATTTCCACAGTCTTCAGATCAGCCCAGCTCACATCACGGAATAGAGCAAGACAACCTCTTCTCAAAGTCATCTGTCTAGCAATGCCCACTGACAAAAACAAGGCCATCCAGGAACATAAGATGCATCTGTGAGACCAACACAGACAAGTTCAAACCTTACAGAGCCCTGTCTCCTACTCAACACTGGCAAACGTACTGCAAAATGCAGTGAGCCCCTGCTGTGAAATGTGCTCAGGGGGCCACAAGAACTATGAAGAACCAGAGGAAAAAAAAGCCCCTAGTTTTACTGTGTACAAAAATACCATGAGGAAATACAGCGACGCACAACTCAACCACTGGACTTAGAGACCTGGGAAAGCTTCTTTATTTCCATTGATCGGTCAATTTGTTCGATCCAGTACCACTCCAGTGTAATCTCTGCTTAAGTTCCCCGAGCATCTGGCTCCTGAGCACAGAACATACGTCATATGCCCCTGTGTTTATACATCTGTGTTAGAAGCAGATTTATATCAACCGGCTCTGGTCCTGCAGGGCAACCAATCACCATTTGTCGTATTTCAAAGTGGCATTTCTTCAGCCAAACTCTGGGACCTGGGACAAGGAATTCCTTATTGGGCTGTCTGGAAGCCTACAATCTGACAACCAGAAAGGCTCCGGGAGGTGAAGTCACTGGTTGCTGAGCCTGTAGGGCGCAGAGAACAGGTCTATGCTCTTTGAAGAAAGCAACCTTGTTGGTTTGGGTATTTTTTTTGAAGGAACAACTTGGTGCTGTTCTGCTAACAACAATTTATGATAGGTTTTAAAGGGCAAGTATTTCCATTTTGAGATCAGAGTTTGATTTAATGTCCGATTCCAGTACAGATTTCTTGCTGGAACTTTGTTTCCCTTTCACAATTCTCCCGTCTCTACTGATGGAGTTGTTACTTTCTTCACATTTTGGCTAACAGGTACTGTGCTCCTAAATAAAAACAGTTTTTAAGCAGATACAACTAGCTGCAAAACCATACAGAAGAGAATACATATTTTGTCTGTTTATAATAAAAAGTCAGCACGTAACTCCACATACATCTGAATTCAGAAAAAGACAAAAGGCAGCTGAGGGTCACTGCAGATGAGTTGTGGAAGCCAGGCAGACATATGACACTGGGCTAACTCCACTTCTGTGCACCCAAGACTTGAGTGCGATTGCAGGCAGCCACGGGAGCAACAGCTAAGGGCAGCCCTAAGCTGGATATCAGGGGAGGGGGGGGAGGCCACAGGGAAGGGCTGGTGTCACATCAGGACAGGCAGAGAGCATGACTGAAGGGACCAGGTCACCATGCAGCTGGGAAAAGGGCAGGGTGGAGGGATGCAAAGCAAGAGACACACTGAAGCATGCTTCTGCCAGACAAAGGACCTGGAAAACAAAGAATAATAATACAATTCCTTGAAAAATGTCTTTTGTAACATCATAACGTCAGGTAAACTACTGCTACAGCAGTCATAGAAATGCCAGATGGATGAGACGAGGTCAGTTTACGCAGAGAGGGACAGTGGATGACACTCTGGAGAGGACACACAGGTCAAACACTGCTCTCCTTGCTCCCTTCAGCAGCTCCACACGACAGAGCTGTGAGGACAGTGCCTGACGGCAGCACAATCCTGTCTTGTCCTTGTTGTCCTGAGAACAGCGATATATATGAGGGGCAAAACGAACAGATCAAACTTGCAAGCAGTATTCCAGATTTCTTTTCAGTAAAAGTCAATGTGACAAGCTCAGACAGGCTTTTAGGGATCTGCTTGCCAGATGCAAGGCAGTACTCAAGAGCAGCCATGCTCAAGCCTGCTACGTATCTGTCTCAAATGATGATTAATCTTTAGGACAAAGGAGGCAATTCATAAAGCAGAGTGCAGAGAACTTCTGTGTTACAATTCCTGTATTTGATACACAATTTTTATCAAGAACTCCACTTTCTATTTAATTGTGTCTACTCAACTCCTACCTATTAATTATACCCTTAACAAAGCCAGCAGTATTTCCACACAGGTCTGAGTGAATTCTGTGTCAGGTTCTTTTGGGGAGCCTGCTAACACACTGTGCTTTGGGATGGTCAGCCAGCACAGCTCTAGAAATAAAAAGCTTTCCCCAAGAGCTTTTAAAAGGCCCACAAGCTTCCCCAGCTGCAGGCTGAAAGCCATCTGCTATTGCACGAAGATGAAAACAGGATGCAAAAAGGACGCCCCTTCTGCAATGGCCAGGCACAACCAGGTATGAGCACCCTAAGGACAATCCAAATGAACAAGATTACTAGCATAGTGTCAGAAGTTTTACCCATGTCAGTATCCAATTGAAAAAGTTAAAGTACAGTTTGGTTCTCCTACAGCACCTGATTTGCAGAAGTAACTTCAGTTCCAGTCTGAGAAAAAAAGGACAACATGTGGAACAGAGACTGCTTCAAGAGTGCAACGAGACCCTAACAAAACAAATACACAAATTATCATCTAGAATTATGTTTCACATCAGGACAATGAGCAGTACTATGAGTGAAATAAAACAAGAGGAAAGAGATTCCATCCACAGCCTTGCTCTGAGCACAGCTTTTATTTTAGCAGGACAGGAGGGGGGAGGGAAAAAAAGCTTTCATTAGTCACTGATAGGATAAGTTGTATTTACAAAGAGTGCATTAGTCATCCACTGGTTTTGTTCCAGGGGGAGCAGAGCAAGGCCCTGCCTTCCCAGCTTCCACAGGAGACAAGGCCTGCGTGCCCAGGAGCGCAGCCGCCACTCTCGCACGCGCTGTTTCAAAACGTGCCAGGCCAGGACTCAGGCTCCTGCAGCCCTCCACCCATGCTGCCTCCCGCTCCCCCATGGGCTGACCCAGGGGACACAGGTGGAGCACAGGCCCCCCTGCTTTGTGTGAGCCTGCACAGCCTCCCAGAGCTGGCCTGCTAACTGCACCAACGCAGCTCTTCAGGAAGGAGGGTGCAGGGAAACACAGGCTGCAGCTTCGCTAGCGGCTGCCACTGCCAACAGGAAAACTCACCCACAGAGGATGGTAGGACTGCAAAGCAAGCAGTTCGGAGATGCTGCAAAGAGTGTTGCTCCTTTGTCTTCCCTGATGACATAACATGCTGCAGAAAGCCTTTAACACATGCAAACCCTTCCCTAAGCAGGGAGGTTTGACATGTCTGGCCTACACCTTACTTGTGCAGTGGAGCTTCTATGTGTGCTCCAGCTGCACGTACCTCACCTTCAGCACACCTTCCCCATGGGCTGGCTACAGCCATCCCCAGAACACCGAATTATTGGGGAGAGCACAGAGAAAATAGCGGTTTCATTTCAGCACCTATAGAGGCTCACATACCAGGGAGGCAAGGAGCAGGCAGGCTGGGGAACACCAGACTTGTCACATCACAAACGTGCTGTCCCTTTCCATGCTGAGCCCTGTCCTTAAATCGAAGTTCTGTTCTGCCCACCTGGGAAACTCTCGGCAGTCCTTAAATCCCCAAGGGCTGCCAACGTAATGTAAGTTTTACTGCTACCATCATACAAATCTATTCTGTTTATTCCTGTTAAAAAATAAAATCAAATGAGATAAAACCTATAAGCACACACACGCTTGCCCTGCCCCCAGTGATACTGCTGCCTCTCCCCACCCCCGCAGCCACTCATTCATCTTCACGCAAAACAGCAAAAGGATTACGCAGATGTTGCCTTGCCATCCCGACCTTCTTAACCTATGCCCACGTGTCTGCCCATGATGTCGTGCGTTTGCTGTCCCATCATCCATACGTCAGAGGCTAACTCCCTTCTGGCTCAGTTTCATTCAGAAGCCAGGTGGTAATTCTCATCTCCTGCCACACAGTTTCACAGGTGCACACTGAACTGCTACCAGCTTTCCTGCAGAAGACAGGACCAGAGCAGGTATCTCAGTTATAAACCCTGACTGGAAAGGAGGACAGCACAGGCAGAAACACCACAAGACAATGAATGCTCAGAGAAGGCCAGCAGTGGGAAAAGCAGAGCATCTGTGGATAAATAGCTGTGCAGAAGGAAGGTCAGGATCCAACAGAAGCAGCAGCTCCAATGGAGCTGACACTACAGCTGGGGTGACTGCAGTTTGCATATAGGCTGCTCCCTGTTGCTGCATGCAAGTTTCTCTCTAAGCCAGAGAGATAAGCTGCACAAGCCCTACAAAACAGATCAGTGAGGTTTTTCACTGTCATCATTCGGCAACACTGAGCACAAGAAAATCACATCCATAGAGAGGATAAATGGCTTTTTCCTTGTCCAACCATCTAGCTTGAGTGAACCTAAGAACAGAGATGCTAGAAGCAGCCCAGATAAAGCCATGGGGATGGCCAGAGCAAGGGAACAAACAACCTTATGACTCAGGACAACTCGGCAGCCAACCAGAAGGCAAAGATTCACTGGATCACTGAGGTCAACTGCCAGGATACCTTGGATCTACAGCTGAGGATGCCCTGGGAGAGCAGGAAGAAAGAGCCTTGAGAAAGCTGGAGGTGCCAAGGAGGTGGTAGGTGAAAATTTCTGGCAGGGACTTCTGCATGGCCTGTCACTGAAGCCAGTGTTGCTAGTGAGTCTGGTATCAAGACCCAAACACCAGCAAAATGCAGCTATCAACACCAGTTCCCTGTCAACCACAGTGTGCTGCGAAGCAGCAGGTCTGTTACTTTGATTTCAAGAATCAAACAAAGACAGCTTTAGGCTCAGCCCTGCTGTCCCCACAGCCCTTTCCTATCCTCTGCAGTGCCCAGAGCTCCAGATCCAGGGAGCAGCAGGGCTGAGCATCTGCAGGGCAGAGCAGTCTACTTCTAAAGAACAATTTTCTCTGGAGCTCTGTAAAGTCAGGACATCTTTGGGCCCAAATGCCCAGACAAACCACAAACCAGCTGCTGGGACTTGTAAACTAGTTCTGCTAATAGCTCCCAGGGTTTTCTGTGGTGTGAAGCTGTGGTTAGCAACACACCTGCCACATCTTCATTTCCATTCATCTGGCAGCAAATGTGCGTGGAGGAGCAAAGCACGCTGCAGCACATGTGAGTTGTGCACTTTTTTTTTTGTCACTTGCACAGATTTTAAATACTTTTTTTCCACGTTGTGAAAGCTGTGAAAGTCACAGCAATTCACCATGCTCTACACCACCACAGCTCTGACTTGCTTGACCCCCAGGGGTATTAGGAACACCAGTGTCCCTAATGCGCCGCAAGACAGCAAAGACACGTGCCGTTGAATTCACAGACTTTCCACTGCCCCCTCTTTGCTGCCCGGTGCCAAAGTAACAGATGTGTGGCTCTCACTACATCTTTGGCCCACTTGTCTCTTTGCCCTTACTAAGGGAGGGGACAGAAATTACCCATCCCTGTGGTCGGCTGATGATGCATCCAGCACTGCGTGCAAGCTGCTGCCTGCACCAACTAACTCGAGTGGTCACACAGGTTTCTCTCCATAGGGTTACTGGCTGGAAAAGTTCCAGGAGGTCGGGTTTTAGTGAATAAGACCCTGTGCAAGGGGACACCATAAGCAGCTGTTCCCTGGGAAGCCAAGACCTCCCCTTTGAAAGAGCAGCAACAGAACGAGAGCTGGAGTAAAACTGAAGTGATAAGCAAGCTGCCTACCCATTACCTCTGGAGCTGGCACTTGCGAGCAAGAAACAGACACCCAGCTTCTGGTACTGTTCCTGCTGGGCACCTTCTGTCCTTGCAAAAGAGCCTCAAAGCTTTATGGAGATGCCTACTCTGCAATCAAAGGTTTAATCACAGCATGAACAGATATATCCATGTTAGCGCTGCGCTCGCTAGCAGGAGTGGTAATAGCAGGATTCCGGAACTTCAACACAAATGGTACGGACCTGCTGGGGACCTGCATGTGTGCCTGAGACACTAGCCCACCCTGGAACCACATCACTGTGACTTCAATGCTATTGTCTCCACAGTATTGAGAATTAAATTAGTGAGGTGTATCCCTGGTGCTGCCATCACACCTTCTGCTGCACTGTCAGCAGAGACGCCAAGTTCTGAGCATCAGCTGTAGGTACTGAGCGCTTCCTTGCAGACTGGGAGAAGTAGGGTAAGAGGGTGTGTGAAGAGGGGGAAGAAAAAGACAGATACAACGGAACACTTCTAATGACACTTAGTTTGTTCAGTGCTGTGCATTTCTCCACACGAACACTTAACACATATAGAAAACAGTTCCACAGTCAAAACATAAATAAATGAAAAGATGTACAAAAAGGGAAAACCGTATGAAGAGTAATTCCTGGCACCCACAGCACTGCAGACCTCAACTCCACTGCCTGCACTGCAGAAGCAAGCAGTATCAAGTCCCCACCCCAGCACTGTGAGTGCAGAGAACGTGCACCCAGCATCTCCCATTGCAGCTGGTTCTGGGCACAACAATGGGTGCATCCAGGCGTCCTGCTTCCCACAGCTCCTTGCACCAGGAGAGGAAAACAGGAGGCAGCTCAGCATCACAGCTGTGGAGGCACCATGCTGAAGAGCAATCCAGGAAAGCTCAGTAACAGACAGAACAGATTGTTCCCAGGGTCTGGCCCCAACCTCCAAATGCTGACAGCCACACTGAGCTGCAGTCACTCTTTCCAGCTGCAGTTTCACTTCTTGTCACCTGGCAGATGGGACAAGGGCAGCAGTTACCTTCTTCAGCTTCTGCCTCAGCCCTCCCCTTCAGTACCCCTAGGCATAGTGTTCTCTCAGCTCTATCGTAAGCCTTTCAAACTATACTAGCAGAGATGGCCAAGAAAAACAGGCCGCAGGCATTCAGGACTTTATCTTTTCCCCTCCAAACAGAAGGTATCAGAAAGAAAAGAGGTTTGCAAAAATCCACCTCTGAATTTTCTAAAGATTGAGCCACACTGAAAAACACATGGGAACAAAAATGAGGGCACAGAACTGAAAAGGGCTTTGAATCAGTAAGGTCAGGAGAATCGTCCCCAACTCAGCCATAATCAATGGGACCGAACACCATCCAAGCTAAGCCTGGTTTGCTGTACCTCCAGCATACTGCAAGGAGCCTGAGCCCTACCCAGATAATGAGCTAAAGCTGGCTACCTGAGCCCACAGCGACAAATGGAGAAGCAGAACAGTCCCAACCCCACACTGTTACCGGCTTCAGATGCACGGTTTGAGACTTGAGAAACAAGAAGTTCTGCAAGGGATTGGGTGCTGTGCTGCTGGAAGAAAAGCAAATCCTGTCACTCCTCAGGTGATCAGTCTTTCTTTCATTTCTCTTTCACAAATAAAGCCTTCAAAATAAATAATTTTTAAAATAACCTGCCCTGTAAGCAAGAACAGCTGAACACAATCTTTTCTTCGCTTCAAACTCAGATCATGTAAATCTAAGCAGAAGTCCCCGTGAAAGTGCAGATACACATGCTAAGAGAAAAAGCACAGACAGCACAAAGAGCTGGATTCCTGGGATCTGCAAATTAGTTTACTCACAGGACATGAGGTAGCTCAAAAGAGGACATGAAGAGGAAGAGAGAGAAGAAAACCTCATGCTTCATCTACACCAACACCAGTCCACTGCCAAGCAAAGAAGAGCTCGGTCATACTTCCATGTTCACTCCTTTGCCATGCCAAGAAAGCAATAAAGCAAAGGATAAGAATGAATACACAAACTGTTCAGCGATATCATTGAGGGAGGCTGATGACCCTGCCCATGAATGGAAGAGGATATCAGAAGCTCAAAGGGGACAGGCTTTCTTAATTGCTACAGAAAACAATCGTGTTATCTTTTTCAGGACTCTTCCTGAGGAAATAAGAGGGAAAAGTAGTGTGGTGCTAAGACTTGGGAAAGGAATAAATGCTCTCTGAAAAGCCCTGAAGGCAAAGCTGCCAGGGTAGGAAGTTACAGCATGCCCAGCTCGCCTTTGTCACAGGGAAGCACGCTGCCTGTCTGCACATGCAAACCCACGTGCACACAGAGGCTTTCCTCTCAGCTCCAGCCCTCCATAGCAAATAAGTTTGAGTGACATCCTACCAGGGTGCACAGGGGACATTGTCCTGCACGATGGACCAGGGAATGCTATATCTCGAGATACACAAAGGCACAGAGGCAGCAGCAGCTGAGGGGGAAGGTCTCAGAGAGATTAATGTTTATCTCCTCTCCTAAGTCCCTTACTGGCCAATGGTTTCAGTCCGATGGCAGCAACAGAACTAAAAATAAGAACTTGGGCATTACCAGTGACTCACCGTATGGGCAATGACACCATGAGGGATCAGGGAGAATCCAGCTCCCACTCCTGGAGCTTAGCTTTTAATGGTAAAAAATGACTTCCCAAAGAGACAAAACAAGGGAGACACACCACTGAGATCTCTTCATTCGAGTGATATTAGGGCTGGGAGACTACTTCTTCAAGCATGCAATGGCATTAAACTGATAATCCAAGCAGACTTAGGTCAGGTTAGGTACCCATGACTCGGGCAAACTGAGGCATGCATGAGGAGGGTTAGACAATGCCATGAGACCAAGTCCAAACTTCCAAAACAAGAATATTCCCTGCTACAGGTGATGCTAACTGCTACTGGTCCTCATTTCTGTCCATATCATGCTTCTCTGCAAGTACACCTCATAGTCACAGTGATTCCTGCATTTTTTTGTTAAAAGATCTCTCTGAGTAAAGAAACGCACACTAGGGAAGCCAGCACCACAGCAAGACACTATCTGAAGTGAACAACTTTTTGCTTCCTCCAAAAAGCCATTACACACCCTTCATGTGATATTTTAGCAACTTACCCAATACAGAAATGCAATGGAATCTCTGATTCCCTAGCCAGGCTACTGGAAATGAGGATCCCAGCAGTACAGTTGTATGAGCTCAAGATCCTCCTGCAACACTAATTCCTCTCACCCTCTTCCCTGAAGGCCACAGGTAAGATAAAGCCAGATTTTTTTTTATATCTCTAGGAATAAAGAAACCACTTCTTAGGCACTACAGTGGTGCAGAGTTGTCCAACAGCAGGCTCAGGAGACTTCTGTGCTATAACACTGCCTATCACTGTGGTCCTATCCTTCCTCTGCCCTGTTTCCTAATGGCCCTGCATCCTCTCTGCTTCTGATGCTGGCGCAAGCATTTGTGCAGCAGTGTACTGAAGTGGAGAGCTGAACTGATCCATCATTAACCTGGTTCACTGTGTAACTATATAAAGAATTTGTGCTAGTGCAAGGAGGGAAGAAATGGTCAGGAGAAAGGCTGCCTCCTTCAGCAGCAGAACATGGCTCACACTGGCTGCAACTGCTCATGCAGTTATTCAGTGTGATTTCACTGTCCTTTGCTTCAGTACTCAGAGAGTTAGTGCCCACAGGAGGTTTATGTCAGCCCAAATGATGTTCTTGTCTTCTGACTGAATTAGCCTACCCCTAATTTCTGATCCAGCACAAGAGAGAACTGCTCATCAGAGCTCCTTCAGCTTTCTCTCATCACATCTCCTGACACTCATATAAGAAGTAATCGTTTTTACAAGAACAGAATAAAGATCAATCTTTACCATCCCCTCATCACATATTGAAGAAAAATATTCCCTTTTTCAGATTAAAAGAAGTATGAGAATAAAGTAATTTACTTGAAAATTTCAAGGAGTCAGCAGTACAGCCAGGGCTGCCCAGCCCTAGATTCTGTACCTAAAAGAAGGAATCAAAACCCAATAATGTATTACCAAAAGATCACAGGAAATTTGGATTAGAGTAATGCAAATATGGCAATGCTATTGAGACAGCCTTGCTTTAGAGACAGGCTGTTCAGCAGTTAGTGGTACACACCAATTTCCAAAAAAGCAATTATGCAGTTGGCTACCAACAAGCAGAACCAAAGACCTCGCCAATAAGAAAAACAGACAGTGTCTGACACCTGTCAGGCCATCAACTCCTCTTTTAACAGACATAGCCAAAACCAGAGTACACAGACAAATTTGTGTGATCTGAAGTTAAAAGTGGAAACTGTTAAAGCCCCCAAATTGCCCTAGAAGGATTGAATGGAGACTATACATCAAGAATTTTTGTGGTATTAAAACAACAGCAAACTTGAATCCACGACTAGAGAAATGGAAGCTTTCAGGGTAAAACCATACAGCGAGTAGCAGATACAGAAAAACACATCATTGCCTGCTTACAGGGTAAACTTTTATTATTATTTATCTCCACATACAAAGAAAAATAAATAGCAGGGATTGCACCAGGGGAACAAAGAAGGTGAAGAGAGGTCAGGGGAAACCAATGATCAAACTGTCACAGTAGATATGGGACGTGAGAGTTTCAGAAAGGAGAACCAGGAGACAACAGCAAGAACCGAGGCTGACAGGAAGCACTGCATCAGCATCATGCCGAAGGCAATGTGCACTATCATGGACCAAGATAAACCAGTTTTGTCCTCTCTAATCTGTTGCACAGTGAAGACATTGCAAGTATTCAACCCAAAGAAGAGCAACCAGATTATCAGGGAAAGTCTGTCAGACAGGGCTCTGAGAGGGCTGTTCTGTTTCATTAAACAACCAAGTTCCTCATGTAGGAGAAGCTGGGAGAGATCTATCTCTCTAAGCAGTCTGAGGAAGCAGAGGGCAGCATATCTCAGAAAACAAAATACCTGCAGCTCTATGGTGCTCTTCCAGTGCTGTCTGCTTACTGTCAAGTTTAAATCTGTTTCACCCTGTCCAAGGCAGCTATTCTGAGAGAGAATCTCTTCAGTGACTTGCCTTTATCATACTAAGATGCATCCTTGAGCCTTAGCCACTGGGCAAACTCAGCTTGTAGCTCTGAAGTGACCAGATGTTCTCAGGAATATAATTTGGGCAAAAGAAATGAGTCAGTATAGTCCAATAAAGATCTCAGCTATTTATTCTACATCCTCCCATGTTCAACAGCGTAAGTTAAATCTAGCTTCTTCCCTTTGTTTCTCACACTACTAAAAGAGCAACAAAACCCCCAAAAGGCATCTTTATTATTTCTTCTGATTGTACGCTGAAACATCATATTCCTAACACATTAACTGCCTTCTTCATGTCCGCAGGTTCAACCCCAATTTGAGAAACATCCTTGTTCTGTGATTCCCACCTTGTGAGCACATTTCAGTGGTCCCGTTAGCTAAGTTAGATGGTAATGTACCTTGAGATATTTCAGCGTAAGATCTTATTACATAGATAAAATATTTGCTCCTCTTGTAGTTCATGAGGTTCTGCTTAGAAAAGCTCTGAGGGCATCATTAAACCATTTCTAATCTACCTCAGTAGAGATCAGAATGACCCAAAACATGACAGCTTATTGGCAAATATTTCATGTGTATGTCATAGAAAAGAATCTTCTAGTCAGCAAATAAATTGTTAAAGTCACTATTTATCAAGTAGAAAATGCATGATAGCATATAGGCAAGTCATGACTAAGCATCAAAAAGAACTATTTGAAGTGCCCTTCAAATAAAATACAGATCCAGATTCTTAGTACAAGCTCCAAAAGAACACCTCACATTTCCTATGACATCTTATAGCAATAGCTTTTCAAGTGCTTTAATTTTAGTCTAACAGAACCAGTAAGAAGACAAGGAGAGTAGCCTGCTTTGGAGAAACACAATTTTAAGCTCAAGATGGTCTGCTCTTAAAGAGATTGAGGCCCAATTTTACTCTGTCTTCTCATAGATGTTTCCCGCCCAACAATCTGATGTGTTCTGGTTAGACCTGAGTTACTTCTGAACTAGGAATGGAGGTTGACAAAATGGGAAAAAAGAGGAAATAAGAAGACAGGGTATTGGGGATTTCTGCCCAAATTTAACACCAAAGGTGAAAAGACACCTGAACACATATACTTGCTTCACATCAACACAGCCAGTCAGTGGTGCGAGTAAAAGAACTTTGGGCTGCAGCACTGAATGATCAAGTCAGTGAAGAGGCAAAGGAAAGAAAACATTTCATTAGACCCCATAGGCATAACACACCTAAAATAAAATTTAATAAGCAATAGAACTTATGCCCTGCAAAAAAGTGCTTTACAAAAATCTTAGAAGTTCAAAAAACAGTAGAATTAATGTATATGCAAACTGGCAGTTTGCATCATAGATGTGATCACAGAACACACATCTGATTCCAAAGGATACCCACAAACTTGACTTTTCAGCAATACTGTGTATACCAGACAAATTACACTCAGAAGGAGCATGGATGCTCAGTGCATCCACCTCTGAACAGAGGAACTGAAGAGAGCAAGTGGCAACTACCATGTTTGAGTTCTAGCACACACATTACCACGTTCAGTTCAGCAATTGTTTTTTCCTTCCCTTTGTTAATATTATAGCCTAGGGGAGCCTTTGCAATTAGGATTTTTCAGTAAAGAAATCCCAATATTTTCAAATACAGCAGGTGAAGCAAATGGAACACTCCCTGCACTTCTGGGTCCAACTCACCTATCTTGGCCTTGTGTTGTGTACATTGGTACAGCAGGAAAGCAAGACCTGCAAATTAAAATCCAGCCAAACATGCACAAAACCTGGCATTGTTCGGTGTTTTTCCCAGCCAGACTACAAAACGTGTCAGACCAACAGCTGATTTCTCCTCTCACAGCAGCACTGACAGCCCCACAGGCAGCCCACTCTCTGCTCCACCAAGGATGTGGCTGCTGAGAGGCCCAGCCCCAGGTGCCCACTCAGGAACAACCAGAGCATTGGTCCAAGACAACTCCCCTTCACTCGGTGTGGGCCAGGCAACCCAAAAAGTTTGACACTCACAGTACAGAGCCAAGAAATCATCTTCTTCCAGCCTTCACCAGCAAACAATGCTGCCTTCAGAAGAGAAGAATCATTGTCTCGATATGAAATGACCTCCTGTCTGCCCTAAAACCCTGTCACACCATGAAAATCCTCTGAGGGCACAGAATCTCTGTAACTCCTGAAGCTCCTATTTCTTAAGAAGAACATAGCACAAACAGGAATACAAGAACAAGCAGAGAAATCCTCTTCAGTGAGGATGGGCAAGTTGGTCCCATATCAGGTGAAGCTATTCCAAGCCAGCAGTGTGCCACGGCAGGCTGTCCTATCTCAAAAGAAAATTACTAGTGCAGACATTTGGGTATAGCACAGAGTGGGAGGATGGCAAGGCTGGGAGATAAAGGGAGTTTCCACTTCTGCACTGTCCCTGTAATGTCTGGCTGTTTATTCACATGAATAGGCATCATCCATGCAGTCATCTTGTGTCATTCTCCTAAGCAGGAATGTGGTGGGAACATTTCTTCATATTTTTAATCCAATACAGTCACTGCCAATGATCCCCTTTCCTTAAGCAGAATTATTCATGCACTGAAAAGCAATGCGTATCCTTCCCAACTAAAACAGCACATGATGCGGAGGTGGCAACACACTACAACACAAACATAGCCAGATGAATAATTACGTGAAAACGCTGCTTTTCTATTCCACACAACTGCTCTGTGCTGCTGAGTCAGAGCTGCTCCTTCTAACAGACATGAAGCTGGGACCTGCCATTGCTCGCCTTGCTGAGCCAAAGGCCATCCCATTGCAGGCTCAGTGGGGGTCAGCCCAGGAAGCTGTGGCACAGGGAGCCCCAGTCCCACCAGTGCCCAGCACGAGCTGGACCCTGTGGGCACATCTGTAGGAGAACAGTTCCCTTCATGGCCGAGACCACAATCCCCTCCCCACTCCAAATCAATTAAGCCAAGAAAAAGTACACAGCCATCCTGTCATTCTAGTACAGTCATTTTTCTGACTAGCTCTGCACTTTCAGGCTGCCATTTTTCATTATTGTTAATAGGTTACATTAATAAAAAGCTCTTAAGCACAAGACCATTCTTAAATGCAGTTTATGTTGCACAAAAGCAATGTTCTCATTGTGGCAAGGGCAGGAGGGAAGGAAACAGAGTTTGCCTTTCCATAAACACTGATAATTCACAACCAAGTGCTATTTGCCCTTCATTTGGGTTCACAGTTATTCCAAATGAATTGACCATTTAAGAGAGGGATGGCTTTAAGATCTCCAGTTTGCAATTAAGGTATACTTCATGCCTTGAAAATAAGCACTTCGTTTTAAAACACACCATTAGGAAACCCAAAACCTCTTCTTTTTCACTTGAGATGAACTATCAGAGCTTTTACGGGGTCAGCAATCACACCACAGATTTTACAGTTATGTTCAATATGCAATCACATCCTTAAATTACAGGCACACAGGCGACTCCAAGGAGCAAGCAAACAAACATTCCCCCTCCCCCAGGCAGGCAGACTCCAGAGCACAAACTCCCTCCAGCCCACAGCCTGGCACGGTGCGTGCTCCTGGAGGTGCCGAAGGGACGGCTGGACATGCCTCTCAGTTCTCCGAAGCTGCAGTGCCACTGAGAGCAGAAGCTGGCACGCTTCTCCCTGGCACAGTGAGCCTGGACAGCAGTTCAAACCCACTCTTGGAGAAGCCCTTGTCTGATTTGTTCCCGTGTTTCCACAAAAAACTGCAGAATTGCCAGGGCTTTCAGTTACGTACATAGTTTACATTCCTAAGACTTGTGCATTGAATCAGCTAATAACTTGTAATATCATTTGCCACTGAGAAGGTGTGAAATAACACTCTTCCTCTATTCAATTCAAACACTTAAATCAACCTGAACTTCTAGCCCTGTGCAGAAGCCCTGCTCGATCGGAGACAGCCAGCATAACACCTCCAGAGAGAAGTGGAACAATGTTTGGAGCTCCAGTTAAGAAGTTATTTTCAAGTATTTGCCACATCTAGGCAACTCACAGGACTGTGCTTCACAGCATTAATATTCTCTTCCCTACTAATTACGAAAATGAAAAAAAAACACCCAAACAACACAATCAGAACATACTTTCTAATGCTTTTTTTATGGACAACTGTGCTTTGTAGTTTCTAAAATCAGCATCATAGGATGCTATGTTCCTGAAGCCTTCCCTTTACTATCTTCTCTCTACTCCCTTTACTAGAGGGGAAAAAAAAAAGAAAATACAGAAAAAAAAATTTTAAAAATTAAAAAACAATAACAAAACAAATGCCCAAACCCCTATAGTCCCACTGAAATTTTGTGTCTTGGAGGCCAAAAACCTATGTGAAATAGAGCTAGCATAGGTCTGCGTGAAAGCATGAGTTCTCACTAGCATTATATTTTCATGAAATCCTAGAATGGAAGAGGCTGGAAGGAGCCTCCAGTGATCATCTAGTTCAGTCACTCACTCAACATGCTAAAGATGAAGGAAAAGCTAAAATTAAAGTGAAGACAGACAAAGATTCCAAAAGCAAGGAAAGTCAAGCCACAGCGGTCAGTTCTCAGAGCTGTTAAATTAAATACTCCTCATTGCCAGACCACTAATTCATTTTGACTCACATTCCCTAACCAACAGTGGCTGAAACCTGCTAATTCAGGTAGAACAGAATCAATTCAACTCACAACATGCTGGAACGTTAGGACAGCCAGATGGCAGAAAAGACCAACTGAAAAAGGCTCCTGACTGGATGTCCTTCCTGTGTTTTTATTTTTTCCCCTATCAAGCCATAGCAGAGATCACTGTCAGTGCTGGAGTCCAACCTCCATCCCTTTCCTCATTTTCCACTTTCCTGCTGTGGTGCTAGGAAAGGGTCTGTCTCCAGAGGGAAGCATGAGGCAGGAGAAATCTTGTATTCTTCCCTGAAATGGAGGACAGAGCAATTGCAAATAGAGGAGACAGCAATCTGTGTTTGTTTCAGGACTGCCCCAGTCACCTCATATAAAGGAGAAAAGGAATTAATCTCCCAGTGCCAAACATAAATAACCTGAAGAAATAAGACTGTAAGCCTCCACTTTTTCTAGAAAGAATTCCTTTTCACATATGCTGACTTTAATTACACGCAAGTTCCTCATCCCTTTTTTCTATCTGTGATATGCGTCTCAAGGCAGCAAGTTTGAAATGAATTATTGAAAAGATAAATTTTCAATTTGTTGCATAACCAAATTTGTCTCTTATTATGGAAAGGGCACACAAGAACATCTAACAGGTTTCCGCAGCACACTTTAATTAACCTTTAGCACACTCCACCCCTCCCTAGGATTTTCCTTTTCCCTCAGCTCCCCCTCACACAGATACTCCTTCCCACAGCCCTGCAGCATGCTTTCTAACTGCTCGCTAAAGACAGATTGAATCCTGCTGGCTCACACAAGAGCAGTATCCCTTGCACATACATTATTAAGTACAGAATAACTTTCTGGTCGTTCCCTCCCATTTTTTATTTGCTACTCAGAAACAGCTTTCAACTAATGACAGCTCTTCAGCTCTGTCCCGTAACTTCTAATTATTCCTTCTGACGAGCTAACAGTAATCTTCTTAAACCCATCCACTCCCTGGGTGGCAAAGGATGTTACATTCTTGAAGACTTCATACTAGCTTGATGCTATCATATGATCAGGAGGGCTTGCAGCAGTATAACTTGTACATCTACAGCTGTTTCTTTCAGAAAGACTTCAAATGCTTTAACCATACATTAAGGCAAACGTTTCCAAGTTCTCCAGGAGGTAGGAAGCCATCGTACTAACATGCTGATTAGTTAGCTAGAGACACAGCAAGCAGGGAAAGGGAACTATTTCCTGACAGTGTCCTGTAATTTACTTTTTCACAACTGGTCCAATTACTTAGGTCCTTAAATTAAGCCAATTTTAGAATTTATCTGAATTTTCATCCTGAGATTGTTCTTATTTTCACTCCCATTGGAGCTGCTGATTTTAGTTACAAATTATATTTGTTGGCAGTGCAACTCCTTTAGATCCTTGAGATCCAAGTTCTCATTTTTGCCATCTCATTTTCATCCCTTCCAGGGAGCAACCCACTGCAGCTGTTACCACCCCAGTTCCTGCAGCTGTGACCAACACTCACCCCTAACGTTTTCCATCCAGGTGATTCCTTTCACTTGTTTTGATTAGTCTTAACAAACGCATCCTGTCCACTGTCACCTGTAAAAAAGCCTTCTGTACAAATTACATTTACCTCTAGTTTTCAAACTCCCTCTTATTGCTTAGAAAAATAACAGAACAGTAGCGAGTCCAAACGCACAGACGCAGCGTGCTGAACACTGTATTTCAGCACTGTACTTCATGAGCAATAAGCAAATCAAAGGGAAAAACAGTACAGGGAATATGACAAAATCTTATTCCAATACCCACAGAACTAGAGGACTCTAGTTAATACTTTATGCTTTAGCTCACATTATTTCCTCCAAAATGCCTGCAGTCCTTTCTCTACCAATGCTCTCCACATCACTGTTGCAGCAAAGAATAAGACTTGGCAATAATTCTTAACAAGTTAGGAAAAGAGTCCAAGTGTGCTGGTAAGCACCTTAACATTCGCATCTCTCTTGGTTTCTCCAAGTGTAAAACAGCGCTAATGCTTACTTCCCCAGTAGCGGGACTGGGAAGACAGAGGATGAATACTGATTCATTAGGTAGATGGTCAGGGAACAGCACAGCAGGACTGAGAGTATGTGGCTAAGGAAGAAATACAAACAAAGGAATAAAACACTGCTTTCCTAGTGGCCTCAAGATACACATAGTGGTCTTGTGGTGAAGAGGAGCAAAACATAGCAAAGAGCCTTCTTTTATATAGGGGAAAAAAGAATACAGGGAGAACAATGGAGGCAGAAGTGGAAATCAGTCCCTTGGAGAACAGGGCTAAACATCCATTCATTTCCAAAAGTGAGCAAATCCCTAACAAAAACTTGGAAAAACCCCACCTGGAAGGGGAAATTCCACACATTACAACTCCACCTTTAACAAGACAAGAACTGAATCCATATGGATTCCAGGCAGGAGTAGCTATGCAAGCTCCTTCTCATACAACCTTGACACATATACGTTTAGAAGTCACCGTCAGTGCTGTCCAAGCCCACAAAGGTACAGCATTCAGCCCCCAGTCTTCCATCACAATGCCTGTGCAATGCAACTTAAATAAAATGCCATACTTATCACTGGTTATCAAACACGTGGACTTCTGTTGAATAAATCAAGGATATGAAGCTTGAACCCAAATAATGAAGCTTGGGAAAGAAACAAAAGCACAGAATTTGCATGTGCTCCTAACACTGGAATTAAGCAGAAAGCCTTTCTATACTGCACAAGATGTGGTGGTAGGACCTGTATCCATCCACACAAGTCAGTATTCACCACTTCTTTTCCAGCTATTCCAACCAGTTAAGAGAAGGAGGAATGCTGGAAATGCTGCCTTGATTCTGGTATCAGGTACTCCAGGAGCTAACTAAACACAGTATCCTCTTGGAATCATAGATGAATGGCTTTGCACCCAAGTGCTGAATGACTCCTCTTTAAGAGATAATACATGTGAAAATAGGCTCTTCTGACAACAAGATGAAAAACCAAATTTCAGGGGATTAGAATAATTAAGAAGAAAGAAAAAAAAAGTCCAAGCCAATCATTTTAAGAACAAGTTCCCTATGCAATACTGGGACAACTTTAAACTAAGCGGAGAAAGCTGTAAATACAGAGCTACCAAGAAACCTCACAGGGAGAGGACTTGACATACAAACTTGTCCCATCCAACATCACATACAATAGAAGCACCAAAACGCCTCAATATAGAAGAGCAAAATGCACCACATGTCACTAAGTCCACCCAATGGTGAAGAGCATGGAGAAAGGGGAAACAAAAAGACACTGCAGTTGCTTGCAGCCCCAGAGGAGCCTAAAAACTTGATCCTGCACGTACCACGCACAAGTACTTCAAGCTACTGCCTACAAACAGAATAGCAAGGTGACATTAAGAAGTTCAAATTCAGTAAAGCAGCTCTGAATAAAAGGACGACTTAAAAAAATACACACAGAGTGGTCTGTAAGCTCTGCTAGCCCTGAGGACACCACCTAGCTGGGGACAGCATTCCCCAGCACTCCCACAGCCACTCATCCCCTTGCAGCAGCTGGCAGGGCCCTGTGTGGCCCTGACACGGCACCACTGCTGAGGCCACTGTCCTTTACCATGGTCCAGTGGCACTAGGCCTGAAAACCAAGCTACAGCTCCCTGCTGCCTCGGTCCAAAGGTGCTCCAGGTTCTGCTCCACACAGGAGTGATGTAGGGTCCCGTCCACAGAGCACAGCTCTGACACACTGCATGCATGCACTCTTCTCAGCAGCAACTCCAGCCTCAGGAGCCACACTCAAGCAACCTCTTCCTCTGAAACCCATCTGGAAACCCAGTGCCTTTCCATCCCCAAAACCTCAGTAACTCCATTTAGAAGGGCCCTTCTGAGTTTCATTTCCTGATGTAAAGAAAAGGAAAGGAATGGACTGGCTGTGATACCGAGAAGTTAACAATGGCCCAAGAAAAAGAGGCAGATGCTCCTTAAGTCAGTGCTGGCACCGGGGGACACACATTGCCAGCCCTTGGCCTCGTTCAGCTCTGCAATGTTCCTGTACTGCACTCATGCTGTGTGAGCTGGAGATAGCTGCCATAAAGATCAACTGTTTTCAGGTGCTCAGGCAGCAGATCTGGGGTGGGAGGCAGCAGAGGCATGTAAAAAGAAAAAGCACACACCTCCTGCTCTGGCCTGCTCTAGGCTTTTGGCAGAGACTCAGTGCAATCCAATACATCCAGTACAAGGAGCAAATGGCCTGTTAGGGACAGCTCTGTGTAGTGACAAACAGCTCTGCAGCACTGACAGCCCTATGTAGAAAAAAGGATAAGGCAGAAAAACTCCAGTGCACTCAAGATAACCCTTTTTTTCCTCTCTCCTTTTATCTTTTTTTCCTTTTCTCTCTTTTTTTTCCCCTCCCAGGCCAATTCAGTTTCAGCACAACACTTAGGGTAGAAGCTCTGTGTTCTTTTCACAGGAGTCGCACTGCAGAGTCATTGTGTCTGTCTCCCTAATCACAGGTGATGCAGTGGGAAGGGACTCTCACCTCCCATGAGCACCATTACAACAGAAAGATCAGGCACGCTAGCAATGAGTTGGGAGTCCTTTATACGTCTCAGTGACATTTTCATCACCATAACTGGCCACGGGTAGAATATCCCAGGAAGCAAACCCTAAAAATAACTTCTTACAACAAGTCAGCCAGTCCCCCGGCAAAAGGGGAGGGAACACTGCTTAAACGTGGTTCGCACAATTCAGTTATTGCAAGAAGGACAATGAATGCCCAGACAAACAGGAGAGAAGGAAAACAGAGGAGAAAAAGCAGGTGGTGAATTACACAACTGTTTCTCCTGCATCACCAACGACTTTCTGAAGTGGTAATCAAGAAACTGAGATTGAACTCTGTAGCAAAGTCTGCCCAGATCACTTGAACATGCAGCAAGGGAGTCAATCTTGCCTGTTCAGCACCAGCAGAAGCAGCAGGGCTCTCCCACAGCTGCTGTCTTTGCAGAAGGGCACGGGTACTGTTCCCAGCTCCAGCCCTGAAGGTCCCTGTGAGGGTCCTGCTTCCCAGCTCCCTCAATGCAGAAACCAGAGGGCTTTTCTCCACCAGAACACCCTCAGAAACACGTGGCCAGGAGCCACAAGAAATCCCACAAGAATTCCCAGGCACAACTGGTCCACACACACCCTTTCCCTGCTCTCCCTACTCCTCCAGTAAGCGGGGCTGTGATGCCAGGCAGCGAGGCACTAAACAGCCATACAGACATGGCTGACGAGGCCTCCGTGCCTCTCTGAGTCACGTGCAGAAGCTCACTGACTGAACTGCAACAGGACATCCTGTGTAAGAAGTGTGTGCTACGAAGGCGTCCTGACAGGAATGGCCCTAAGCAAACACCTGGTGAGACTGTGACAGTGAAGCAAGGAGGGGAAAAGCATGACAGGATTTTCCAGTTCCGAGGCTGCTGCCCATTGTACTTTTCCAGCTGCTGAGCACAGGGTGCAAGCACAGACACGCAAGGCTTGGGGGGGGGAGGTGACCATCTGCACCGTGCTGCTGCCCCTTCCTCCTCCTCCTCCTGCAGAAGCCTTTGTGAACAAGTCTGCCCAGGCTGTGCTGAAAACCCAGCCACGACTGCAGGCAGAGGGCTGGCTCGCACTCGCTCCCTCTTGATTTACAGAACTTCCCCACTAACAGCTGCATTGCAGATGAACCCTCTTAAAGTGGACATGAAGTGAGAGAGTCGGGAGGGCACAGAGCTGCTCCGAAGTGGTGTGGCCACACAGACAGCCCCTCCTGCACACAGATGGTGACTGATCCCAGGAAGAGCTCCAGCCTCCCCACCTCAATCCAGCTGCATACAGAGGGTCCTGAAGCACACACGGCTCAGCACAGAAGAATCCCAATGAGGGAGCTCAGCCCTGGGCAGCAGCTCCTTCCTTCTCCCCATCGCTGCTCGCAGCAGGTGCTGGTGGGTTTGGATGGAGCAGTTGCCGAGCAGGCGAGGTGAGTGTGCGGCAGGGAGGTCCTAGCAGCACCAATTCACTGCACTGCAGGATCCAGGAATCCAGAGATGCAGAAGGAAGAACATAAATTCCTCTGGCTTAATGGAGCTGGAGACTTCCTTGTTCCCATTTCATCCCCCACTGCCCCTCCAGATAAGCTAACTTCATAGGTGAGACCTGAGTTGCTTTTTCAACACAAGGAAGGAGTTTTCACTGTTTTTCACATACAAAAAACCTCCACAGTTAACGGTTCATACTTCATCAGGGAGATGGGCAGGCTGAAAAGCCTGTGAGAGACAAGGAACTTGTTGACCATTTGTGAGGTGGTGGCAGGGAAAGCTTTTGCAGCTCAGCTTCAGAACTGTGAAGACGCAGTGTGTGCACAGCCACAAGGAGTTAACACGGCATAATGCGCTTCCTTAAAGCTGGGTAACCAGCGCTGCAGCAACTGCTAGCAGCAGCCAGAGCCACCTGCACTTGTCAGCAATATTTGATAATGGTTATCAAGAAGGCAAACCACCTTGCTCCTCTTTTTTCACATCTCTGATGCTGAGCTTCACTGTCTGGAGAAGAGAGGCACGCCGTGAGGTGAGGCTTCCTGTCTGCTGCTGTCAAAGTGCTTCCACGCTGAGGACAAGCTAACCAGCACTTTGCTCCTCTGCACCATCCACACTAAGTACAGGGCTAATTCAGACACAGACAGAGATGACAGCGGATCATTGCACAGCACTGATCAGGCGACGCTGAAAATTTTCAGCCGGACGACTTCCTAACAAGCAGTAGGCACAACACAATATCCTAATCTGCAGAGTTGGCAGATTCTAGCCCAGATGACATTCAAATAAGACCAAAATGGGCAGAGCTGGGAGCCACTTCTCAAGCCTGCAGTCCAAAAATCAGGAATATTTAAAGTAACACGAGATCTATGAATCACTGCTTTGACTTGCACTAAAGAAGCACATCCATCATGCACCAGCTTTGTCCCTGCATTGGCACTGCTCATAAACCAAAGCTGCGCAACTTTAACACTTCTAATCTCTCCAACACAATCTCAACAGAGGACATTTGATATCCAAAGCTTACATGGAGAGGCCCTGAGGCAGGCAAAACTAAACTTAACAGCATACCACCTCTTCGGGTACTGCACAGAAGGGAGCCCTGCTTGGCATCAGTGGGCAGCAGACAGCACCAGCCCAGAGCAGCCCTCCTGATGAGCTATGGGAAGTGCTAAACACAACTTATTTCTTCCTCATCTATTCTTTTCTTCACCCATCATGGGTGATTTCTTGGCCCATCACCCATGAAATGTTATATGCTCTGATACAAGGGGAGTGGAAAAAATAAGATACACATTTTCAGAATGACAGCTGCTCTGCTACAGTAGAAATGCTAAGTGTATTTGGCAAGCACTGGAAACCAAAACAAGAAAAGGTTTAACAAGCTGTTTTCTTTGCAAAAGCTTCCAGGGCACCCATGCTATTTGAAATGTGCATCTAATGAGTGTGGCCCAGAGAAAGCACGGGACTATCCCCCTCTCAAGTCACATCTCAAGGCAGGTGCCTGAAAGTAGGCTTCTGGCAGCGAGCACACCTGCAGGCTCAACACACACATCCTGGAGCAGCAGGAGCTTCACACACCAGCTATATTCTGCTGCACAAGTAAGGAGACCCTCACCCAGAAATGAGCCCAGCTGCAAGCACTTCTGGGACTTAGGCACATCTGGAGCAAAGCAACAGCTTCAGAAAATAACCTCATTCAAGAGAAGTCATGATAAAACTCACCCGCTGAGCTACCTGATGCTCAAGGAAAGGAAAGGTGCCTTTAAAGATCACTAGCTCTTCACCCACTATTTCACCTCAGATTTTGGGCTGCAGTGTCAGACCACTTCTCTCACTGCTTCCCTGGCATTGAGAAAAGCCCCTCCTTGCAAGTTCACGTCAGTGGGCCGACTGCAACTGACACTGTAGAGCAGAAGATAAAGCACCTCCAGATGCTGCTACTCCAGCAGACAAGCTGCAGCCTACCCCAGCTAATGGCCTACAAGAGAGCTGGAAGTGAGGGGAGAGAAAAGAACCCTTCCCACAAATTTTCAGGACCTTGTTCTCATTTGCAGCCCTTACTCACAAGAACTTAAAAAGTCCACTGGCAGTTGGGCTGGTGGGAAAAACATATACAACTAATTTCCATATATTTTAATTTCTCATTTCATAAATAAGTGTTCTTATGTAAGTTGAAGAAGCCCTTCCAGAGGGACACTGGTTTTAATTACTATAATTCTATCTTGCTAAGTCCATAGGCAAACATTTTAGGCTAATGCGTGTACTGTTGGCGAGAGTTTTGCTAGGCAAAATGAGGTTTGTCTCTCCTGAAGCAAACTGCAGAATGGCACCCTACAAGCTCATAGCAATGCCACATGACACCACCTTCTGAGTGATGGGACACTGAGACACGGGCACTGGGTGCAGACACCCCCATCATCAGCTCCTTGCTCCCCAGCCAGTTGCCAGCCCCTAACACACTCAGGATCAGTCCACAAAGCAGCCAGTCAGCACAGACAACAGCAGCACACAGGGCAAGAACCAGCATGAGCACAAATGGTACTGATAAGGTTCTGCATCAGACACTGACAATGGCAGCAGCTTTGCACTACCAGCACCACCCATACAGGCCAAATGGGTTCACGTTCAATAGCCTGAAACCTGCAGGCAACAACAAAACTCAATTATTTGCACCAACTCCAATGCAGAAAAGCTCCAAGAACAAGGTAGGCAACTGCAGCTATTTGTGGGTACAAGGAACAAAATAAGAGACCGGTGTGAGAAACGGAGACTTTTCCCACTTCTTACTTCTCAGCGATCCAAATAACGCAAATCCTACCAGTAAAAGCAAGATGCATTCACCACCCTCTCCAGCACTACCCAGTGCTGGGTCTGGACACTCACAGGCACAGACAGCAGGAGGAATGTCTGTCCTTGCCCCCCCCACCATTCCAGTGGCTAATGGACAGCGAGCCTGGTATTTCTCACTAGGATGCTGTCCTTCGTTAATACATCATCACCCGCCCTCCTCCCTCCCATCCCACCTATGAGAAAGTTTAATCCTTTGGCTCACATGCATCTGGTAAATTTTTCAGTCCCTGTTTGCCACAGTCATCATGGCAACAGCCCCCAGAGATAAGGCAGCAGCTCTGCCCAGCAGGCACAGCTGTTCCCAGGTTGCACTGCCACCCCATGCAGCCCACCCAGCCTGCAGAGCCATGCCTGCTCCGGCCTCATCTCTGTGGGCACCTCTCCTTGCCGCAGAGCTGTTGGCACTGCTTGTGTTTTTCTTTTACATTAACTTGGTCTTCATTCCCACAGTGGCTACTCTCTTCATCAGCACAGCTCTCAGCTCAGTTTCTGGGACTCTGACAGAAGCACATTAACAGCTCTTCAGAAGGAGATGGTACCTCAGCTACACCAGAAAAAAGGAGTTTGTGTTTAGCATCTAAACAGCCTTGGCTTCCAGTGCCAAGGAAAAGCTGGTTAGCACCTTTCTCAGCACCAGGACAGGAGCTCAGCCTTATCCCAGTGTCGCTGCTGAGGAAACCCCAGCCATGGTAACAACAGGACAACCCAAAGCATGGTGAGCTCAGGATGGGAAATCTGGATGGAAGCACCAGAACAGCAGCTCACTGCTTCCAAGAGATGTGTAACCTGCCCTCAAGGACATAATGCAAAAGTGCTGAGAGTACAGTATCACATCTACATGCACACATGCATTCTCTCAAAGGTCATCATGTTTACCCATCTCAGAGATGGGAAATTCTCCTCTTTACCAGAATCAGGCAAGTCAGGCTCCAGAGCAGAGCCATGGTTATCTCTTCCTTTCTTGACAGGCAACAAATACTAACCAGCTCTCCGGACATCCCTCAACTATTCCCAGGGTTGTCAGGAATTCACCACTTGCACAACCACCAACTTCCCTCATCCACTCACCTCACAGAGCAATAAGGATTCTGGAACTCCAGCTGAGAGGGAAGGAGGATAAAGCAGTATCACTAAAGTTATGTTTGCAGTAAAAGCATTATTGATGTCCAGAATTACTATTAATTGACACACATCAGAAAACTGGACATTCAAAATAAGCTCAAAAATGAAAACAGAAGAAAAAGTGAACTGGACAGAACAAGTAGAAAAGGCTATGAGGAAACAAAATCTTACAACTGAAGACTCAATTTCCCCAGAAGAAGAATTTATGCCCCATTCTTCAGCAACTCTCAGTGCTGAAAAATGGTCATTTCCAAGATGCTGCCTGCCCATTTGTTCAGAAGTGTTCTACCACTGTTCTCCAGAAATCACACAGGCAGCCACACCACAATGCTTGGGCAGCCACAAGAGCAGCACGCAGCGATATTTAAGTAGATAGTCAGTCTAAGAAGGTAAAAAAGGAACCTGCAGTCAGCCTAGCTCACAGGGCCCTAAAGGAAAGGAGGAGCAAAAAGAAAACATGGAGAAAAAGCCACCACACCTGAAACTCCAGAACAGGTGACAGGCAGGAATTAACAAAAGGGGATGACACCTTGGTTTTATCATTACACATGGCAGACCAATGATGTTTAAAGATGGCAAAGTGGAGAGAGATTTCATTTTACATTAGCATGCTCTCCTCTTAACAATTGTATTCACCCAGTTTACAGGATCAGAAAAACTAAAATTGTTCAGGGGAGTAGAAGGGGACAAAGTTGCCACTGACCTCTCTTGCAAATAGCTGTGTTAATAACCCTACATTTCATGGAGGCTGGCCAGAGAAAAAATATTTATACGATCTCCATGAATTTCTTCACGATCCATGGATGGGTCTGCTCTGGTGGTGATGGTTTTAGTACCATTCAGAGAAAGACACAGTTTTAAGATTGAAGATTCTATGCTGTGTTCCAGAATGAGTAATATCCACCACCAACTCTTGCACTGTGGCCCTTCTCACAAGGAATTTGGGCAGCTTTGCCCTCTCCAAACATTGGGCTTCAGCATCCCACCCCTCACTTGAGGAAGGCCTGGAAATATTTCCACCATTTGCTGATCAGGGCAAATGCTGTAGAATTGAGGGCTTCTGGACATGTGCTGGAATTACTCTAATCACTTCCCTGCCCCACACAAATCCAGGATACACTGCATGAATGAGAAACCTGACTCTCACCAAGCCCCTTTCCCCATGCTCACACTGCAGCTCTGGGAGCTCCTGCCCAATCTGGGTGCCCACTGCCCCCCTCCCCCCCGTCATTGTTAATGCCGGAAATTTAATACTCAATGTGACCACAGAAAAAGCAGACACGAGCTGAAATCCTGTCTGCTCTGTTCCAGATCCTTTATAAAATATACAGTGTAAACTGAGAGGCAACCTGGGGTAACCCCAGCCATCACTGAAATCCACAGTGTGAGGAAGCCAGCTCATGGCTGCAGGACGAGCTGTGCTCCCGCTCTCACCACCTCCCTCTCCTTTCTGATGCTACCCCATATGCTCCATCACACCAAGGCAGGTGAGAAGTCAGGCTGCCCCCTGCATTCCCCCACATCCTGTGCCCCTTCCAACCCCAGCACCCCCCAGGCTAGGGTCTCTCCTCACACACATCCCTCCTCCAGGCAGCTCTCCAAGGGACACGTCCTCCAGTGACATGTGCTGGCTGAGCCCCCTCCCAGGGGTGTTGCAGGCTGCTAGGGGATCTTTGGGCTGCAGCTTATGGTGCCAGCATGCAGCCCCCTCAGCTTCCACTCTGCTATGTATCACTGCAGCTCATCTCTGTGCTCCCCGGGCAGAGCATCTCTCAGCCTGCTATTGGGCTGGAGAGGGGAGGAGAAGCATGGGACACAGAGAAGCACTTTGTGAGTGCTTTAAGACCCATGTTAGAAGGGCAGCTCCTCTCCCACTCCAGTGACCAGCCCTGATTTGGCTGCTCAGCAAGCACGGTTGGGCAGCCACTGCTTAATCTGCTGTCCTCTGCAAGAAAGGACGTTTGTCCCCAGCCCACCAAAACATGCAGGCAGAGGACATCTATCACAGGATACTCCCATATGAGCTCAGATCTCTGCCTCGGCCATCTGTGACCAGCACACCAGGCTCCCCGTGCAGCCGCACACACTCACAGCAGGCTGCAGTGCAGCTCTGTGTGCACAGCCAAGAACCACCACACCGGATTCCTTGGGGCTGGAGGGCAGCCCCAGAGCCCTGACCCGAGGGCAGGTAGAGAGCACTTGCAAAGCGCATCACAGCAGAGGGAGGTGAGTGATGCTGCTAAACTTCCTTTGTAGCACACAAGCTCAATGTTTGAGCAGCCAGGGGAACTACTACTGACATCTCCAGAAAGCTGAAGTCAACAACCACTCTGGAACTGAAAGCACAGGACAAGAGAGCTGCTTAAAAAACAAAACAAACAAAAAACTGAATTAGAACCATAATAAGTGCTTTTTCCTGGTGGAATTTGATACATAGAAGTAATTCCCTGCTCCTCCCACAATCCACATAATCTCCTGCAGGAACAACAACAAAATAACTGGGTAGGCTGCAAATTTTCTTCTAATTTACAAATTTGGAGAGATGGGAAGTCGGGAAGAGATTCCACCTCTATATTCCACAAGCGAGAGCAAAGGCACAGCAGGGAAGAAGCAGCAAAGAGGTCTCACTTTCCAAATAGCAGCTCTGCATTTGTATTTCAAAAGCTGCCACTTGCAGGAGTTGAAAGATACAGATTTACAGCAGCAAAGAAATATTACCAGTTGAAGTAATACATACAGAGGATCTCCACGCACACCAAAAAAGGGACCAATAATGCTGTCCCACTGCAGGTGCTGGTAAGATCATTACACACTACATACAAACAACGTGCTAAGAATTATCGCAGGATAGAGCTCTGCCTACTTCCTTCCAGCACAGGACTATTTCTTTAAATACATTCTGGATGCTTGCTCTGAAAACAAGTGACAACTGGGCTTTCCATTACCAGCCCTAGGAAACTCACTCATACCCAAGACGCCAACACCAGCCGGTCAGAACCTGGACATTTCCCTGCTGCCACTACAGCCACTGTTTCTCCCTCAATCCTTTTGACCACTGCAAGCAATTTGCTGCCCAGGAACTGAACTTTACGTGCTAGGAATTTTTACACTGAAACAAGTGTTCTGGTGACACCCACAAGATAACTTCCAAAAAAAAAAATCACAGCTATTACTTTCATCTGCCCATCGCTCTCATAAGAGCCTGGGTGTTCAGTCCCATAGGAATTTCAGATGTCTGAGGAATTGTATTTCCCCATGTGCAATAACCACTGCTCTTATATACATCAGCTGAATGCTGACTAAGGTAAAGTCTGCTTCCTCTCCCTTTCCACAAGCATTTGGCCCCTATTTAACACTAAAGTTCTTGGCATACTACTCACCAGGCAGTCTTAAGCATCAACACAATATGAATAATAACAAATACTTCATTACAACCCAAGTATGAATTTTAATCTAGACCAGCTCTGATTAACATGATTTAATAAAAGAGAGAACAGACATCTGAAAACCACAGACAAAAAAGAAACAAGAGACTCTCAGCATCAGATTTTGTATTTTACAGAAGATGAAGCTTATGAGACTGGAGTTGTTCCCTTCACAGAGAGCAGCTCCATTCACCCTCCTTGCCTTCAGAGAAGCACCGTAACAGCACCACATCTCTTCACCTCTTTGAGAGAACAGTTTTACAAACAAGCCAAGTAACAGAGAAACCTTAAAACACACACCATTTACCCCTGAGTATTCCTCTTCCTCCTTTCCAGCTACCTGCATCAAACTATCAAGCATTTCCCAGTCAGCTATCTATTTATTATTCCTTCACCAAGGCTCTCGAAAATCAAAGCTAACACAAAGCACAGCAAAAGGAGAGTGAGGCTTTGTTACCATTTCCTTGGACATAATCAAGGGAAGCACCAGAGTAGCAAAACTTCCATGAAGCTGCAATAGACTGTACTCCTCGCCAGCAGCATGGTGCTGGCTCTGAAAGCAGCAGCGAGTATGTCAAGGTTGTTCAAATTCTGCTAGAGAAGGCACAAGACATCAGACTTAGCCATGTTTAAGTTGGAGAGGAGCAGGGCAGCACATCCCCACCCAGGGGTCATTCTGTTGCTGTGATCCCCATGCAGGACGCAAGTGTGGAGGGTGGTGGGTCCACCAGCAGGCAGGCATGCAGCTGGGCACATCGCAGAGCACTGGGTGTGCATCCTGCCAGGCAGAGATGTGGCCTCCCAAGGGAGAAGTGCCAGCTCCAGGAAAGGAAGCATCAGGCAACATATAGCCAGGGCACTGCAGAATTAACGCCGTAATTCTCCTCCTGTGCAGACAGCTCTATAAAATGCCTTTCCCCAAGACTTTCATTTTCAGGTTGCTGAATTGAATCTCTCTAATCACTGATTTACAGCTGCAGCGTCCAAACAGCACGCATTTTCCCTCAGTGCTTTAAAGCCCTGTTCCAAGGTGAACTCACTAAGTTCCTACCAAAGCATTTCGCTCCTTCTCGTGTTAACCTCTTGAGCTATCAGCGAACACAGCTGTGTAACTGAGGAAACCATATATTCAGCTGAACTCACCATCCACTTTTTGTGGCAAACACGGATTCTTTAGCCCTCAGCTAAACTTCAAGGAAACATGATCAGTGGCTTCTTGTTTCTGACATTCTTCTACATTAGCAGAAACCCATTCAATTTCTCAGCTCTCCCCACACCTATGCTCTAACAAACCAGCATCTTCCTAAGGAAACCACTGCCAGCTGCTACAAGTAGATAGCTGAGGACTAGATTAGTATCCTCAATCTATTTCACTGACAAGAAGGTACGAAAACTAGAAGCTAATTCAAAACATAGCTGTATTCACCCACACATCTCCTACTTGCTGGATCATAAAACTGTCATCACTATAACACAAAAAAACAATTAGGATCTATATATTGCTCCCTCTGTAACTCATTAGGTGCCTAAACACTTAAAAAAAATGACTAAATCAGATCTGCTACTTCTGTGTTTTTGCTAGTACGTTTCTGAATTTTGTTTCAATGCTATTATCCTGCAGTTTTTCACCATTCTCTTATCTCCAGCATTCATTCAATATCACTTCCTTTGCACAGAAACAACTTTTCCTTTGCAATCAGTTTATCAAGCCCCTTCCCTGAGCTGGCTGTGGCCACCCTTCCTGAGAAGATGGCTCTCACGAACTTTTCATCCTCACTACAGGGTGGTCAGGGAGCACAGCAAAGAAAGCACAGCATCAGTGACCATCAGCAAAGCAGTGATACCTTCCAAACCTTTCCCATATGATATTCCAAGCTCAAGAGATTGGATATCCCACCTTCACCAGTAGACACTGTCATGTGACCAAAGAGGGGACACCGAGTCACTCAGGATCTGCTGCCACCATTTAAACAACACACAGCCACACCAGCTGGATCCCAACGTGATTTCACTCAGGCTAGGTACTGAAGCAACAAATCATCACGAGTACCATCACAAGGCTCAGGTGTGGGGCAATCAGCCTTCTCACCCTGGCACTCTTGGCTTCTGATGTTGCTTCTGTATGACTTCAGTAAATTAAAATTCTTTGCCACACTTCAAGCCATCTTATGCTCTTACCATCACAGTTCATATTTTGGCACAAGAGAAAATAGATAACCCTTCTTACCTCTTTTTTTTTTTTAGGGATCAGGCAAAACAGATTTGTAAAAATGTTTCTAAAAATCCTTGCCTCCTCCTCCTGTCATATTCCCATGCCTCAGTCCTATCCCTTGCTAATCCATCTATTCAACTGGCAGGACAGACAAGGACATAGCACATCAATTTTGTCAAATCTCAGTGGCTTGTAAGGACTGAGATCTGTAAACATTCTCTTCTGGCCTCTCAACTTGTTGCACTCTGCTTTCAGCTTCTTCTACTACAATTCAGTTGCTCTTGTTCTTTCCATGAGGCTCTCCTTCTCCAAAAGGACTCAAACCCCTGCAAAGGATTCCCTATGAGTTAGGAGACGCACGCTCCCTACACACGGAAAATACACCACCTTTTGTATGTACACATGCCTCCGGAAATTGGGAAACCAGCAGCTTGGGAGAAAAGATAAGGCTCTTTCTCCTTAAAACTACAGTCCGATTTCAGGTTTTGGAAACCTCGGAGCTGAAGAATGCAAGCAACACTTGTTCTAATTCATCAAGAAGTCAAATTCATTAGATTACTCCATGCAGCCAACTTCTGCCTTAGGAGGCAAACTTGTTAGTGCCCAAACCCCCTGTATGTAACTGCCATACAACGGGAGCAAGGTATGTAGCATTCATCTTTCAAACAAACAACGCCACTCCTGCTCTGGTAAGACAGATTTCCGAGATAGAAAGAGAATTCAGCGAAATCAGTCCTTGACGATTCCCTTTACCTACAGGAGTGATCAGAGCACACGGACAGAGAGAAATTGTCTGTAAGCTCACCACCGGCTGGGCTTGCAGGAGAAAGATCCCCCAATGAAAAGAGACAACATCACAAAGTATCCATTTCCAGATACAAAAGATGTTCAACCATCCCATGTTAACCTCCTTTTAATCTCCTAGTTGCAGCATAACTCAATTACTTTGTAACAGACACATAGAGACCCAGACAAACATCTCCAGATCTGTTCCGAGTGTGGTGAAGTACTTTCTATTCATGAAAGGACCAAGAGTAGATCTGAGACACTAACCTCTGGCTGACAACTTTTTGGTGTTGATGATTTTTGCAGCATATTCCTGTGATGAACTTTTCTTGACACATCTGCGGACCACGGAGAAGGCTCCCCTGGAAGAGAAACGAAGAGGGCAGGCGCTATGAAACAGAAAACAGGAACGTAACAGCAGCAACTTCTATCCCCAGAGTGGACTAGATTGAGGACGGTACAAAAGACACAGAGGAGGGAAACAACACATGGGAATCCAATGGACAGTGCATGCTGCCTGCTGAGCAAATCAAACCTGGTACATACGGCACTCAAGCGCCCGCCTGAAGATGCCTCAAGCCCCCTCACATTCAGAACAGCAACACTGGGGAGGGAGAGCACACAGGGACAGAGCACGCGGGGACTGATGAGTGGAAGACAAGCAGCCCAGAATGATGTGGCAAACAGCAGCCGTGAGCCCATCTCCCAAAGACAGTGGCCCCAGCAGCTACATCAGACAACCGGGACGCACTCTGCCCACGTTTGAGTGCTCGGTCACAAATCCCTGCACCACCTGGCAGGAAGTACTGGCTCCCTTCCATCTGTCTACCCACCTGAAAAGGGGATAAGCATGTACCTATGAATGGAGTGAGTAGGAAGCTACGAGGCTTCGTACATTTTCTCAAGCTGGAACTATTGATATTATTACAACTACTCCAAAGAGCCACTCGGAGAAGAGGTCTGAGAGAGAGGGAAGAAGGATTTCTGTGAGGAAAAAAGAGATAATACAACAGAGACCAAGGTGAAAAGACAGGGACTCAAAGTCTGCAGGACTACACAGATGAGCTCTCAGTGCTGTCCCTTCTTTAAAAAGAACAAAAAAAACAAGGTGGAAAAAGAATAACAACTGGCTTAACAAGAAAGGTTTGGAAAGGAGAAAAGGACAAATAAGAGAAAGTGAGGAGATAATTCCAAGTTCTTTTAGACCAGGAACGTATCCCCACGTTCACGGACAAATGTACATATGTAACTGTAAGAAATGGGATCAGGAGCTGCGCAGCGGCCCCACGCAGCCCTACAGACGGGCTGACATGGCTCGAATCCTCCCGACACTGCAGTCCTGCCCCTGCCTCCCCTTCCTCAACCTCTACCTACAAAGCAGCGCGCAGCAGTGGGAGCGCGGGGCCCGGTGACACACAGCCGCAGAGGCGCGGGGACAGGGAGAGCCGCAGCAGAGCCCGGCAGCTGGTGCAGGAAGGGAGGGAGCGGGGAGCAGCGGCACGGGGAAGCACCGTCCCCGCGATCCCACCCCGGCTGCCCCCGCGCTGCCTCCCTGCCCCTCCAGGTTCACCGCAAAGCCCCGTGCTAGGGTGCAGCAGCAGGTCTGCCAATGCGGAGGCAAGTGCGGAGGGAGGAGGAAGGGCGAAGCGCCGTGCAGCAGCACCTGGTCCTTTCTCAGGGACAAGGAAGTGGGGACGAAAGCATCGCTGAACGGCGGCGACGGTGCCGCGTCCCGGCGCAGAACGCCTGGAGGGAGCGGCAGCGTACGGCGGGGAGCAGCGCCGGCAGCCCAGGGCCGGGGAGGGCAAGGGGGGAAGAGAGGAAGTGCCGGGGTGCAACAGGAGCGCGCAGCCCGAGGCAGGCGGCGGGGACCGGCAGCGGGGACACCTTTCCCTCCGGCAGCGGTTCCGCCGGGGGAGCGGGTCTCGGAGAGGAAGATTACGGCGACTAATCTCCCCTCCTCCCGCTCCTCGCGGAGAGCCGAAAAGCGGCTCCGGGCTGCGCCGGCAGCTGCCGTGGCCGGGGCGGGCGGGCGGNCCCGGCCCGGCCCTGGCGGCACCACGAGGGGGCTGTCTGCCGGCTCCCGGCCGGGGCGGCTTCCTGCGTGCGGCGGGGGGGGAAGGGAGGGGAGGAGGAAGGCGCCGAGCAGGGGCGGCCGCGTCCCCGGCGGGAGGGGGAAGCGGAACACCGGGGCGCCGCGTCGGGCCCGGGGAGGCAGCGGCGGGCAGGGGCTGCCCGGGGGAAAGCGGCGGTGCGCGCGGAGCGGGTGCGGAGTGAGGCGGCACTCACACGTGCCGAGCATAGTGCTGCTGGGACGCGGCCCCGGAAGGCAAACAGAAATCACCAGCCTTCAGCTGCGAGGGAAAACAAACCGGGCTCTGTTCTGTCTCTACTAGCGTGCCGTTGGAGAGCGCCGGCTGCAGCGCCTTTATAAGCAAGTTTATTTTCACCTCTTATTTAAGTGAGTCTGTCTCAGGCTGAGCACTTGCCAAATCTGCTTAATATGCACGTTTATATAGGGCAGCCGCTGATCGGGCGGAGGGAAGGGCTGCTCCGGCCTCCTGCACGCCCCGCAGCACAGCCTCTGTTAGAAACAGAGGCAGATGAGCGTACCATAAGCCACGAGCAGCATTAAACTCGTCTGAAAATGAAAAGTACCGTGTAAGTACCCCGCATTAGCGCTCTATAACTGGACTCGGAAATCGTCATGTTATTCAATCACGTGGAAAGCAGTGACGGCAGCTGGCAGCATCCTCCCCAGCCCCGGGTCAGAGCAGCCAGCACGGTGCTGCAAAGTCTGCGCCCAAGTGATGCAGTGGGGAAAGATTCAACCTGCCTATGCAGAGAGTAGAGAGGAAAAGTAGGACAATACAACAGTAACGTTACAACAAAGCAATACTTCAAGACGGTGATTATGAAACAACAGCATTCTGCGCCTTGCACCGTGCCAGCGTTGAAACATGCTGAGCCAGCAGAATAATTCAGAGAAGGCACATATGATGTAACCAACAGGTGCCGCTCAGCGAGCAGAGCTAGCGCTAAGCTGAAAATACTCGGGCAGCCCCCTGCAGCCCACCCGTTACTCTAGCAGAATTGCTGTAGGTGATGAGGAAAGCTGCCTGACCCACCCTCGCCTCCCCACAGGAGGGACCAGCAGAGAAGAATATGCACGGAGCCCAGATGGGAGATCCTTGGGGCGGTGCTAGCCAGCATCGCTGACACGCAGCCCGCAGCACGCTTCTGCAGTCCAGAATGACATTGCCTGCTGGTTGTGCAGAAAGGCAAGCTGTTACACTTGCAGTGTGACTGTGATGTGGTAGTCAAGAGATGCACAATCCAGTCCCCTATGTAAAAACATAAGGTTGCACCAGAACAGGACCTTGTTCCACCTTGACTGATCCTCAGTGCAGAAGTTGGGAGGTGGATGTTTAAGACCAGATTTTAGCACGCTGAGTGGCCAGAGGGAGAGAATGTAAGCTTTCGTGCGTTTGTCCTGTATTCCTACAGACTGAGGTAAGATGATGAAGATGGAAACAGACAGCAGGCACCACAAAGCAATACAGCACCAAGAGAGGCTTACCTAAAGCTGTGTATAATTGTGAGTGAGATTCTGCCGGTCTGAGCGCATGCTCACAGTGGTGCAGGTAATAGGCAGGGAGGAAGAACTTTGCTTCCCGAAAAGGCTGCGGCTTTCCTGTTTTACTCATGATGAGAGAAATGCATGGAACCAGGGAGATTTGTAATGCTTAGGATTTAAGTGGGACCTTGTAAAACGAATAGAGGAGATAGTTACAATGGGAGAGCAGAAAGGATGTGTAACAGAAAAAAAATAACTGCTCCAAGAGTAGCACACAGAAATACAGCAATATGAAACAGCTGCATGTTTATCTTGCTTCAAAGTGTGTTTTACTGCATACACCCGAGGACTCTAAACAAGTCTGACCAAGTTATTATCTGCGCACTCTACCAGACACTCAAGTAAAGGCAGCTCCTGCCCTAGAGGACTCCTTGGGTAGGATTTTGGTTTTTAAACTGTTGGAAATGGTTCAACTGGACCCAAAGACTGCTCTGGAGAAAAAGCACCCCATGATATTTAAGAAACCCCAGTTGCAGTGGCCTAACATATGAAATATAGAAAGAGGAAGACAGGAGAGGAAGTTTCTTATCTTGAAGTATTACAAGTAAAAGTGAGGTCTGGAAATAAGAAAGGGAACAGAGAAGCAAGAGTAGAAAGACAAGCTAACTGTGTGTTATGCATAGCAAGAGCTGTAAGAACAGATTGCTAACTGAGAAACTGGTGTGAAGCAAGAAGTGGGATATGAATTGAGTGACAGACTTGATTAAACCAAATACTGAGTGGGAGACTAAGTTATGGAAGTTGAGTTTTCAAAAGGAACATAGACAAAATGAACCAAAAGGGGGGGTGGCAATATGGATGAGGGAGTATTATGTCAACAGAAAGAAATATTGATGCTCTGGCTGACATAGCAGTCTATTCAAACTGAGAATAAAACTGCAAATGGGTGAATCTTGAATTATTGCCTGAGCAGAATTATCTCATAGAGACTGGAAAATATATGTTTGAACAGCAAGAAATGTTCTTGAGACAGCCTCTGCAGCAGTAATGGGAGATTCAGCTAATAAAAAGTAAGAGAGATTCTGACCTCAGTTATGCAGGGATGAAATCTGGAAGCAGTGCCTTGCTTTTAGTGGGCCAGCTTCAGATTTCACATTAGTGGAACAGTGGTTTTGGTCTCTATCTTTTGAAGTAGCACTGGTTTGCTTATACAGTTCACAGAACTGTCAGGGATCTGTAAGTTATTAATCTGATTTTAATAACCAGAGCTGAGCAAGAGGCACTAAAGAAAGTAAGTAAAATACGAAGGATTTAATGCAAAGCCCATGGGCATAAATGGACATTTCCTCTGATGTTAATGGATCTTGGATCAGGCCCAGATATCTGTTCATGGAGCCTAAGGTCAGCTTTGGCATGCTGAAGAATGTCTGTGGGAAGGCAACAACACAAAAGCATTGGTCTTTAGGGAAGACTACAAAATGAGTTCACAGAAACTAACTGGAATTCAACCTGCTGTGGAAAATGGGAAGTACAGCATTTAACCACTAGAGAAGCTGCACGACATCTCCTTTCCAGCAAGGTTACATGAGCCAAAGGGCAGCATGTGCTCGTGTGCAGAGCAGAGCAGTGCTGACTGGAGCCTGATATGAAGAGAGGGCGTTAGCAAAAATAAAGGACCTGAGGAGAATGGGTGGAGTTAGAAAGCAGTTTCAGAAGGCAAGAAGTAAAAAAAGAAGAAAAGCAAAAGAACGCAATGAATGGGCATATTTTTTAAATACACTTGCTCTGTTTTCCTCTTGCTAGCAGAGGGTCCTACAAGGAATCACATCATTTTTCTTCCCCGTGCTTCTGCTGTCCAACCTGTCTGTTCAGAGTGAGCAATTCCAGGGTACTCTTATCTCTCACAGGGCACTTAGAGGACATAAAGCTCAACCTGCTCTGTTCGTACGTACTAAAGCAACAACTAAACAACCGCAAACGACTACAAAACAAAACACTCATTGAATTTGATGCAATATCGTATCACCTTAAAAGAAGGAATATTTTGACAGGCAGAAGGGAGGGAAGTGTTAAAATTCTGAACAACTTCTTTGCTTCTGACTCCAGTGTTACCTAGATAAAACATTTTATCACGACTGGCAATGTACTCACAGACATGTATGCAGAAAAAAATTAACTTGTTTTCTTAGGTGATTATTCACGTTGGCTCTACTACACAAGATCTTTCAAAAAATAAAAGCATGACTTAAGCATTTGCTGAGTATTTACCAGAAAAATCAGGTTCCTTTAACATGTGTGGTGGTTCTATTCCTTCCTTTAAACGGAGGTTCACTTAGTACTTCTAAAAAATCATGATTCGGATGAGCCTAAGTGGATTTGTAGATGTAGCTGACAAAAATAAAAAGTAGCATGCATAGAAGGAAGGATGCAAAAAGGAACTTTTTGTGAGTTAATATAAAATTTATATTTGAAATAAACAGATTAGTCTAAAGTTCTGGAAAGATACAAACATTAAATTACCCTATTAGCACAGACTATTCAGCCATCCATCTAGTTTAGTGTCTTGTCTTCAGTAGTGACCTATTCCAGATGATAGATGTGAGTGAGGGAGAAGAGGAGGGGACGAGAGGAAGACAGAGAAGAAAGGAAGGGAATCAAAATAAACCAACGCAGAGATCTGTACCACCCACCTGCATACTGCACACAACTTGATTAGTGGCTTTCCTCCTGACCCCAGGCTGATGATCAAAATACGCCCTGAAGCACAAGGATTGGTAGCCCCTGTAATTTTGATCCTAGCTTGTGTCAGTGCATATGCTATTCTGTTTCATGTCAATGCCTAATCCTTTTTGATTCTTACTAAGCTATTTAAGTCAATAATATCCCATGGCACTGAGTGTCGCATGTTAATTATATGGCTCATAAAACATATAACCTGATATCACTGCAAATTTGTTCTATTTTAGTGTCACAGAGAACTCTCTGTTGTTACAAGGCTGGGTCAGTAGCATGTCCTAAGGACCACGGTTTTCTGCGATCTTCAGTGCCATGGGTTTCTGTGCTGGGGGGCTCAGGCAAAGGAAGGGGCAGCAGTGGCCTGGCAGGGTCTCTGCATCTCAGTGCCCACCAGCAGACTGCATGTGTATGCTGCTGGCCTACCTCTGCTGGTGACTCACAGGGACACCTGCCTTTACTTCCCTGGGATATTTGCAAGCCACTGAGACAAGAGGTATTTTACCTCTCAGCTTGAAGCGCTTGAGACTTTGGATTTCAAAAGCACAACTGAGGTCTCCAGCAATGAAAGGGAAACGTTTAGTATACAATCAGCTAATTTAACTGCCATAGGCTCATTCCACTTAGTTTCTCCTTTGGAGCCTTATCCTACCTTTTCTGAGGGATCACTATCAGGTTTATTGACCAGTTTCATAGAGTGTCCTGGATTCCTGCGCAGTACTTGGGCAAAGCTTTGTGGAAGGGAATACATGCACAGTCGTGAAGACCTATTGATCCATTCAGAAGGAGCATCAGCAGCTTAATTTTATGTTTCTCTCCTCATGAAAGTCTACATCCATCCAATACCACCCTGGGCTCTAGATTAAAATATGTGAGGTACACAAGAGAACCCTTTCCAGCCTCCTCTTTGCAACTCTATTTGCTCAAGAAACACCACTAAGCAATGTCTGAATGCAGAGTCCACTGGCTACTTTTATAACTGATCACTTCCACAACATATTTATGCTTTTACGATTTCTTTTAACTATCCTTTAAAATGTATGAATAGGACTTCACAGAAAAAAAATCCAGTGAGGATTACAGAAATTAGACCTATGTTTTGAGGAGCACAAACAATGTCCTCTATTTCTGCACCTACAGCAAATTAATAATACTCCAAGTTTTCATCCCTACTGTCTTTAAAATGGCCAATGTCAGTTGTTATTCATTTGAAGAGCAGGGTTTTCCACTATCTATACAGAAACAAGATCATATTCTAGAAATCCATCTAATAATTATCCAGTAACAGTTATCATCACCCTCTGATGGACTTACACTCAACAAGCTTAATGTCTGCTGTCTCCCTTGGTGAATGGACAACAGAGAAGCAGATTTTCGTGCTGCATCAGAGCAAATGATCTGTGTTTCCATTGCTGAGTGCAGTTTATACTGCCTAGAAAGCTCTGCTGTCACTGAAGGGTTACTGTGCTGGTATACGATAGTGGGGAAACATCTTGAACATTCATTTGAATATGGCCATTGCCATGGAATGTCCAGGGTCTATTTTAGGATTCACGCTGTTTGTTTAAACAGGATTGCGTGACTGTTATGTAAAGGATGAACACAGATTCTCCCTATATCCCAGATATCTCCTTCAACTTAAAATACCATATGAGATTATCCATATCCTGTACTGAATGGTACTGATTACCGGATGAATGAATACTAGCTACTGCTATGTCCTGAGGCGGGGGTTTCCCTCTTTTTTTTTTTTTTTAAAATAGGTCTCTGTTCAGGGGAAGACTAATCCTGATGAAAAGATGATGGATTGACAGCCCTGATGAACTGAATGCTGTCTTTTACAATGCTGAGAAGAATATGCACAAGCAACTCCCTCGTTGCTGTGGGTCACCCATAACCAAAAGGAATGAGAAATGAGCAGTGTGGTTTCTGTGGACCAGTCCATCATTGCCATCTATTGCTACTGCTAAAAAGTTCATTTTAGTGCCAGCTACAACAAATATTGTTTCTTTGCTTTTTAAAATGGGGAGCAGATCACTTAGAACACTTCCAATTTAACTCTCGCCACCAAAGTTGTCATAACATTTGGTCATTACTATTTAATCAAATTCAGCTCAAAGTTAAACTGCATATATCTCATACCACCAGTCTTGAAATCCCTTCCTTTTGTCATCTCAGTTATATTTACAGCACAGACTTTGGGGAGATACTAAACTTCTTCCATAAAATTTTCAGTTCGGTCAGGATATAAATGACTGTGGATCATCACAGCCTCCTTGACCACTGGGAAATGTGAAGCAGTACACATCCACATCACAGTCATCTCTGCCAAAATTGGCACAAAGTGGCCCCTCCTGTCAGTCTTAGGAAGTCAAGGTTTACGGTCTGTGCTTTCCTGCCATCACCAGGCAGAAGTCCTTTCAATTTAGGACTAAAGTGTGCAGGGTGTATTTTCACTAATGGTGTCTGCAGTAGAAGGACACATGAACAGATGCAGAAGCAGACAGTCTCCGCAGTTTTTCACTATCACTTTCACCAGGACTAAACTCTCAAGTAACACCTTAACATGAAATACTGGTTGTCACTTTTGTATTATTTCTGAATCCTCTTGCTTCGTCTCCTTACGTTATGCAGTAACTGTTTAAACATGACCTTGACATTTTTAAAGGAGCTGTAAAGCCTCTCTGCCATAAAACAGCCAGATTAACATTTATGCATAGCTTAAAAATAAAAATAAACACTTTAACCAAAATTGCCTGAATGTTTATTTCAGGGGAGAGAGGGCTCACAGGACTCTTCAAAGAACACTGGCAGCAATTTCCTAGCCTGAGTAATGTAAATTAATTAACACACACATCCTGTTTAACATCAAAAGAAAATCTGGCTCCAAAGAACAATCCAAAAGAGGGGGCCTGTGGTGTTTACAAACACAGCCCAAGCCAACAAATGCAGAAAAGGGAACTTGGGAACCACAGCAAAGCCTCCACCCAGTGGCTAGACCCTCCATTGTGCGTGAGAAGGCATGTTGTGAGAAAGAGGGCCCAGATAACAGTAAAGCAGTGATTTACACTCTCCATTAATAGCCACAAAACCTGTAGGAATAAGTGAAGTGAATCCCATTTCACAATGACAGAAACGAGGCAGAGGACAGTGCCTCTCTTATAGCCCCACAGGTGTGCAGCAGCTGGGAGGGCAGAACCCACAATGTTCCTCCAGCATAAACTGACACAGGCACTTCCCCACTGATCCTGATTTGGGGTGAAGATAACACAGTGGCACCGCTCTGAATTAGATGAGCAGCTCTCCCCAGATTTCTCCCCAAACCTACACCTTCAGCACAGAGTGCCATTTTCAATTAAGCACTCACTAAACCTCTGTTACGCTCCTGTGACACTTTTAAGTTCAGTGGCTACAAATTTTACTGCTTCTCTTTCTGAGTGTACTTTGCTCTTTGTACCTTGTTAATAAAAGTAACATACAAAGGAAAAAAAGATGGTTCTTGACAGGTTAAAAAAATTACATCCAGGACCTGTCAGTTTGGGTTGGGATCCCCATTAAGAATCCACCACTGTTAGGCTGCAGTGACATGGACTTCCTGCTTTTGAAGGGCAGACAGCAAATACACCTGACTTTGCTGAAACACAAATATTTGCACATTAAGAAGTCCTCGAAAAATTTAAAGGAATTTCTATACTGCAGAGGAGGGTTGTATTTCCAAGTTTAATGTCCTTACATTATATTTCAAATGTATGAGCAAAAAATCTATCATGGCAGCAGAATAAGATTCTAGCTCGTGGCTGTTTGTTTCTTGGGTACTTGTAAGTCACAGAATTGCGTGTGAATGTATGAGGCAGAACTGCCTTTCTAGCCATGAAGATGTGGATAACGTGACTCGTGCTTGAGGTGTGCACGTGTACATGCAGCTGAATGGCACATGGCCTGGGTATATTTATGAATTACAGTCCTTTTGCTGCTACCCCAAGCAAAGAGACACTGGAAACTGTGCAGGAACAGATGAAAGTCATCTTTGTATACATATATAATGTGTAAAAGGTAAGGTTCCAAAGACTATGAGGAGGAACTGACACAGAGTGAGCTCTCTACCACAAGGATAAGCTAATGGGTGGCTCAAAGGTGTGACAAAGCAACATTTTATGCTCACACGAAAAGGGGATGGCCTGCAGGCACACACAGCTGTCTGATAACACCAATCTGCCACACTGCTGGTAACATCTGTTCCTCCTGCGTATGGAACGTTGCAGATACAGTTTTGAGATAGGGCTCCTGCACAACTGATTTAGAGATGCAGCCTTCCTATCGATACCACACGTGTTTTGTACGCTCAAGTCATCTGTACTTCTTTGTCTCCATTTATCTGCTAATAGGGCAGAAACCACCAGGAGTTATTTGAGTGTCAGAGATGAGGATCTGGCCTTCCCTGTTTCCAGCACCTTCCTCCCAGCCAAAGCTCTGTTAGCTACAAAGTTTGTAGTCAGTACAATGGCAAGCAAGATAAGAAGTGAAAAAGTTCCTTATTCCCCATGGCTTCTTGTTGTCAGGAGTCTAGCATCACACAACATTTTAACCAAATGCTCAGCATATAGTTTCTCTGGCCTTAGACAAATGGTTACATCATACAAGCATAGGGCCCAGCAACAACCACATGCAGAATTTGAGTTTTCAGCATAACTTCTTTAAACACCAGCATAGGCTGACAGACAAAGAGGTCCTGCACAGACTGGACTTGTGCTGCATCCACCCTGTCCCCAGAAGTTGCTTCCAGAACTGTTTCAGGGCAGGAGCGGAGGACAAGCAGCCTTCAGGACTCACCTGAGGTTTACAGCACTACTGGAAGTACACGTGTTTGGGAAGGATCCTGGAGGGACCCAGCACACTTCCTACAAGTCCAACACAAGTGAGAAGGAAGTAAAGCAAGCACTGCTGAGTGCTTAGTCCATGAAGGTCTCTAGTCTATACAAGAAGTTTTGTAACAGCAATAATTTAAGAAGTAGCTTTAAAATATATACAAGCTACGTGCCATTAAAACTGACTGTGACATCTGAGTGGAAGATGGAGAAAAGGTGTTCAGTGCGTACAGGAACTGCTCTCTGACCACTAACTCAAAATAAGAGGCTGCTTTTGGAGAAACAGCAATTCACTGCCGACGCAATTTACCATTTAGAAAATAAGCTCTCAAGTCCTACAGACAGCGGTGAAAACGGATCATCAGATCACAGTACACTAAATCAAGCAAGATGGTTCAAACCACGTTGCTTCAGTTCTCTTCCTTGTGTCAAATTTAAAAAAAAAAAAAAAAAAGTCAAAAACCTCAGTACAAAGCAGTGCCGCCGCTAAGGCACGTACTGCGCTGACAGCGCTTTGATCACCAGCCGAGCACCTGAGAGCTCAGCAGCACTCGAGAGCCGAGAGTCACCTAGCGGCAGCGGCTGCGGAGCGGCGGCTTCAAAGGCAGCGCCCGGGGCAAGCGCTGCGTGTGACCTTACGTGCGGCTCGGGCTAGGGCCGGATACCTGCGCTCATAAATCACGCACAGGTGTACAGACCCAGCTGCCAGGATCACTAGGCTCCCAGAGGATTCAAACCACAACCGCAACGACTATTTTAGTGTATGTAACTGGGCTTTAATTAGCTAAGCTCATGCTTCCACTTTAAGGGGTTATGAATTACCCACATTGAAAGATTGCATTCCTTTCCAACAGCCTCAACTACATATGTGTTCTACTCCTGACATTAGAAATTCTGCATTTGTCCCCTCTGCTTGTAAAATACCTCTCTGTGCTCATTTGCCCTTGTTAAAATCTTAAAATCTAACCTTGGAAGCGGAGCTTGAAGCAGGTGCCCCTTCTCTACTGATCTGTTTTTGTGCCTTCTTTTAGGTCAACAGACTCTTTAAAAGAGATGGGCTATTTATTTGCACAGGCCAGCAAGAAATTACATACTGATGAATAACAATAACCTGATATCACTGTTTTAAAAGTTTGCAGAGACAACATTTGTCGAAAGTCCAATCTCCACTAAGAATTTCTCTCTAGGGTGTCTTCAAATAGCTCTCTATTAGGGTGAGGTAATAAGGGTAAAATAAACGTTCCTATATATGGAGACAAAAAAAAAAAAAACGTTCCTATAAATGCGGAAAAAAAAAAAAAAAAAGACTCAGAAGAAATCCAAAGCAGAAGAAAGACAACTCTAAGAACTGGAAGGGTGAGAGAGGCATTGACACAATTGCCTCAAGTAATGGCTCCGCTGTTAATAAGTACAGGAGGTGCAAGGAAACAGATCGGTCCCGACAGCGAGGCAGCTCCTGCATAAGAAGATTTCTTGAAACAGCAAACTCACGGTCCGTGCTGGAGAAATAAAGCTCGACTTTTCAATTACACAAGCGCACACTGCCCCCAAATGGCAGCATCCCGCACTCTTCCACTCTCATGGTTCCTTTGTTCCACAAGCCTCTTCTGCCTGCACTGTTATTGTGGATAGCTAGTGATGCTCATCGGGAAAAACATCCCATCCTCATATATAAAAGGATGCAGTCTGAGCTGGCCACTGGTGTTTACAAGCAAGAAGAGCAGCAAGGATAGTCAAAGGTAAGGAAAAGAGAAGGCTTAGCAAGCTGGGACTCTTGAGACTAGAAAGGAGACAAGTGAAAGATGATGTGACACCTGCATATAAAATTACAAGTGGACTCAAGGGGAGAAAGAAGAGAAAGTAATCGTAATAAATGCCATAAACGTATACTTTCCATTAAGAAGCTACTCCTAATGTTTTCCCACAGAAATCAGCAACCCAGGTCACTTTACACTCATTAAATGGGTACCAGGCTAACAGGCTCTAGAAGGACAGTGACACTGCAGAGTTCCCTACATCCCTGCTGCCAGCCCTACAGCCTGAGCCTCGGCACACAGGGGTGGTGTGGACAGGGCAGGTCCGAGCTGGGCCGTGCTGAGGAGCTGGCTGATGTCAGGGTCACAGCAGGGCTCTGAACGCCGCCTCAGGTTGAGCAGGGCCTGCACAAAGCAGCCCCAGCAGAGCTGTGCAGCCCCTCGAAAACAAAGGGATATGCACCTGGCTGCCGCCTTCACAGCACTTTTCTGCACGACTTTCCCACCTGGCTTATCCACATTTTCTTTCCCTCTGAAGCCTGAGAAGATCTTTAAAGCTTTTTTCCAACCTTTTATTCCGCAGAACACACACATGCCTACACTAATGCAACTCCGTTTGCCATTTCCTAACAGGATTAACATTTTGCATTCTGGTCCCAAGAGCCACTTTGCCGTAAGCAGATCCCAGCGCTTCCAGAAACCCACAGCTCAGTAACAGCACACGCGGTGCTGCGGGAAGAGTAAAGGGGAGTCCAGAGGGACGCCGGACGCGTGAGCTGGCTGTGGGACAGAACAGCGCAGAGCCCGAGAAGTCCAACAGCACCCAAATACCGAACGTCTGGAGGAAATCGCCGCGAAACCCACCTGGCAGCAGACGGCAGGCCCAGGCTTGCGAGGGGCGGAACGGCAGCGCCGGCGGGGACGGCTCAGCAGGGCCGGGAGGAGCGGGGCCGCGGGGCCGGGCAGCGGAGGCCGCCAGGGGGAGCCCCCGCCGCGCTCCGTAATGGCGCTGCCGGGCGCTCGGGTGCGGGCAAAAGGGTAAGGTAAGTTGTTTTCACAGCGAACGGAAGCCAGGGACTTTTTACGAGGGATGCTTTGTGCAGCGCAGTCCCATTCGCACAGTGCCCCAGCAGAACTGGTACTCCTGCGAGATGCTTCATCGCAGGATTCAGCTGAGAAAGAGGAACTGATCGAAGAGCAAATAGATAATACAACGTGAGAGCTGGCGCATGCCTGTGGCAGCATCCAGGTCAGACGTAACACGACTGCTCATCATCCTTGAAAAGTTCTTTTCGCATAAAGGATCTATTTGTGAACAAGAACTATTATCAATAAAACAAGACCAACGCCATTGGGCAATTTAGATTTGTTAACACAGGTCTGCAACTGTCAGACAAACGTTTAATTGCTGGCTTTGCTGCAGCCTCAAATGCTTCTTGCTTCTATCTACTGCAAGATGCTGACAGCACTTCTCTCTCCTATAAATCATATACTGAGCTATGATTGACAGCTTTGTGAAGAATGAAGACTTGTTAACGGTCCGTGAAGTTATGCCAACTAACATCCCCCGCATCCTTGTTCTGATTGCACTGTGGGTGTATTCATTTAGGCAATAAATATCAGTGTGTGGGATTAACCTGACAAACCTGTAGCCAGTGAGAAATGAATGCTATGTAGGGTGTGCATCATTGTGTGCAGTCCATAATTAATAACTGACTATTAGAGCAGAAACCCCAGTTTGCTCAGGTACCTTCACTTTTCTAACTTCCGCACTTCAAGAGTTGTGCCCCCCCCCAGGGGAGTTGCAAAGGACAAACAAGAAAAAAAAAAAAAGGAGAAATAACTTTGCATTGAACTTAAGTGTTCATCCTCATTGCAAACAGAAGGAGGGGCTGTTGTTTGCTCTTTAGAGTCCCCAGGGCAGTTTGCTGCAGCCAAGAAAATGTTTGTTGCAGCTGTGATGTGTTACGTGCTGTTGACTTTAATTGCTTTTCAAAATGTGAAGACAACTGTGATATTTGGAAGAGTTGGGTGATCTTCACTAATAAGCTCTGCTTTGAAGCAGAGCTCACATTGGGCCGCATGGGCTTCTCTGCTAAACCTTGCCAGTTCCCTGGGGAGCCAGGATGGATCTCAGACAGGCTCTACCCACACGAAGAAGTAAACTAGATTAGCAATTTATTTGGAGAAGTATCAACAAAGGTTTATGCCCTTTCTTATAAGATCCTATAGTAGAAGTAGCTAGTGTTAACTGCAGAGCTATAGAGATACTATATGCATTGACCTTGTTTTGAGTAAAAGCAACACGGAACATTAGATTTAGCAGAAATTATTTGGTCTAAGTGAGAGCTATCTTGGGAATTAGTGGTTTACCAGTTGCTGCAGAAATTGGGAGCCAGCAATGCATCTCTGTATGTAGAAGACTCAATAGGGCTCCTCAGACCTTTGAGAATGCTCTGTTTCCAGGCTAATGTCCATCCTTAAGCTTTTCCCAACAGGTTTTAGATGCTGGTTCCAGCTGGTGATGTGTGAAGCCAATTCATTACTTCCATCTACTGGGAAATCTACTGGAATTTTGACTCACCTAGATGTGGGCTGAAGGTGCAGTGAGAGTTCTCATTACAGCTGGGTGGTCTTGATTGACGGGAAGTGGTGCAATTCACTTCGTCCATCCCCTGTAGTCCAAGTGCGTAGGCTTCATCCTTGGACTTGCATAGAGTCTCATCCCCAAATATGGGGATTTCTTACTAAAAAGAGATGAGACAAATAAGGATGATTTGTAAGAGGGTCAGGACACATTGCCTCCGCAAAGCTGTACTCTTTAGAGCCCATGGAAACCCTTTTTTTTTGTTTTTTTTCTGCAGCTGTGAGCTAACCTAGCAATAAAATAGACAGGATGTCAGCAAAGGCAACTAGTGGAAACGGCAGATGCAAACAGAATAGCTGGAGCAAAGCTACTGCTATCATCCTGTCACTCACTTTACAATAAAAGCAGATGTAAATATGATTTTCAGTCACAGATCCCAGTTTCTACCTCTCTGCAACAGCTAGGTGTGATTTCTTTGTAAACGAGGTGCTTAGTTCTAAGCACCTGAAGTTACATATTTCCTGATAAGTATGAGAGGGCTACAAGTATGGACTGGTTTTCAAAAATGCTTGAGTTGACAGTAATTTCCAAGCAAACTGTGGATCAGTATCTCTGGGAGAAAATATTTAAACATCAGTCTGCTTTCACGTGCCAAATATTTATTCCTAGATGACTGCCTCACTCACATGTGCTGGCTCACTTCTCATTTGCCCTCTCTGAGACCTGTTTTCCTCCTCTGAATTATGTAAATAATGATATCTTTCCCTGTAATTTGGCTGAATAATAATATGCAAATACTATATATGATTAATGGCTGTTGTCCTCACATATCAGGATTAGGCAAATCTTTAATTTCTGAAGATCTGGGCTTTTGAACTGCTTTAAGGAGAGATTGATTGTACTGAAAAAAAACCAAAAAAACAAACACTTGCAGGTACACACCTTGCAATAATTACAGCCAAAGCCATAGTCTTTCTGACATGAACACTGTCTGTTAACAAAGAGGCATTTTGGATTCCTTTGCATAAACAACTACATGCAGCTCTGAGCAAACAGGACAAGTCCATGCCAGCACACTCCACCACTCAGCCCCAGCTGCCTGGGAAGCAAGGGATTGTTGGTGAGCTCGGGCTGCCAGCACCCTGAGCACCTCCCTGCCCTGGGGTGTAGCTGCCTGTGTGCAAGGCCCGAGCTGATGCAGCTCAGCAGGAACCTGGTTCAGGCTGTTGGGAGAAAGAGCTGAGGAGCCAGGGCCTGCCTGCTTTTGCCCTAAGCCTTGGTACTTGCCCAAGCTGTTGCAGTATCACAGAAAGTCCCAAGTTGGAAGGGAACACAAGAAAGATCAAGTCCAACTCCTGACCCCACACAAAATGACCCAAAATTCAAACCCTATGTATGAGAGAACTGTCTAAAGTGCTCCAGCACTCAGGGCCATGCCCTGGGCACCCTGTTCCATGCCCACCACCCTCTGGAGCAGAACCGTTCCTCAAATACCTTGCCTTTCAAAACCTTCACCATCTTTGCAGCCCTCCTTTGGACTCTGATAGCTTTCTGTCCTTCTCACATAGTGGCACTCAGACCCACAAGCAGTGCTGGAGGCAAGGCCGCACAGCGCAGAGCAGAGCGGGTCACCCCCTCTCATCTCTCGGTGGCAGTGCTGGGCCTGCTGCAGCCCAGGGTGTGGGGTCCTATGGCTGCCAGGGCACGCTGCTGGCTCACATTCAACGTGCTGTCAACAACGGCAGAGGTACAGAAGCCAGAGACCATGGCAGCAACAAATCTGTGAACAAACTCAGATCTGCGGAGTGCCTGTACCTCACTACCAGATTTTTACCCTTCCACAGAGAAATGAAGGCAGAAACAACACGCTTCAAGTTTAATGGATTTGTAATGGTTTCTCAGAGGAAGAACATCAAGAAGGGAAAGGAGCAGCATTACCACTGCTGTGATACCTCATCCTCTCTCATGTTAGGAAGCACAAAATCTTATGTTATTACCATACTAGCACCTAACCACAAGTTCTTACAAGGTCCATGTTCTGCACAAGTGCAAACTAAATAAAAAAAAACACAAGTTACCACGTTCAAAGGCAGAATGACCCAGAAAGACCTTCAATTTAGTAAGTAAATGAACTTAGAGTTTGTCTTCCTTTTGCGTAAAAATGCAGTAGTCCAGAATCAAAACTTTACAATATGAATGCTGTAACCCTAAGCAAAATGTTTGTTATTTCAGGCCCATGTGTACCCATAATAAACTGAAATAATTTCATCTAATGCATGGCAATTTCTTAGATTTTCCATATCATTAGTTTTACCCTGATTTACTCATTTTCTATATTTATACTTCTTAAACACTCTTTGGTGTTCATGAGACAAATGTTTTATTTCCACCGTTGTCTTCTATCTAGTCATAGTTGAATGATGTGACCAATTAAATATGGATTACACTGCATTGGGTTATTTCCATTATGTCTTCAGCCTGTGTTTGATAGCACTGTTTTTCTTACTACAAAATATTTTGGTTCCTTTGAAGAAGTTCAGTGACAGAGATGAAAACAAAGATTAAACTAGCCAAACACAGATGCTCAAAAACAAACATATGGGAAGTTCAGTGGAAGGATGCTTGGAAAAAAAAGGTAATCCTTCTATCTGCTGGTGAACAAATATTATCAACTTAAAAGAGCAGTGTGCATCTCAGATTTTGTCCATGGCTACCAAAGGAATCTAATTCATAAAGTTCTGTCTCTAAAAATGGTTAACTTCCGCTCCTCAAACAGTGATGTGCTTTTTATTTCATCATTTAGAAAGGTGGTCCAGGCCATTAGTATGATTGCTAGAGAATGCTTTTCCCTTCCAGCCCAAACACACTCACAATCAGTTGAAACAGTCTGTACAAGCTGATCTAGGGGTTCTCCTAAGTGACTTCCTGCATAAATAACACCTACCATGCAAACATCAATGAACCAGGTACATTTTTTCCATCCAGTCATTTTTGTGACCTAAAATACTTCTTCCAATCTCTTCAAGCAGCAATTTACCATCCACTCCTTCAGTGCCCAGCACTGTAGAAACTCATCTATGCATACCCTCATTTACTATTTTTATCTCTTGGGATCGTGTAGTCTTATCTCTACATGTATTTTTATCTTTTTTCCTGGGAAAGCAGTTGTCCTCCACACAGCGTAGGCAGATTTACCAGCTGTGTTCAGTGGAAGAAAATCTTCTTCCAACCATTAGATGTGTTGGGCCTCCAGCTTCCTCTCCTGCAGAGGAGTCTGCAAACAGCATAGCACATGAAAAGAGTTCAGATGGGGAAGAGATTTTCAGCACAGCAGACTGACACTTGTTGAGCCTGAGGAAAAGGGGAATTTCATTGCTAACATTTCTGACTACTAACTGAATTTGCATTTACCTGCATTAAAAGGTCCACTTGAAAGATGATTATTTGGCAGTTAATTTGAATAAATTTGGTTGACACTGAAAATAATGTTTCTGCAAAACACTGCAAATATCTTAAGGATAGGCAAACATTAAATTACTTGGTGAGGCATTTTAAATAACCTGACAGTAATAGAGGTGCCAACAGTCAGCATGTGAGTTAGGGCAGAGATGGCAGTACAGTTTAGCATTACAACTCATGAATCCGGTGTCTCTCCAAGGGATAAAACTGGCTTCTAAAGAAAAGCAGTTCATGTGTATTACCAGGGTTAGAGAAGAGATGGGAAACTGCACTGGTCATCTTTCTTCTACTAGCCAGGTCGAAAAGCAGGATGCTGAACTGGATGGATCAAATACTATCACTTACAATTATGTTCCTAAAGGGATGTGGAATATATAGTTGCCTTAACAGATTCTCAAAGAGGCTAGACCTTTTATTACCTGGTAAACTTGAGCAGTTGTGACATATGTAAAAAATTATCTGTGAATTTCCCAGTTGATTGAAAGCAATTTTTTTATTATCTCCTCAGTGTTCTCCCATTCTTGTCTTAACCTGAAGGAAAGGGAAAGCCCAATGACACATAGAGAGTATGAAAATAGGCACCTCAGAAAGCACAGCATTGCTTAATGAGTTGGGAAAGGAATGAGAATACTCTGTCTTATAGCTTTTTGCAAGGTCCTTCCTGCAGCACTACTTAGAGATGTGCACTTGCCTTGCTTTTCCAAGTATCAGGCAAAAAATAACCAAGGAGTAAATACAAACAGGAAGCTGATCAGGTAATTTTAATGCTCACTTTTTGCATCTGAATAGGATGTGTCCCCCTGCTTTGAGCGTAAGTTAGATTCTCACTTACAGATTATGCAAACCAGATTTAAGGTGATTGCATGTGTTTACACTTGAAGTTGCAGCAACTTCAATGAGCAGGTTCAGCATTCAGCTAAACCAGCCATACCTCCCTGCTTATTACTCATCTCTCCAATAGATATTCTATGATGAAGTAAAACATCATAAATGTAAAATGATGGAATACAGTGTATACGTTCTTGGCATATCCATCTCTGAAAGCACCTTCGGCACTAGGAAATGAACAAAAGAATCGAAAAATTCCTTCATATTTAGTAACATATAAAATATTAGTGACTCACTAATTTTAAGGGTATGAGCCACAGGTGGCCGATCAAACAGCATGGTTGCTGGTATTCATTCTCAAAGGTAGAAATGGTAAGAAGAATTGCTTACACTACGGTGGCTTCTGAATGCAGCCCATGACCTTTCATGGGTTCTAAAGAAGATTCTAATCCTGCCCACAAATACAAGTTCTGAGAACAGGTGTTAGGATAAATTAGCTAAGTAAATAAGATAGAAGCTGATCAGTTGAGCACAGAGACTGTGGTTTCTCTAGTCACTTACTCAAGCCACTGTTGGTAATGAAACTGGAATGCACTATCACATAGCATGTGAATCAGCTCACACACATTCACCTTCACACTGACAGCACAAAGGTGCTAGCCTGCAGCCAGAGTTTCTTGGTCTCTACAGAAGAAAAAGAATCATCCACTAGTTTTCTGATAAGAGATAAACTTCCCCTGTAACATTCAGGCCCAAATCTCAAATTCAGATACAAAGAACGAAGTGTTGATGTGCCTGAGTCCCATTTTCTTACAACTCCATTAACAACAGCTTTCAGAAAGAGATTTGGATGAGATTACTTGTGCCACCAACTTTCTTTCCAGCAGAGTAGGAATGAGAGCAGACCTGGTCTTCTGGTTGGTTTCTATTCGAAGAACAAATATAGCTGGCATGTTACCAAGTGTTAAGTAAATTATCATCTAGCCATCTCTACACTCATGAAGCCCTCCCAAATATGTACTTGTAATATGCCTGTCTTCCCACCTGCAGCAAATTAGCTCCTTTTGAGGGTTAAATACTATATAGAAGAGGAAGGAGATAAGTCATCCTATAAAGGAAGCTTTTAATCAGCAATAAAGAAAGATCGTCCTGCTGAAAACAGTGAGAAAGGAAACATGGAACCATTTCCTCCAAAAACCACACACTCACCATGCTGTTCATTCCCAGGGCAAGTACCTAAGCTGCTAGGAGGATAGTATCAGTCACATTATAAAGTGAGGTCAGCATTTTCTAGTGAAATTATGCAAAATTTTCTAGGAACCAAATTAAAGACAAAAGAAGATATATGAAAAGACTAGAAAGAATTTCCAAAGATGCACTTGCATGTTGGTGGGCTGTTTTTTCCCCCAGCTCATGCCAAAAGTACTTATGCTATAGGCAGCAGAAACATATTCAAGCAAGATATGGCCAGTTCTACCTGTTTTCTTTGTGAGCAGTGCCAGAGAACTGAGTGGGAAACATACTGAGAGCCTGCTGGAGTTCTTAATGTGGAGAACAAGGCCATCTTGCTGTTCAGTGAGAATGCTACGCACCCTAAACATTTTGTTTAAGAGCCCCATGGCTGCACTGGTTATCAAGGGAAGGACACCGAGTAACTTAGGGTTTGGCAAATTCACCTCCTGAATGTTGCTGGCTGCCAAGAAATTTCATTTTGACTCACATGCATTTTGACTCACACGCAGCCATATGTATTGTTCTATGAAAGGATATGAATGAGTGGCCCCTAAAATCAGCTAAATATTTCCAGCGGTAATAGCAGATTTCTATCTGGCCTGAAGAATCATTCCTGTTTGTGGAGGACAACTTCTTCAGCTTCTTGAATGCCACTTGATCAAAAAAACTCAGGTGGGTGGCCTGGCCTGCCTGGGAAAAATGCAGCAAAAGCACGGAAATGGAGGTGATCTGGTAATGTGTCAGCAAGGAGTGGCAGGCCTGAAAAAGGCAGTGCAGAGCTCAAATGGAATACAGGCATACAATCAAAGGCTAGTCTGATAAATCAGTTGTGCCTTGTGGAACTGTTGGGCTTTTTTTGTAGGAGCATGGAGGAAATACCGCTTGAATTCCTGCTGCTACTGCTCTACAACTGACAATGCTGTTGACAAAATCATTGTGTTACTTCCAAAAATATGGCCCCTTACTTGCTCCCTTAATTGCTTACTTCTGAATTATTTCAGAAAATGGCTGAACTGAAAATCTCCACAGGTGTTGTCAAAAAGATTTACAAAAGGAACAAAAACAAGCCTTAGAAGTGGAGATGCTCAGGCTCTCTTCTCTTAAATCACCATTGGCTCTGCACACCTAAAATATCCCGGGTCTCAGACAGACACATGCTCTAAACACAGTCATTAGTCAATCTACACAGCACATCCAGGTGATAACTAAGCTTTATTTACTTGTATGCCCGCTAGATGGATATGAGCAGTGAGAAAACAAAACTTTCTTGTTCACCTAAAGCAACAAACAAAATGGTAGCAAACAATTGTGATCTAGTTTGATAACATTTTCCTATTTTGCTACAAGTGACTCTCTTAGCTTAACTAGCAGAACTTTTCAGCTCTGTCTCCAAAACCAAATTCTTTGATTCACATGTAAGTGAAATTCCCATTAGTTCCACGTGCATGGGAACTTCTCATTCTGCACTGGGAAATCACAGATTTCTTGCCATTAGAAAAATAGAAGTCTGCAATGTTTCAAAACAGCTGTCTGCACGTCACAAGCTTCTGTCTCCATTAATTCCATGCTTTGAATAAAATTTAAAAAATCACATCCAGCTAGGATATGTTTTTGGCATTTGATAACTTATCCCTTCCCCTGGAGTTCACACTTTAGCTCTTGACATCTGTCTACAGAAGAACTCAGATACGCTGACTGTATTTAAAAGGGTGAAGGGAGAAATGGCCAAGACACACTGTATTCATAGGAGACAGGACTGCAGCCCGGAGCCCAAGCTATTATAAAATAGAGGTCAAGAGGTGTCAAATCTGCATCCTCTTAGAAGCCAGATCAGAAAAAAAAAAAGATTTAGATCCTTTCTCTCTTACCAACATGGGTACGAGAAAAAGGACTACTCACATTTGAAGCCCAGAAGCATTATTGCTCTTTAAAAGTGACAGCTCTCAGGCTAATTTTTTTGCTGAGAATTTGCAGCTTGTTTTAATGTCCCCACAGACTATTTGGCAACTGCACAAAGGTTTCTTCAAACAGCTGTGGGATATTACTGAGCACTTCATACTGCTAGCAGTGCTGTAATTCCCTAACCACTGTATAATTAAGGGCTTTACTGAGGTCCAGTGACATTTCTGTGTATTTGAAGTGGTGCACCTTGTTTCTTAGAACTGACTGACACAAACCAAGAAAAAAAAAAAGGCGTAAGTTCTAGCCAAACATTGATCTCCAAAGACAAGTTCTTTAACACCTTTTCATACCTCTTGAGGCTGTACTCCATCCATAACCTCTTCCATTTGCCCGCCCCTTGGGACACAACAATTCTCTACATTTGCTTTTAGTCACTATCAGAGCCCCAGCACTCAGTCTCGAGACTTGGTGCTCTCAAGAACAGAGCAGCTAAACATAGAGCCTTTTGTTCTCCTCTCCCAGTGAAAAGAGAATGAAATTCCTGAGTGGATGATGTGATCTTATTCGATCATCATTTATAATTTCTTCCTTTGTTTCCTGCCATGGATTTCCCTGGGAAAGGAACAAAGAAGCTTTCCCTGCCTGCTGTGTGATTTCCCTGCTTTTCTGCTGACAAGCCAAATGTTTGGTGCTGACTGATGATAACATTACACTCTACGGAAGAGGCAAAGGGGAAATGATCTGTCAGCATTCAAATAATAAAAATTGCAAGGGTCACATTTCACTGCTGATGATTTCTTTGTACTTCTTACCTTTACAGAGCCATTTTCAATCTCAAAAATCGTGCAGACATTGTAAAATACATACAGGAATTAAAAGCTGACTCTACCAACTTTCTGTTACGCGGGTATTCCATGAAAATACACAGTAAATGACAGGATGACACGTACAGCTGTCTGCAGAGGCAAGCAAAATTCTTCTGCTGTAAGTAGTAACTGCATTTAGTGAGTACATTGTATATATTATATGCAAGATGGGAACCCTTTCCTGTAAAATGGGTGTCAAGAGAACTATTACAAATTTTGAACAATTTAAGTGACAAACACAGGTCACCTTCAGATTCCCAACTTTCCGTTGAAGTACCATTGCACACTTCCTGTCCCAGCAGTATAAAGACATGAAAATTACTTGAGAAGTTTTCATCCCTTTGCAGTTTTCCCCTTCATCACTATCTGTTCCCTTTACATATAGATGTTTTCTACAATATATTTTATATATGCAGACAGAAAGATGAAATATCATCTAAATGGATTTTACATGAGTCTTCCCCAAATCTCCACTTACATTAAAAAAAAGAAAAAGAAAAGGAAAAGCATGTTGTAGTCGGATATGGCATATAAAGTAAAACGTGCAATGAAGTATAATGTAAAAGCACTATTCTGAACAAATATGGGCACTATAAGCTGCTGGTAGAGTAGAAACTACAGACTGATTTTACAACAGTGACTAAAACCCCTTGAGGCCTGATGTAATTTAACCAGTTTTCTTGAGGAAGTATATTCAATGTAGGTTTCGGTAACATGATTTGTTTTTCACACATCATAAACTAACCAGTGAAAGATCCTGCTTTTTCCCACACAGATTAAATAAACGGTGTGATTTTCCACGTGAGATTTTCCCTTCAACAGAAGATTGAAAACAAACAAAGAAACAAACAACAACAACAAAAATCAGAGCAAAACTCAATCTAATCTTAGTTGAAAACGTGATGTTTGATGGAGTGTTCATTCTTATGGGAATTGAAATGAAACAGTAACTTTGACATTTTTGAGTGGGTGGGATTTTCCATAGCCATTGTATCTGCAATTTTGAGGATTATTTAAAAAACCATGCCACTTATTACTCCTTGTCTTTCTGACCTATAAAGGAGATTGAATAAGAAAGGCACAGGGCTGAGATTCATGGTGTTCCCAGAAAATACATTACTCTCACAGGTACCCTGCAAAACATCAGGTAAGCCACTGTAACCCACTGCAAAGTCTAATTCTAGATTGGGCTTACGTCTCACCTCTCTGTCCATGAAAATAAGATTTTTTGGAACAGAAAAACCTTCAGGGCAGGGATGATGACTTAATAAGTATGTGTAAATTCTCTGGCAGGTTAGAAGCTTGATTTCAGCACTGACTTTTAGTTAAAATCTTGAAGGTAATGCAAGAGATGATAAACTTTGCATAGCTTCCCTGTGAAGTAGGACATGGGTAATATCAATGATCATTAGCTGACAATTTTGGGTGTTTGATAGCTACTGCATTGCCTGCAAACCATTAAGTTAAATCTAGTGATGGTAGTTTCATACACCCACAGGAAGAAAAGGAAAATATTTTAGATAGCTGAGAGTACAGCAGAAGTCACAGGCTTCTTGTCAGGACCACCTCCGGTGCGACAAGTTTTGTAGCTGTTAACAGAATTCTTAAAGATCTGTCCTACAGAACAGAGCAGGAGAGGCAAGAGCTAAATTTTTGTTTCCCTATGAATAAGGACATTTGAGCTTGCTTTAGTATAAAAGAAGATGCTAAGTAGTACAAACAATAAGCATGCTGGCCTTGCATTGTTTATTTTTTCCTTCTACGACTCCTGTCCTCTAAATACATAAATAATTATTTTTCTAGATCATAGTAAACTATACTTACTGTTTCTTTCTTTCTTTCTTGGGTCCAAGTATCATAAAAAAAATCACAGCTCCCAACCTCAGTGTCGGTTAGAACTATAGGTGACTGAAGACTCCTTGATTGTGCCCGGGGATTACTGGCAGACTGTCATTCAAATTGAAGGAGGAGGTCCACAAGAAAGAGACAAATAATTGGCTAGCCCATAGTAACAGCTGTCCTAAAATATAGATTTGTCATACAGAAGTATTTCATTTTATTATCTTTAACTGTAATACTGCTTCTTCTAACCAGAATGAGCAGGTAGAGTGATTCTGGTGTAAGACAATGTACGTAAAATCCATTGGTGTTCCAGTTACAAATAAAATCCTTTCAGCATTTAAAGGTGGTTATAAGAAAGAAGCAGATAGACTCTTTAAAGGGGTCTGTTGTGATAGGACAGGGGAAAATAGTTTCAAACTAAAAGAGGGGATATTTAGGCTGGATATACTAAAAAGTTTTTTACAGTAAGGGTGGTGAGGCACAGGATCAGGTTGTCCAGGGAAGTGATGGATGTTCTGTCCTTGAAGACATTCAAGGTCAGGCTGGATAGGGCTCTGAGCAACATGATCGAGCTGCAGGTGTTCCTGTACATTGCGAGGGAGTTGGACCAAATGATCTTTAAAGGTCCCTTCCAACTCAAACAGTTCTATGAATATATGACATTATTTTTAAGTCTATGTATGTAAGTAAAGCCTTCAAACGCTCTGCCATTCACCTTCAAAACAGATAAGGCATTTCCTGTTATGTACAACGAATCAAGAATTGTTAAGCAGATAATGATCTAAACATGAATGTGCTTGTATCAGTAAAACCAATTTCAGCAGGGCGATGGACATTCTGCAGGTGCTGCCTTTGAATATTCTAACTTTCATGCAATCACTAATATGGGAGCCTCCCACCCTCTAGTAGCACACTGAAAATAGGTATTATGTGACACCCAGATACTTGATTAGTTTTGTTTTGTTGTTTTGATTTTTTAATTCAAGTTCAAGACATCTCCCCTAGTTCAAGTCTGGACTAAAAGATGATAAAAACCTGAGTCCTTTCAGATTTAGGAGATGAGTATGCAATATGTCTTTCACTATGGGAGATTCTTTTTGTAACTTGTTTATACAGCTCGGTGATCAGGCACTAGAAATATCAGGCACAAATTAATTGTTAGTCATTTCTGGTGACAGTCTCACCTGCAAGCCATGATAGTCATGCCTTTTCTGGGATCACTGACAGAACAAGCCTTGCTGCATGAGTCTTCACTGATGATGAGGTATCATACATCTATACATGTTTCTATTGTTGCCCATTTCTGTTTCTACCCCTAAGCTTTGAAATAATGAGAAGATAAAGTGCTTTGCCATAGTCAAGAGTATGTAAAACCCGAGGAGTTTCCCAAATAGGAAAAGATAATGAAGTAAATAGTAGGTAAAGGGAGCANCATTGCGAGGGAGCTGGACCAAATGATCTTTAAAGGTCCCTTCCAACTCAAACAATTCTATGAATATATGACATTATTTTTAAGTCTATGTATGTAAGTAAAGCCTTCAAACGCTCTGCCATTCACCTTCAAAACAGATAAGGCATTTCCTGTTATGTACAACGAATCAAGAATTGTTAAGCAGATAATGATCTAAACATGAATGTGCTTGTATCAGTAAAACCAATTTCAGCAGGGCGATGGACATTCTGCAGGTGCTGCCTTTGAATATTCTAACTTTCATGCAATCACTAATATGGGAGCCTCCCACCCTCTAGTAGCACACTGAAAATAGGTATTATGTGACACCCAGATACTTGATTAGTTTTGTTTTGTTGTTTTGATTTTTTAATTCAAGTTCAAGACATCTCCCCTAGTTCAAGTCTGGACTAAAAGATGATAAAAACCTGAGTCCTTTCAGATTTAGGAGATGAGCATGCAATATGTCTTTCACTATGGGAGATTCTTTTTGTAACTTGTTTATACAGCTCGGTGATCAGGCACTAGAAATATCAGGCACAAATTAATTGTTAGTCATTTCTGGTGACAGTCTCACCTGCAAGCCATGATAGTCATGCCTTTTCTGGGATCACTGACAGAACAAGCCTTGCTGCATGAGTCTTCACTGATGATGAGGTATCATACATCTATACATGTTTCTATTGTTGCCCATTTCTGTTTCTACCCCTAAGCTTTGAAATAATGAGAAGATAAAGTGCTTTGCCATAGTCAAGAGTATGTAAAACCCGAGGAGTTTCCCAAATAGGAAAAGATAATGAAGTAAATAGTAGGTAAAGGGAGCACTAGTAGCTCAACTGGATAGATGAGAATCAAGCTGAAGGGAAATTGAAAGGCAGAGCATTAAAGAGGTGCACATGCTCAGTGAGAGTTTTAGAGGTAACTTCTCAATGAAAGAGTGTTACCTGTGGGTAGTGTCAAATTCCAAAACACAATTCTACATTCACAACTGAAGGCCAGACCTGAGGCAGGTTAAAATCAGAAAAGACCTGTTTTGACTGTGACTAACAGGTGCTTAATACAGTAACCAACTCTGGCACTTCCTCTTTGCTGCTGATCCTGGCTTATTCCACACAAATATTTTGGCCGGCTAATTCCCTCCAGATGCATTAAATCATATCCTTCACAAGGGACTATTGCTCCCTTCCTCGAGAACACCCAGCGTCTTTCCTCCTCAGGCTCTGGAGAGCTACTGTTGTACTATCACAAAGCATTTGGCCCCACGTGTGTTACAGTATTCTTGCTAGGAGCTGGCTATTCACATCATTATCCAGTCTAAAGGGAGACAGAATTTTATTTTCTGGACACTTCAATGTATGTTGAGTCCAAGTTATAATCATCCTAGATGCATAATGGAATACCCTAAGTACTCTGGAATCCCTTGAATCTCTTAGCTTTCAACAACCTGTCTTCCGCATTGGTTTAATTCTTGCATCTTCTTATCATTCTTCCTCTCCACCCCAGCCTCCTACAAATACTGTATATTTGTTACAGTCACAGCCCTTGTGAGGGTGAACCTGACTGCCTTTACAGTTTGCAAGAAGTCAGTGGGAGCCTCTGTCTGCCTTCTCCTGGCAGTCTCTGCTGTATTTGCACCACACCATTACTTCTGTTTCCCAGATTGGTACAGATTGCCTTGCTTTATATTTAGCTACAGCACACCTCATGATGTTTCAGAATGTCCTCAGGTAAACTTACTAACTCCCCTGTCAAACCCATGAGTCAAACCAGACAGCTTCTGCTGTTTCACAGGCACAAAAAAGAATTATGATAATACACATTTAATAACTATGTATTGGATGAGACATCCACATACACCTTAACATACCTGCTTATTTGAGATTTTTCAACCAAGCAGCCAGTAAGATTCCAACCATCAGAAAAGAGGAACAGATATTTCCACGCAGAGCTGCGATGTTGCATAGAGGGAGAGGATCATGAGGTGTTTCCTTTTGCTAGATCTCAGGACAGTGGACATTGCTCCGAAAACCCATAATTAACTTTGCATTGCTAGGGTCCCTTTCACAGACAGACAGAGCTGGAAGAAGAGCTGCAACCTCAATAGGTTGCGGAGATATATCAAGAGAGGAAGAGAAATTTCTGTCTAGTTTCTGTTGTTACCACTGACTTCTCTCCCCGCATCCCTGTAATCTCAGTTGTCTTTAAAGAGATACTGGTAAAAACAGTGAGTAATTTATCTTGGAAGTGCGGCCTTCTATGTCACTGGAGTTTGGATGCTGCCAGGATACAGTATCAGCTTGGTTAAATATATTGAGCAATGTGGAATTCTATGTGAAGTCTGTGTAAGGGCAGCTGCATTTGGGAAACAACTAACAGTAAGAAACAAAAACATGAAGTGCAGATGCAAAGCAGTAAAACTTCACAAAGGATTACAGGAAGGTGGACTTCCTCTCTCCTGGATACGGATCCTATCCCACTTGCCTTTTTCCCTTCCAGCAAACCTTGTCTGTTTCTGTAACTGAGAAAGAGTGGATTCACAAAAGGCAGAGTATATGAGGTGCAGTAGAATGGAAAAATGTAGTGAAGCACTTGTGTACCAAGGGTAAGACCATTTCCCTCCTTGGCGGATCAAGACTCCTGCAACCTATCTCCATATACTCTACAGGAAATTTTCTGGTGAACCTATACCCAAAGTGAGCTCTGCACAACCCAGATGGAATAGCTTTCTGCAAATCACTGTCTCTCTGAATATACGTGTCAATGAGTTCTGCATTCATCCAGAAAAAAGTCCACTTTTTTCTCTTTCCAAAGAGCTCTCAGTCTCTCCCAGTCCCAGTAGCAGATGATGGTTTGCACTTTCCTTTGCTCAGGTTCTGGAGATACCTCCTGACTCACAGTCCTCTGCAGCACACAGAGCCACCAAGAAGTCCTTCCTCAAAGCTCATACTGATTGCCTAATTGTTACCTTCTCTCTCCTGAATGTTGGGCACATCTGCATTAATATGTGTTCATTTTATGTCCTTTCCTGTTTTGCTCATAACTTTCAAAACAGTTTCTTAAAGCTTTAGCATCACCTTTCCCTGTCTACCTTGATGCTGACTGATGTGTGATACTTAAACAGCAAAAATCCCCTTATAAGAATATGGCATGCTTTCACAATCACTCTGTCTGCCTGACAGGGATGTTGGGAAACATCTCAAGTACAGTGTGTGCAACTGCTCTGTAAGACCTATCTACTCTTCTGTTTTCTGTCACATGTTAATAGCTCTGCCACAACTGTAAAAGAGAAAAAACTCAACAGGAAAGTCAGACACCATCAGTTCCTTCCTTAGACAGTCTCATCAACTTCAGCTCTGCTACTCTGAGCCACCAAAGGCAATGGGAAAATGAACCGAGGGGAAGTAAGTCGGGGCAGTGAGCTGTGTACTCACAACGTACTTGTTGCAGAACAAGACATAAGCCCAGGCAAGTCAGAGCATCACTGGAGCCTGTGAACAGCAACAGGGTGTTGCCCAATTCCAAAAGCAGCAGCAGCCAGATCTGTTGTGACCACAGAATCACGTGCACAGAGTGGAGTGAGAAGGTTCTTGATTATTCCCTAGCTCATAAGTTTTACCAAGACAGCCTATGCAGGCTGACATAGACCAATTTCTGTTTCTGTCCTTCTTGTTGCTGTTGTTTGGTACCTCCTTTGTCAGTAGCATTTTAACAAATAATCTTTCATGTCTACTTTTCTACTACTTTTTTTTTTTTTCCAAACTATAACATCATGTCCCTCTCTAGCAAAAATTGTAATGAATTGAAAAAGCCACAGATAAACCACAAAATTCAGCCCATTTATTGTCTGTCCTACTAACAGACAATGTATGAGTTCTGGTAATACTGTGGGCTTTTTAGCCAGCTGCAAGAAAATCATCTGCCAAATATTTGTATACTGTACTTTAAGATATACTTTCATGAATACTCCCCAGGATATCTTTGGACAAAGCTGATGTCTAAGAGTAAACTGGAGCTAACAGCACTAGATATTTCAGAAAAGAGAATGCAGCTCTATTGGTGTTTGCACTGCCTTGAAAACTTCTAAAAGGCACACAGAGACAATTACATTATTTTTCTCAATAAAAGCATTTTTTTTTTTCTCTGACTACAAATAAGCTAGCTCACTGCTGGACAAACACACAGCGTTCTGAGCACCTGGATTGATTCATTGTTGAAGGACATCTAAACCATAATTTATTGTTCACATCATTAGAAGATTCTCTGAAGCAGTATTTTTCATAGGCCATGAACTTTGAGTTACACAACTGTGGAAGTGTGTTATGTATTCCTGAGTTATCTGATACAGCCTTGCATGGAAGCATCCTCAGGCTTGCTTAACATCCTCCATCCGGAGTATGGAACTAAAAGACCCTAAGTGTCAGACTTCAGTTTTGTTTCCCCATCTACTATCACACTTCAGCATTTCCTGCATTATCATATCACAAAGAGCTATGCTGCGTGCAATGGGACATTAGTATATGTTATCAAGAGGATGAGGCAAATCCCCATTTACATCCAGTTCTAAAGTTTTCAGACTTATTGCTGGTACAACTGACAAAGACAGCATGCCTGCTGTTTACTTGCTCACAGGCATGAAAATATAACTTCAGTTGTATCCAAAGTATTCTGAAACCACCTGGTGTTGACCACCAGCAGTTCTATGGTAGCTGACAGTCAGATCTTCTCTCCATTTCAAAGGCCCTGAACTTCACTGAACAGATCCAAAGACTGAGATTTTAATCTTGCCTTGACACAAAACACGCAATGCACCCATAAAAGAAATCAACTAATCAATTCCATTCAGATTTTCAAATCCAGAAGAATGCACTCTGCATAGTTGGTAAGGTTATCTATCCAAAGGAATTGCCTGGAGGCTCATGCTATTTATTTGCTGGACAAAGCCTGCTTGTGTTCCAGACAAATTTCCAGTATGTTTCCAGTCAAACCCCTGACAAATACTCCATAGGCTAACTTCAGTTTGTAAACTACGTTCTGTCTAAGATGGTTCATCGTGAATGTGGGTCTTAGCTGGATTCCCAGATCTTTGTCAGAGCTGAGAACATCCAGTGCGTAACTGGACTTTCCTTTTCCAAAAGGAATTTGTGTATTTTGGACCAGAAAACAGTAATTAAAGGTCACTTTCATGAGCATGACAAAAAATACTTGCACGCTATATAACTCAGGGTTATAAAACAGTTTTGCTGCCTAAAATCATAATAGTGATTTTCTATTTTCGTTGCCACATGACAGATGCCAATCCAGCTGGCCTACTCTCCCTTCAGATGTGGCCTCCCCTCCCTCAGTGCCAGCAGGAGGAGATGAGAATGCAGAGGAGCAGAATATTGTAGGAAAACGATCAGCTGGATACTTTGGACCCCTTTGTCTATATAGCACTATGTAAATGAGAGGTATCTAGATACTGCCTTTGTGTAAGAGATGTGAGCAACACAAAGCTGAAGAAGCTGCTCTGACCTCTCCTGCACTGGAACCACTTCTTTCTGTATATAAAAAGAAACAGCGAATGAGTCAGAAATGGGGAGAGAGAACATGGGAAAAGGAGAATCATGTTTCAGAGCAGGAAAAGGACAGGGAAGAAGCACAGTTCTGCAGATACGAACAGTTAGTCCAGCTGTCCCCATCACACTACTATACAAGCAGCACAAGCTGAAATGGTTACCTGCAGCACACAGCTACCCCAGCCAGCTGAAAGCCAGGAAGGTACCCTGACTACAATGCACTTGAGTGAACAGTAGAGTGACCTTTACAAACTTGTAAAAAGGAGCAAACCCTTAATCACTGCTCGTCGGTTATCCCTGCCTGCCTCACCCCTCCTTGTTCCATGTGGCCTCAGGATTCTGGCATGGAAATTCAAAAAATAAAGATCACATTTCCCGTACTACCAAGTATTGCAGCACACCAGAAGCCCATGTATGACCTTTCACACATTATTCTGTACATAAGAAAAGTTCTAAGTGAGAAAATCTGTTTCTACTCACCCCTGGTGAGCTTGGAAATGAAATCATTGTCTAAGTGTTTTTCTTCTGCTATATGTTCACACCAGCTTATTACTGCAGAATAGCAGGCAAGTGCTGAGCTGTGAACATTGGTTTGCCGTTGTCTGAATGGTCACAAAGTGCTGAATTGTACAAAATAGCTTTTTTCTTCAAAGTTTCTCAGAAGAGATCCAGGTTGTTTGCACAGGTTTGCTATTCTGGCATTGTTTACAAGTGCTGAGCTGTAGAAGACATGTTTGTTATTGAATGAAAGATCTTACATACTAGAATTCTTTTTTATTTTATTATTATTTTGTTTGTTCGTTTTTTGAAAGGTACCAAGTATGAATTGTACTGGGGAAAAAAATTAAAACAAATCCACAGTTCGACAAATTTTCCAAGGAAATGAATATCTTAATTCTTTGTTTCATTTCTCATTTTCAAGAACAGGTAAACAAATGTATTTAAGCTGCTAGACAGAGTAAAAGACTGGAATTATGAATAATAGTTAATGTTGTCATTAATGAACCATTTATTAACCTACCTCCAGTTAACAGCATAGAAATCTTACCTAGTTATCTCTTTTACACATCCTATTGCTTTAGTGCAACTTTATTAACATTACTTTAGGAAAAAGATCTCCTAAAAAAAGGAAGATTCAGCATCCCTTGTACACTGCTGTGTGTATCAACAAGCACAGAGTTGGGTTTCTTCTTTCTAATGTCCTCAAGATAAAATGAGAACTACAATAGGAACGTATAGCTGAGAAGCTGCATTTCGGATCTTACAAATGTAGGAGATATTAATAGAGGCAACAGTTTTTTACAGGAATTAAGTGCTCTGCCATAAGGCATTTGAATGCAATTTGGATTTTTAGATCATCAGTATGCATGTCAAAAACTCACTTTTAAATAAGAAAAAAGCAGCCAAAAATCAGGTGTAGTTATCTCAAGTGTAACTACATTAAACAATAGTTAGAACCGACAAAAAGGGAACAGAGCATTTCTGAGGGAAAGGTCTTACAATTCCTTCATAAATATTCAAAACATTTTCTTAAAGAGGAGTTGAAACTACTGCTTCATAATGGGCAGATGTATGCTTGTGCAGAAGTCCTACCTTACTCAAGGACACATACTTTCAAAGAACTATGGACGCTGTGCTAGTCCTGCAGTACACAGAGACCACAGTTGCATCTCATAGCAGAGCCTTAGCAAAAACTAGAACTTTCATTTTTTGTATAGCAGACCTCAATCATTTTGTATTACCCAGAACTAAACAAACCGAGGATTTTCCATTGAAAGGTGATGTTGCATTAATGCTGTCAAGAAGAAACTGCTGCCTCTGTCCTGTTTCCAATTACTGTACAATTGGGACCACTTGTTATGACATCTGGTTGCTCTAATCTGTGTGATTCACTGAGTTCACTGTCTAACAATTTGGTGGTAAAGTTCTGAGCAACGAGTGTGTGAATGGGCACCACACTGTAATTGTTCACCCGTCAGCCGTTTTTGCAGCTAAGCTGCTTCCTTTCTACTGTCTCTTCTATCATCTAAGCTTCTTCCTCCTCGTGGACAGACTCATGTCTTTTCACCACCTCTCATACAAAAGTGCTTTGCAGCTTCTGGTGAACTGTCTGTTCAACGCACATATTTTCACATAGCTCCATGAAAATGTGCAATTAAAAAAAGAACAACATCACAACATTGAGAACATTTGTCCTTCCACAGTGCCTGTGAAACATGATTTATCCAGTTCCTAGTGGGATGCATGCTTGCAGATGGGTAAACAAACGTAAGCAACTCTTCAGGTCAATCTCCTAGTTTACACAAAACTTCTGCTGAGTCCAAACATACTTCTACATAGGGTACAACATTTTTGCATCACTTTAGAAATGTTTACAAGAGGAAATGATAAGTAAAGGGGAAGCGGATCTAGATAAAGATCTTCTTGGATATGTCTGCCATTTAAATAGCTGGCCTAGAATGCTCCCTCCATCATCACACAGCTGGCTCACTTGCAGCAGTAAAACCTGCCTGACAGCCCCATCTGCCTGTGTCAGTAACTGTCCATACCTTGGAAAACGTACAGATAACACTGGTTACTGTCAGTGGTGGCACAGCACTGGTTAGTATAATGGGAAGTATAAAGAATAAGTTTTTCAAGTTCACATGGCATGTCATTTGACTTCAGCCTGTGGAGTAGTTTGCAAGGACAGGCTGTGCGTTCCTACCACTACCCACCATCCAGGACCACATCCCTCATTTTGGTGTAGTGAAGCTCACGGCCAAAGCTTATCCTCTCCCTGTGTACTGGCAGAGGAAAACCTGGTCCTGCTTTCACAGTCCCGTGCACTGCAACTATGTCAGTGAATCACACTGGTGACTCACAGCGGTGTCTGCTGATTGAAAGCACTTTGCTGGATGCCCGCCCTTCAAAAACACCTCTGCGAAGGCCAGGACTTCAGGAAACATGTTCATACAAATACTGAGGGGTTCAAAATTGAATTTGGGTTTACAAAAAAATTAACCAAAAATCTGTGAAAAAGCAGCTTTATCTCTGCCAACTCATTCTCTGTCTCTACTGAGTAATGCCTAAGAGAGAAAGGCAAATTAAGAGTGCGAGGTTGCAATCTTCAGCTGTCTAGAGATTGCATCATGGTATGGCATCACCCTGCTGTAACGTATCTCAAGCTGCAACAATCAGGAGGTTCCACACTGACCACAGGGAGCAGAGTTCTCACCTTGAATGCTTCAAAAAAGATCTTGTTTAATGATGTTTAAAAACACAATATTCCATGAGTCCTATGATTTCCTACCTGAACACTTCAAGCATCTTCCAATAATCAGTAAGGTAAGAAAAAATATAACTGAGATTCTTCCCTGGTCCTAAACACCAAAAAAGTTTGAAGTAATACGTCAACCTCAAACTCTTTCCATCAGGTTCTGACATTTGGCAATAGTGACAAACTGAAGGGTGGTTTCCCCCACCATCATAGTTAGCTCATAGCAGTATCCAGCCAAGAGAGGTCGAGTTACTACACAGACTCCTTTGAGCCCATGCTATCCATGTGTTAGTCCATTTTTTTTTCCCATGACTTTATTAAACATGACCAGATTTCAGGCCTTTGAGCAAGCATGAACTCAAGGCTCTTGTTCTTTTTTCCTCCTTTCTTTATTTAAATTTTCATAATTTCTGAAATTATATTTTTCCTCCTGTCTGTTCCCCAGGTCAGTGCTGCTGGGATGGAGTGGGGGTAGCACTGCTGGGCAGTTAATTTGGGGAATTCTTACAATGCTGTGCTCTCAGCCCCTGGAGAAATGAGTGGCTTGCATGACATGATTATGATAGATTTAATTGCAACAGAGTCTCTCCCAGGAGTACAGTGCCTTCTAACAGGGTTTGGAAGCAGAAAGTGAAAGATTTCTTTCAGGCTTCATTCTAGGGCCACAAAGAAAGACATCTGCATCTTCAGAAAAAGCAAGCATGTGCTCAAATGGTGCATCAGGGAGCCCCTTCACCTCTTACATTCTTATCTAAGACCTGTAACATGTTCAGAAGGTAAAGGACAGAAAAGGCAATCTATGAGCATCCCGGCGGTTAGAAACCAAAATTTGCCAGGAAGAACTCATCTCATCTGCCAGCTTCAGTCCTGACTGCCACCCTCAGACTCCGCTAGTCAAACTTGTGACGGACACATCACTTCCTTTGCAGACCACTTCCACTTATTAACAACAGGAAATTGACTCGGAAGCATATGTGTGGGGGAAGCTTGGTGAGCCAACTTAGGCAGACTGAGGGAAGAAACACTCTAAGAGCTCTTGCTCTTAGTGTTTTGTTTTGACTAATGTATCTCCCTCTCACTGCAGATAACTAAGCATTAGACAGGTCCATCACTGTGACATTTACTTGAAGAAAAAACAGAAAGACCTTCAAACAATTAAAACGTGACCTGTATCTCTATGCTCCTTTGGAACTACATGGAACTTAGCTGCACTAGCCAGTAGCAGGTTCTCATTGTGTGTCCTCTGCTGCACTGATACTAAGGAGCCTGTGCATCATTACAACATCTTAGCAACAGTTCTGCAGAACATGGATATGTCACAGTCACACACAGATGTCAGAGCTAATGTCCAGTAGTGTGTAGATGATGCCTTTGATGACAAAACTTAAGTCAAGCAATTGGACATACCCTCTTGGTAAATATAACAGACTTACCTATGGGAGGAAACATGAGTCCCTTAAAGGATGCATTATCTGAACCTTAGCCCAAAGCTATTTACTAGCAGTGAAATAATAAAGCAATTACTTAGAAGTCCAGCCACCACCTACAGTACAACTCATGGGCTAACATCACATCTGACAGCTGCATTTCTATTACAATAGCTTACTGGCTGGGTAATCTTAGCCAAAGTCTGATTCAAGCCATACAGAAGAATTGTAAAAACTCTACAACGTTGCCAGCTTTCTCCTTAAAAAGTTCTCAGGGGACAGGGAGGAGGCTCAAATGTAAATTGCTTCTTCCACCCATTTCTGAGGAAAGCAATGAAAGACAGTGACTAAAGAGATCAATCACCCCTCGTAATAGCAAGAAATAGAGAACTGCCATTGCGAAAAGATGCAGGGGTAATACATGGAAAACAAGTCTGCAATGACCCAATGTCTGCTCTCAGAAGGAAGAATGGCTGAAAAGCAACAGGCAGGTGTTTGAACAGTAGTTATGAATTAAAAAGAAAACAGATATGAATATAAGACTGACTTAAATCTTATCCATCCCACAGTAGGCTGTGTTATTGTCTCACTTCCTATTTCTGGTTAGCTACCACGGCTGAGGGCAAATATGGAGGAAGGGAACAGAAATTTCCCTAACTTCAAATGCTCTGCATCACATATGTTGCTTGCTATGTAGGCAAGTTGCTAAAAATGAACAAATTGCTAATACCTTAACAAGTTCAGAAGATGATAAACAAGAATTTGAGGAGAAATCGCTAAAACTGCCATGGTTTCATGGTACCACGGTGAAGTATAATCACTGCTGCTTTCAGTTCTTTTTTTTACAATCACAATAAATTAAATGTTTTTAACACTTTGTCAAGCAGGTTCTTCACTTTCAACACACGTGACAGTTTCCTTAAATTTCAGGCAGGTCTGAAATAGTGTGATTACTTGAGCAAGGACTATTTGCAGTTTAATTACTCAGAGCATTAATACCATACTGGCAATTATAAGGCAATCCAAAATTATGGTGATGTTTAATTTTGCAAGAGCAGAAACAAACAAAAAAAAAATAAAAATCAAGAACCACACAGCATTGTCAAGACCAAATTGCATGAAATCATGTATACTCCCTGGTGCAAGAGAGCCATCAGCCTCAAAAAGGAGAGGGAATAAATTTGCTTCTGGCACATTCCCACATGGCATTTTTCTGGGGAAAGTAGTGGAATACAGTTGAGATGGAACAGCAGGTAGTCGTACTAAATGAGAAAGTATACATATAGTAGTCATCTGTGTTTTGCTTGGCAAATGCAGAACCCTTTTAAGTCAGTTCCCACAGGCCTGGAACTAGCCAATGTTTTTGTTAACAATTTGGATCAAACAGTGAATGTTACAGTTGTAATATCTGTGACAGTGCAAAACTGGGAGAAACTGCAATCACTCTGCAGAGAACAAAATTTTAATAGGATTTTGATTAGCTGGAGAAAAGGTTCAAAGCAGAAAGATGAAATTCAAGGAGAAGAACAAACCAGCACCCTTGAGAACAAAAACACACAAATACAAAATGAAGAATTTTGTTGCTTACTAGCAAAAGAGCAGAGGAGCATTAGGGTGCTGCACACCAAATCAGCAATGTGATGGCTTCAGAAAAAGTAAATCAGCTTGTGCTAAATTATTAGTTTTGTTGTGGCTTGGAGAAAAGCAGTGAAAATCCAGTGCTTCTGGGTGCTGACAAAGAGGAGTACGGTGCTGCTTTAAAGAAACAAACATGTACAGCAAGACGAAGAGAGTCCAGAGAAGGGTGAGGCTTCCTAGAAAAGAAAAGGTTGAAGGAATGGGAATGATACAGTCCAGAAGAGAGCTCTGACAGAACACGAGGAAGTATGTGAGGAAGTAAAAGGCTCCTACTGTACAAAAGGATGGTACTGAAAGGATAAAAAGGTTGAACACCAAAGTGTCTCTGGAATTTATAACTGTTTATATTTGTGCATAATTAATGCTACCTCTGTAGAGTGCATGACCTTTAAGTTCCCTTTCATTTTCACATTTCTGGGATCTTTTCAGTCACACAGTAAAATATAAGCACAATATTATGACTAGCTTCAACTGAGGCAAGTAGGCCAGAAAGAAGCAGGAGAGAACAAAGTTTGAGACACCAAATGCACCATACATTAAATGTTAAGACTAGTAACTTAGTATTACCAAGCATCAGCTGGGCCATGGGACAGTTATGACAGCAGTTCTAAATAGCCCCACATTGCTGAAGGGATTATGGGAATGTGAGGCTGCCTTTGTCTGCACAAGACACTGATGTAGTTGTGGTAGTGGGTGGCATTTTGAAACTGTTCCGTATTTCCAAAACAACAGGAACAGTGGAATAGAAATTACCATTATTTAACATTCAGGACTCCAGTACTGGTGGAGATTTAAGTTAAGAACTCCAGGCAGTTTTGGCAAACTAAAAACCAATCCAATAAAAATGCAAATCTTCTGGCAAATTTAAGAAAATGAGATTAAACGAGAAAATGGAGCTGGCTACGGTACTACTATCCAGGCTGCAGCTTCATAGGAATGCTTACAATTGTTCACAGGCTGAAGATGACTCAACAGCATGAGCTGCTGTGAAACCTGCTGAAGGTACTGAAGGGTCTGTGACAGAGTAAGACCTATACAACACACACAATCCTCCTTCTCTATCTACTTAAAGACTGGTAAAGCTTCAGTTGAAACGTCAGATGCAGCTGTAAGTGCCAAGGACGCGGGCCACTGGGAGACACAAGGGGACACCACCCCAAGCATTCAGAGGTTCAGGAGGCACTGCCTGTAAACAGGAATCAGACAAACTGCTTCCATCACAAAAATGGGCAAGATAAGGGATGCAATAGCAGTCCAAGTACATGAGGAGGGTAGAAAGAAAACACCTAAATCCCTTCAAAGTGGACAAGCAGTAATGGACTTCAGCTGCAGCATTTGCAGTATAAGTTATAATTGGAATGAACTGATGGGAAGCACACACTCTCCATCATCAATGTTGGTCTTTGTTTTTGTTTGTTTTGTGTGTGTCTTTTTTTTTTCTTTAAGCAGATGAAACCATCAGTTACAATGATCTTGCTTTTAGACAAATGGAGGAATCTACAGTTCCTTTGAGTATGATTTGTTTTATATTTTACTGAAAGAGTAACCAAGGGCACTGCATTTTAGATGGATCAGCCCTGAATTCAAGAAGACCATAAAAGACAAAAAAATCTGTGAGTGTTATACAGCCCTCTGCCTCTCAGGCAACTTCCTTCTCACAACAGCACGCGGATGTGAATGTTGTCAATTTCTGTTATGATACACAGAAACATAAACACATTAACAAAGAAAAAGAAACCTCAAACAAATCACCTCCTTCCTTTTTTTTTTTTTTTTTAAATCTTTGACACATCTCCTCCTGTCTCCCAACAAAACCAAATTTCTCTGCTTTTTGCCTTTTATAGAAACATAGAAATGTTTGGTGCATTAACTGCAGATCTTTCTAAGAAATATGATTCCTTCCAGAAATAAAATCTTTGCCTAGAATTCTAATCCATTATGCAGCATGTAGGTTCTACAAGGCACACTGCCTGCAGAAATAGTTCATCTTTTTAATTTTCTGTGACTGCACACATTTATCTAATTTCCCCATGCCTCACTCCTGGGAATACTGTGAGGTTAAAGTCATGACTGACAAAGAAAAGTATATTCAAAGCAGTTTTTTCCTTAATGATACATCAAAAAGCAGGGAATGAGCTAACTGGTGTATTGGCCTGAATGCATGGCAGCTACTCTTATTACACACAGCTTTTTAAACTAGAAATACCATGGCAGCATTTTATTTTTACTTTTTTTTTTTTTTTGGAAAAGAGCTCCACTAGTCATGTAATCCCTCAAAAGGGTCTGAAAACCAGGACAAGCACCACTACTCACTTTTGCTCTTTTAGTATAAATAGGTGCTATCATTGCTAAAAGAACTTCATTGACTTAGGTAAAGTGAAAAAGATATTCAGGTTCTACAAATACACCACACCAGCATATCTGAAACTGCACAATTATTTCCAGCCCTGGAAGTATTACTATTATGAAGATGCCTTCTAGACTGTCTTTATCCTGACTTAGGATTCAAAATTTAAAAAAAAAAACAACAAAAAAAACAAATCACAGAAAAATTTCAACCAGACTTAGGATTTAGGATGGAGAGGCTGAACTTCATACTGGTTCTAGTTCTGCAAAGAGCAGCTTGCTGAATAAGAGGAAGCAGAGAGACACTGTCTGCTAAGCACCCAGCTGCATGCAGGCTGGGCATTGCAAAGAATGGGAGAATTAGGATTCAGAGAGGGAGAATGGGCTGGAATCCTATAGCCATAGAGCTCTCAGGTGCATGGGGTTGTGTGACAGAGGCTGCCGGCATAGATGGGTTTCCTACCACCTAGAAACATCTGTCTGAAGACAGTTATCCTTCATTCTATTGGACAAAGATAGATGGAAGGTGGGAAATGATGATATGGTAACATAACAGCTTACATGCATCTGAAATAAGCACTCTGAACAAACTTTCCTATTTGCCTCTTCAGTTTAACTGAAGCTTGTTAATCTACAAGAAATTTCAAAGGTATGCTATGCTCCTAGATATGAAGACATTGCAAAAACTATTGCTGAACAGGAATGGCTTTCTAAACATGGTCTCCAAAGTAATAAAACACAGAAAAACAGAGATGGTTGTACAGGATGGGCCCAGTAACCTCAGTTCTGAAAATGGTGCCAAGAACAGCACTGGGGACTCTGACTCACAGAGAGCTCCTTAAATTGCAGAGTAAACTACTGCACATCTGCATTATGTCCAGGAGAAAAGCCAGACACAGAGATTTTTCTCTTCTTTTATGAAACTCATTTAGCTTATCTTGGGGTATCTTAGACAAAACCTGAACAGAGTTTAGGAAACAGAAGACTCCATTGGTTAACCTGCATGGAATAAGCTAAAGGCAGGTCACAGTTCGTAAGCTTGCCAGCATCAGCATTGTAGATTTTTTAGCATTTTGTGCCTCTAGAGACTCACTCTAACCCAAGTTCATTTGACAAAGGCAAGAAGTGTATTGCTGTTCAGTTAAAGAGGGACTGTGCTGAAACTAGGTCTTGCTGTAATGATCGCACTGAAGGTTTTTTTGGTTTGCGTATATTTTGTGAGTCAATTCCGATTTCCTTAAATGTCATCACTGATCATATGATGTATCACATTATTTTCAGAAATATCTGAGAATTATCTCAACGTAACTTTGCAACTGATTGTGCTTTCGTGTGTTAAAGCTCTTGCAGCGTCAGTCACCCTTCAACAAACTCGATCTGTCCTCTTCAAAACATTTTTCCCTAGTTGTTCCAATCATAAATTTACATTAACCAATATCAGGACCACTCTCAACATGATTCTAATTATCACTTAATACATGGAAGAGAAAGAGCTGTATAATCAGTACTGACCTTTCAAAACCAATGAAGAAGAAAACTTGACAGCCTTCACCATATACTCATAATTTATGGAAGAACTATTTCCTTTACTAGGTTAGGTCATTACTGAAAATGACCATAAAATATGCTGCTTTGCCATGAATTCCCTAAACAATTAAAAGAAAATACAACTGTAGCCAGATCTGATTTGAAGTCTATTTCAATGGCAGAATAACCAGTACCACATTTAGTTCCACATCAGTGCCCGTAAAACTGCCAGCATGGAGGAAGACTGACAGGGAATCCAAGTAGCCATTAATGTCTTTGATTCCAGATATATCTTGACTCTTACCCCATGATTATTTTGGTTCTTTAGGACATATTAATCAAAACTGTAACAAATTAAACTTCATCATCTGGATCATATTCACCTCTCATTCTAATGACACATTCAAGGAATTCTCAGCTAAGTAAGATTTTCTCTTGCAAAAAAAGCCCTGTATTCTTTGATGCATTCAGAGCTCCATCTTCCAGTCTTCTGTCTTACCAGTTCTTCTAAAGCTCAAAACAATTGTTGGGAATAGAGGTAAGGCTTTTTTTGGCATACAGCACTTTGTGTTAATGTTAGAATATTATTCAATACAGGAACAACAATTATTAATTCTGATCCTCTTTACCAGCAGCAGTTTCATTTGAGAAACAACATTGGTTTTAACATTTCTGTACTTCACGCTAAATTTTATCCTGAAGTCTCAGATGCTGCTCACCTTCTAGCAGACCCCTTTCTTTCTGAACAGCTAGTTTGTTCCAACACCAGCCTATCTGGTATTTCATTTTTCATATATATTACAGGGAGAAATTGCATCCAGGACAGGTCTCTCTCCAAAATTATTACAAAAAATTGATACAGAGGGTTAGTTTGCAATCATGGCAGTTATCTTACCTCCCTGTTTTCCAATATCTGATGGTCCAATAGGCTAACCAAGTCTGTCACAGACTAGCCTTTTCCAATAAGCCTAAGATGGCACAAGATTCTGTTGCTGGATTTTACAGCACTACTAATTCAACTGAATCATCTGTAAACGATTACTTTCATTTCAATGTCAGTAGTAAATTTATATTCCATTTAAATGATTTTATTTATCAAATAATTATTTGTGGCTTCAGTGGTTTCTCAAACCTTGCCATGTAACCATAATTATTCTCTGGAACAGCTTGGGACAAATGTTCTTGTAACTTCAGTAGAATTTTTTAAACTATCAACCCAATTCCTCTCAAAAGAACCTAATTGAAATTGAGGAAGTATTGATACAGGATCAAATACCTCCCTGTCATACCAAAACAACAGCTGTTTGAAACAGTGCTGGTGTAAAATAAATCAAGCTTCAATACCATAGAAGTAAGCAACTAAAAAAGCAGTCAGATTTGAAGAAAATGAAAAAAAAAAACCAAAACCAAAGTTCATGGAAGAGTATGGAAATGTAAGACAAAATCTGAAGTGTAAATTCAAAGAAAAGACAAAATGCAATTGGTTAGCAGTGTTAATAGTCATTACTGGACTGCAAATAAGAGAGGGAGACCTATGACATAGAGCATGCAGTATCAGTGCAGAGGAAATGAATAAAAATGACCCTACAAGGTCGACAGTCATACTTAGTCTTGAAAGCTTCTTAAGTCACATCTGACTTCATTTGGAAATGCAGCCCGCAGTTATGTAAAGCAGAGAGACTTAGCGTCAAGTCGCAATTGCGTAAACTTATTTACAATAGCGTAAATAAAGGAAGTAGTGTGAAAAAAAGCCATTATAAATCTGACTGAGGTTAGGCAGTCCTCTCTCTCTCACTCACACTATTGCAATCATTCATCTGCCGTGGCAATCAGCAAATGTGCTCAGGGACACAGATGTCTAAAAATTGTCCCTTGTAATCAAAAATACTGATTATGCAAACAAGTGTTGTCTATGTTAGATTAGAGGAATGAGTCATATGGGTAATGAGGCAACTAATATGGTTGCAAGCATCCTAACTATGCTCTCCTGTAGATCCAAGCTGAGATAAGGTGACACCTTAGAAGAGGCAATATGGTATGCTCTTCTAAGGAGGTACACCAGCATGCTTCAGGAGAGCTGTGCTGTATCCTATGTATTTGAAACGTCTACAAGAATGACAAAGGGGAATCTTACTCTTCCTATCCTGAGTCTGGCACAACCAAATCAACTAACGTTTCACTCAGTAACATTTAATGCATGTATAACACTGATTTTGTGAATGCTTCGAGAATGACTGAAAACTGCCAGTCACTACTTTCTCTGACGCCAGTACTACCAAAAGAGACACATCCCAACGCACCTTGATTATTTGTTATTGTCACTGGGCCCAGGAGCAAGGGGTAGGATTACTCATTAAGCTGTAATTACATGATATTATGTCAAATTTTCTTATCCATATATGGCATGTCATGAAGACTATTTGTAAATTAGTTGCACTTTAAGATCCAACATGTATATCTCTTAACATCAATAGAAACGCTGTTACTAAAAGATACTATACAGCAAACCTTCACTATACAAACATCTGTGAATAATTAAATGAAATTAATGCAAGCATATCACTAAAGACTTTTCTTCTGCCCCTCATTCATATCACTAAACTTCAGAACTTAACTCTGCACCTTCTCTATAATTATATTCATTTTATTAAAATTCCATTGAAGATCCTAAAACATGTATGTAAGAAAAAACATCTGCTCCTTGAAAGTTTTTGAGTAGTTAACCTCACACAGTTGAGTGACTATGTGTCAGAACCTATTTGTGCATGTCAGCAACAAAATAATCTTACAGATTAACACCTGACAAGGACAGTGAAGCATGCAGGCTTTCAATATTGTTAAAGAGAAGAGAGGTCTGTTGCATGGGCTGAACACAGAGCTCTAAGCAAGAGGGATACATGATGATTAACTGTCAATAAGAGCCTTCCTGGGGTGTCAAGGAAGTGCTGTTAGTTTAATTAGCCTCTGTGATTCTCAGAAAACAGAGTTTTAGTGTATAAATCCTTTGTAGTTCCCAGGGAAGGAAAGCTGATGAAATACCAGTTCAATAGCAGCTATTCACAACACATCACTAAGAGCTACGAGAGAATCAGTATCATCTGCAACCCAGGAAATGTATCTCTCCAATGTGTAGATTTTAAGTTTTCAAAATTTAAATGAAAAAAATTGTTCAGTTCGTGTTGGGAAGTCTTAGGAATATACTCAGCAACTAGGAATTTCTAATGACATTTCTACTGTAGTATAAGTCTTCGTGTTGGTACTACAATGCTAGAATGAAAGAGAGTTAAGAAGAATGAGATCTTTCATTCTGCTGACAGAACTATCATTTGTTTCATCTACAAAGAGTCCCAAGTCAAAACTAGGACAGAGGCAAAAATTTCTTAAGAAATGAGAAAATTGAATGAAAAATCTCCCTGAATTTCAGTGAGCTCACATGACATACTCATAAAAGATCAGTGCATGAAGTGTGACAACATTATCTTCTGAACTACAAGCTATATAATTGGCATAAATGTTCAACAGTCTTTTGCTTGAAATATGTGGAATCTGAAATATCTGATGGAAAAAATATAAAATTATGAGCACTGACTGATCCTATTTCAAAGAGCATTTAGTCCAGCTTCTCATCTGGTAGAGATATTAATCATAGGAAGGAAATCCTTATCACTGTTAGAAGTAGTATCTTTATCAGCAAAACAGCAAACAATATCCAATTCTTTTATCTTTCCTATTAAAATTAACATCTCCAGAGAACTGGAAGTCTGATTCTGAATTTCTATTGGGAATAGCGATACAAGAAATATCACGTCTACTTTTCATCTTCATAGAGATGAATGCAATTCTCCATGTGAGCAAGCTGGGTACTTCATTACAGGACAACGTACACGAGGTGTGCCAGCACACTGCTTCTATTCCTGTTGACCCCTCACTAAAAACAGACAGAAAATACAGAACCACGTGGGAACGTGGTTCCAAAGAAATCCTGGTGGAAAGGGAGGAAGCACTATTTTCATTAGAGAAAAAAGTAATGGCTTTCAAATTACTCAGTCTCATTCTGTAAAATAAAAAATTATAAGTTAGCACTCAACTTCCATGGTCCAAAATGTCTGCTTATCCAGACTTCAGCATTATGGTGTTGTTCTGTTGGTTTTTTGTTTTGTTTCTTTTTAAGTCAAAATTCACCTGCTCTTCTTCCTAACAGGCCCCAGACTAGAAATGCACATCCCTGCTGTACCGTCACTTGAAGCAGCAGGACACAACATCTGCCTTCCTCCAACATGCCCCTTTTACTCCCTGCTGATTTGAGAAGTCTTCATGCTTGTAGAGAAGAGGAAAACTCCTTGCTTAATATCTCCTAACCATCTCTGGACTATCCTTGTTAGGTACCTGTCTTTCTCTGGAGATCTTACTATATTCCTTACTAGCACTCAAACTAACTCTGTCCTTAAGACCTGAAAAAACAGTCTTTAGCCAACTGAAGTGAAGTGAGCTTTCATCAAAGTGTACACTTTGAGGGCAATAGAAAGATAGCAAATCCATGGCTTTTTCACTCCCTGTTGCAAGAAATAACAAAACGTAAAGGAATGGCTGATGGCAGAATTGTTGAATTCCTTCCACCTTTTTGGATACTTTGAGTGTGAGATGTTTTTGCTATACTAATTCTGTAAAGGTTTATGGATGCCCTGATAGGGATTCCTGTGCAGGAAGAAGTCCTTTACCCATTTTTCAGCTCAGGAACATCAATTCCCAAAGAGGTATTTGTTCTCTTTTTCTTCGGTGAATCACATCCACCATCAATGTGAACCAGAATTTGTCTTAGTTACTACAACTTCTGTTTTCTTTGGCAGTCTTTACTGTGAACAGTTAATTACAGATTGTATTCATTGTTTCACAGTAATTAGATGCACTGTTACATTATCAGCTGCTGAACTCTGCCTTCCATACAAAAAGCTGGTTTTTCCTGCACCACCTGTAATATGCTCAAGGTAATTCCATGCACATCCCAGGCTTGAATCAGCTGTTAGTATGACCCATGAAAGTCACTGTCTTCTTTATTCTAAAATATAGACCACAGATATTGAGGTCCCTTGTATAATCTTAACAATTATATTCCACATTTAAACTAAACTAATCTACTGTGAATGACCCAGAACTCCTTCCACGCCATTAGAGACCGCAGGCATGCAAGAGAATGAAATGTCCCCAGAGCTGCAGGAGAACTGTATACTTTGGACTGACAAGCCACTTTATTTTAAAGTTCATGAAATAAACAAACATTTTGCTAACTAGTAAGTATTAAGCATTCCTGTAGCAGCTTGTATTTACCAAATGAACACAAATGCAGTGTAAGAATATAAAGTATGCAACAACAAAAACAAGAGTACTTATCATTTCCACTAAATCGCAAGCCTGAAGTTCCCAAGATAAGGCTGATATGGAATTCAGAGAAAAACAACCATCCAAAAAGGTCATTTCAAGAGTTCAATGTACTTTGTAATTTTTTTTTTTACGTAGCACAGGAAGCTATTGTTCTTCCTATTCTCTGAAAGAAACTAATAGTTGAGAACACTCATCCCTACGTGGCCATTAAAAACAGAAATGAATAAACCGAACAGGTTTAATGTGACATGAATAGTAACAGGCACTGCCCTCTGGGCATTTTAATGCTCTCATGATTTCATTGAAGGTGCCTCTAAGGAAAGCACTGGAACAGAACTCAGAATACTTGCAATTTATATCCCGTTTTCCCACTGACCTGCAAGCAATAATAACTGAAACTTTTGGTGCCTCCTGCTGCAGTTAAGTTAATCATTCATACCACTCACACATATAGAATGCAGGCAGCACTGCTTACAAAAACAGTGAGAACTGCAAGGGAGTACCAGCCTGGAGCTTCCTGAGCTGCTCACTGCCTCACACACCTACCCCCACTGTCTAAATCACAGCGGCGCCATACAGGTGTTCAAATCAGTACACATATAAGATAACAACATCGTGCAACATTTCATACATTGAATCATTGCTAAAACGATAAACAATATTCATCAGGTATCACACACAAATTGCAGCATGTCTATTGTGACGTTTTAGTCTAGATTATGTGTAAGAATCTTATTTTAAGACTAAAGAGAACTTCTAAGACTTTGCCAGGAGACCTTCGTTACAACTCTCAGAGAGGTCAGTTGTGACAGTAAGTAGGTACCTAGAGCAGCTGATTTCTTGGGAACAGCTGGAAATGAGTCAGTGCCAGAGCTGCAGATAATCAGATGCAAGTGCTTTTGTGGCTGCCGCAAAAGGAAGGATTGGGGTGTGCAAGATGACAGCTACAGCTGGCAGCAAGGGAAAGATATCCCTTTAGTTATATGAGTGCCTTCCATTGGCTTTCCTTCCATCCCACACATACACTTAGGAGCACTGAAGTCAACAAGTTGGTTGCTCCCTCAGTTTTAACTGTACATGCCAGTTTTATAGACATGGGTTTCATTTTTTGTCTTGTCTTCAGAACAGCAAAACAAGACCTGATGTGCTAGCTAGGAACCATTTAAACAATTTGTGTCTAAGGAGAAAGACAAAAAATACCACTTGGAGGTTGACTGGAAATCAGGATGTCCTTCTTTCCAGTAAATCTCAAGAGACTGAAAATCTTCAGCCATCTTCACTACTGAAAAAAATAAATGAAGCCTGTCAACCAAAGCCAAAACAGAAACCTAATTACAGCTTGGCAAGATGTTACTGCTGCTTCTTCCTTCTAACTGTATTAATCTAATCAGAGCCCTTACTAGTATGGCTAATGATTCTATGAAGGATACAATACCACCATCTTTACAGTTCCTACTTGCCTCACTTGTAGCTATAAATATGGGTGTTCGAAGGTCACAAATTGTGACGTCAGTCGATCTATGCGGGTGTAGTGAGGGACAAATTTTGACTCACTGTTTGTAATGACCGGATTGAATGACCAGTCAGATACTGAGCTACTTCATGACAGTAGCAAGTGTTTACCATTTTTCTAGAAATTCTTCAAATTATTTCAATAATATTCATACATTAGTAACAGAAAGGAAATGCTGGCCTCTTTCTATAACACACTCAATAGTTTACTTATAAAATGTAGTGCAACAAGTACAATATCTGGCAATGCCGTAGTTTGTCTCCAAGTTAATGGTAGCGGTTAAGACTGCAGAGCCCTGGGTTACGTCTTCTGCCCACGGGAAATGATAAACAGGAATTTGCAGCCATGGCTGCTTGAGTTGTTTTTGAAAGTTAAACAGGTAAACAGAGGTTGATTTTATTCATTAATTCAAGACTGAATGATACGACAGTTTCTTCAGCGTATCAGTGCATACTGGTTTATGAGATGAAGCACATTGCTTGAGCACTGGGGTAAAAACAGTGGTGTCCCTTAGTTTTCAGCCCAGATGGCAATGTGAGCCATTTCTGCCACTCCTGAGCTATTCAGTTGTTATAAAACAGCAGTAAGAATCCTTACTATACCTATTTTGCAGAACTACACTGTTCGGCTGCAGAATTTTTATCAGATAAAAGTGCTCATGTAGATGGAAATAAAGATGCACAAGAAATCTTGAATGTTCTTAACTTTTTTAAAACCGCCTATCTTCTATATTTTGGTATAGAATAGCTTGGCCGTACAAATGAAGTTGAAAGGTGACTGATAGGCTTGCAATTTTTGATCCTCTCACTCTTGTAGTCAGTCTGCAAATAAATTAATGGCTCACAGCTGGAAAAGAAGTAAAGGATAATCTTCCTTTCTCATGGAATGACCAGAAAAGTATATGAACAATCACATGATTGCAACAACTAGCAAAATATCCTTAAAAGAAGAGGGGAGCAGGCAAAATAAACCATGAAAGGTGGGGGCATTGATGAAAGAGAAGTCAGTGGGTTAACAGTCTTTGCCAGGTGTGCCTCTGACAGTACAAAGATATTTTGAGGGCAAATACTGTAGGCTGCTCAGAAATATCAATCATAATGAGACATCTGAGAAAAATCATAAGACAACTGTCTGTAGGATAGGAGAAGGGAGGAAATGAACAAGTCATCAGCACCTTTCACACAGTTTACAGAACAGCACCCACAGACACCTGTGCTAGGAATAAGTACTATTGTAAACATGACATCCTATAGTAAATATGACTAATTCATAGTCCTCCATCAGCCAGCTACTTTTTCATACTCTCTGCTTTTCCAAGTGGCTGATTCAATGAACAGCTTCCTGCAATACAAAGTCAACAGGTGATGCTATTACATACCTCCCCAGCAGTGCCACATGCACCTCAGCACACAGGATGGCAAAGGCAGCGACTAATTGACTGATGTCAGGACTGAGATACGAAAGTTATATAGGACAAAGCAACACAAGTGCTTTAGGTGATCACTTGGCTCATTCAACTACCTTTTTGCCTGGGTGCTGGATTAGTGTATCACTGGGCAGGCACTGCACTAGGCAGTAGGGTAGCACTGCTTAGAGTACGTGTTTGCCAGTCCTGAGATAAGAAACGTGCTAGAGAATCAAAGGACTTGTTCTACAGATTTGAGATAGTGGTGCTGGTCACAGAAAAAACACTTGAAAATGGTTTTAATTTGGATGCCTATAAACCCCACCCAGAACTCTGTTCCATGCTTTTGAATCAGTTCACAGGGCAATTCAGAGGTAGAACTGCATGTGTGTAGATGTATCCCAAGAAATTTTAAGTGCGGCCCTTAAGCAGTGTGAGGAACAAGCAAAAACAGCTGTGGCAGCTTTAGCTTCACCTGCCACAAGGGACTCTGGGACTACCAGCAAAAGCCAAATGCTACCGCCCTTCTATCCCAGCTATGCCACCCATCCACATTACAATAAAGCTTCAGATCTAGTTTACATGGAGACATTTATACACGTAAATCAGTGACACCTTGTGAAATTAGCTTTGACTGCTAGTGAGCTCTTTTCAGGTTCTGTTCTAAGTAGTCATGTTTCCTAACATAAGCCGAATCCAGGAAGAACTGAATATGGTACATGAGAGCCACATGTCTTTCCTTCTAAGCCTGCTTATATTTACACTGTTAACACAAATGTAGAAGTGCCCTACTTCAGTCTTCCTGTATTTGAACTATCACTTCAGTTATATAGACATACAAATAATTATAATTGTTTTCTACTATTTTGAAAAACATAAGTCAGATCAAATCTTATTCTTTTGCTTTTAAACTAAGATGTCTTAATTAATTTCAGCTGTGTTCACATTTGAACTGTTTGTCGCAGTTTTGCACCACAAGATACGCCAACAATGACTTTGAGCTCCGTGGGGAATTCTTCCCAACTTGCTGGAGAATTCTTATCATAACTCAAAAATCTTTAAAAGCTAAACAAAACTTAACAGCCTTCTGCCTCCATGTTTACACAGAGAGGGAACAAATTTGATGCAACCAAATGCCTGTACATGTCATGCAGCAGGATGCACTCTCATTTCTGAGATGATACAGAGTAGCAGTGAGAACAGACAGGCTATTTTATTGATAGACCATACTATTACAACTCCATGAAAGCTATCCCTTTGCAAGTTTCAGGTCATTTCAAAGAGCTAATAGAATACTAAAATATCTTCTGGACTTTCCTTCTTTTAACAGAATACCATTTAATGATGATACCTTCTTTATAATAATAATAAAAAAATCCTATTATTATAGAGTACTTCAAACACCCTCCCCTCCCCGCCCCCTTTTATTTTTTTTAATAGAAACACTTTTTTCCACGTATTTCTGGAGTAATCTTTCTTCCACTTGAGGATATGGTGTCATTTCAACTTACGACCCTTGCATGTCAGATAATTTCTTGAAAGAATAAGGGAAAGAAATTTCATTTGCATGGCAATACCCAGCCATATCCTTTTTCAAGTGAGAGTTATTAAACTCTCTGCAGTTTAAAGAACAGCACTTTCTTCCAGCAGATTGCTCTAGCAATAGGTTTAGTTCTCACTGTTCCAATGCAACAGAGAGAAAAGGCCTAACCTACCTTAATGGATCCGTTCCTCGTTACGTTTTTCCCAAGTATGGTGGAATAACACTTTTGGGAACATTCTACCACTTTTCAAGGCAATCAGCTGCATAGAAATCACTGTGTTTCTTAGAAGGCCATCTTGAAATTCTTTTTGTGAAAAGAATAGTTTTCTACTTGAATACAATCAAAGGTACTTATTGTGTAGGGATATTATTTTACTTTACTAGTAGAAAGAACTGAACTAAAATTTTGCAACGTGGAAGCTCACACCTGCCTGTCCACCTCTAAAACCAAACAGAATTGATGATGTCTGCCACATTCTATTACTTTTAAGTTCAAAAATACCAACATTTTCATTCATGTTTTGAATCTGGATGTTCATAAACATCAGAAATGGAACCTGAAAACAGAGCTCAATTCTGCAAAGCTGAATAAAGAGTCAAAACATTTTATTTTGAATCAAGTACAAAGAAAAGGAAATAAATATATATAATATATATAAATACATTAAGTTCTACTAAGAGGCAATGAACTTCTCATATCTTTTAACATAATCTCTTCTAAATTATCTGACTTCTTGTATCAGACAATCAAAGCATTACAACATTTCTTTCAGAAATGATCTGATTAAATGAATCTCGCTTCAGCAGGGAGCCCACCTTACCCTTCCCTTCTTCTCTGGCTGCTATCATTTGCCTACTTCTCATTCACATTCAAGACCTCCCTAGCAACCTACAGCAAAAACGGAGTTGGCAAGTGCAGTATATTATATGAATGTCTGTACTGCTACAGATATGGTTCTTTCCATCAGCTTCTAGAAAGTTAATATTTCTAGGGAGATGGTTGAGCTCTTCTATTTTGTTTTATCTGTCCTACATGCTTTCACACTGCTAGGTCCCAAAAGATTTGAGTCTGAGACAGCTGGAAGTACCAGAATGAGGAACCTGCACTACATTAATACCCAGACCTCTCCAGGCAGCAGTTTGGGAAACTAGTGTCTGAAAACTCAAGCACTGGAGTAAGAATCAGGTCTCTGTCCTGCTCTCCATCCTGGCAACTTTTGATCTTGTAAAACTTAATTTCCCACTGCATCTGCAGGTAAGTTAAGGCAAATTCATGAAGCAGTCAGGTGAAATGCTCTTGTATGAGCATCTTTAGCTAGATGACAGGTACTATGGATGGCAGATCTACATCAGGTGTTGATAGATATACCCCTCATAAAAAAATATTTAAAAAGGGGTTGCAAATATATGTCATCCTGTGCCTACAAACAACCTTAGCTAGCTGATTTCAGAGAATGAGCTGAAAATCATATCTCACAGGGATATTGTCACTGGGCAAGAATCTGCTAGCAAAGCCTTGTTTGCAACAGAAAAGAAATAACGAACAAAAAGTACTTTTCTCAAGAAGTGAAAGAAACAAACTTTCTGCTTCCACTAAGTTCTTGCTTATGTATATAAAGGAAATAGGGAAATTGTCTTGATATACCTAAAAATCTCTCTTGATAAATGTTGCTCCTCAATATTTAAGTCTCCCAGTCTGTACAGCTGCTAAAACTCTTCCAGGTAGGTGAAATAGCACCTACTTTTTGCATGCTCTATTGGGCATTGTATGCAAATTAAGAGAAATGTAAGCAGATATCAAGGAGCGGTCCCATTGCAGAACTCAGAGAATGCTCACAAGCTATAGCACTGCCACTTATCAATTCTCAAACAGTAAGAAAAAAAAAGTTTTGCACTCTTTAAGTTTAACCTACACTCCCAAAGAGAGGGGGAAATAAGCCTGTAAGTCTGCCCTTATAATTCTTAGCCAGAGACACAACAGTTTTGCCTGTCTATTATCCTGTGAGGTTCAGAAATGGGAGTGTGCAGCAAGCATTGACAAATCCTAGTCATAAGCCTTGAATTAGTACAAAAAGAGACAATGCTCTTTACCCTGTAAAAAAGGAAACAAAACAAAACTGATTCTCTTTAACAAATTTTCCTGAAACTAAAATTAAAAGAGATTTTAACTGCCTCGTCATTTGAAAACATAACACCTTTCTGCTAGATCTTCCAATACTCTTTCTCACAACTTGAAATGAATAACTGTTTTAGCACGTTATCTGTACTTGTAATGCTCTTCAAAGTCTACAAAAGCTATAGCTGACCTTAAAAGTCTATGAACAAAACCATTGGTGTTGTTTTTTGTATTTTTTTCTTCTTTCTTCTCCCAGCTTTCAAGAGAAGAATTTATCAGGAAGCCAGAGTGCTACGTAGAGGCCTATACTACTTCTTGCCAGCCTTTTCCAGCTTGCTCAACATGAACTCTGTGACATAAGATGCTATGGTAATACGGGTATAAAATATTAGCATTCTGACTGAACAGATTTTGAAGTAGTTGACTTTTTGCACTGAGTCCTTTCAGCATTAAAAATGGAGACCAATATACTAAAATGCTCACAAATAGACTGTATGGCTTCTACAGTTGCTCACAGAACTACAGGTAGTAGCTGAAAAATATCCCAAAAGCAATAATTAGAAGAAGCAAAATTAAAAAAATGGAATGAAAATCTGCCCAATTTAGGATGGGCTAAAATGGAATACATCAGCTTGTTTGCTCAATACAAAGACCAACAGTGACATTTTTTTTTGTTGTTTGACTGTTCTGCAGATACAGTGTATACTAATATAGTAAGTGGATGTGACCCAATCCACTTCTTCATTTGTTGTGTTTTTTTTTGAATCATTAAACTGTAAGACAGCATAAATCATCTTATCTGAGGAAGAGAGAAAAGCCACAAGAAATGTGCTGCAATAGCCAGGATATGACAGATGAAGGCATCAGTAAGGATTCAGATCAACATGGAGTTACAGTCAACCAGTAAGCCCCACAGGTGGGTTGCAGGGAGAAGATACACAATTAATTTCATAATGGCTCAGTACCGAGGGAGAACTAATGCATTACATTATGACTGTGGTAGTTAGTTTCACACGGGCCATGGACTTTGAAAGCTATTACTAATTATATCTGATTAAATTGCTTTGCCTATATTATTTCCTTTCCTCATTTCTTTACAAGCCTTTCAACCTATTTTTAGCCCAAGGTCTTGTGTTTAGAACCTTATTTTTCAATGACCATTTCCTTCTCCTCCCTCTTGCTTGACTAAGTGACCCAGCCCTTCCTCTAGTTTTCTCTCCTGAGGTAACATCCAGGCTCCCTCACTTCCTTCATGACTGGGGGAAAACTTTGTCTTGGAGGGTGGAGAAAAGGTAAAGGAAGGGGAAGATGAGAGACCAGGATGAACTGGTGTGCTGCACATGATCAGTACGTTCTTTGATACCATGAGAACTTCTAGATCACGAGGATCACATTTCACAGTGAAACCTTGCCACTGTTCCTCATATTGAGTAATATCCTATTCCTCATTCTGATGGAATGATTTACTCCTTAAACAACAAAGGGGCTTGAATCTGCAAGCCCAGTTCCAGCAGATGTTCAGTCAGTGCTTTTGTACCCAGGGAACTCAACTTGACACTTTATGCCCCCTTCTCCACAACAGATGGTATCTCCCCTACAAACTATGTCTAGCTAAGATAATACATCTAATGTGTAAAGATCTTCTTAATTAACATTAATAAAGAAACTCACATTGACAAACTCCACCTCTGTCCACCTCTAATTGAGCTACCTGAAGTACTACATTCCGTAACTCCAGAAGTCAGTTAGGCATTACTTACAGATAACAGTGGTTAATTAAATGATCCAAAACACGTCTTCCTTTTAGAAAATTCAATCCGATTATCTGCGATTGTAATAATGTCAGGTCTAAAACGAGTTTTAACAATAGTCTTAATAAAATTTCTCTTAAGTTAAATGCAGGCAGATATTTCATAATTACAGAAAATGAAAAATGAGAAAAATACAAGGATTTCTGCAAACACATGAAAGATCCAAAGTTCTAAGCACTACTTCAATTACACCTGCATCACTTGTTGGACAACTTAGAATTTGAAGCTGTGATCTTTCACAGTACCTTCTAGCATTGTGTTTTAAGTCCAGGTGCCAAAATCTGCTGCTAAAAACCTTAGCATCAACTATTGTTTAGATGAAAGACACAAGATATCTGTCCTGAGGATTTGTTTTCTTTGAATTGTAAAGTTGAAAGATTTTTTATATATATAATGATGAAATTTAAAAAACAAAACCTACTGTGTAGAGAACATTATGTACTAAACAACCAGCAACAAAGCCAGTAGGAAATATCATACACGGAGAGCATCTTCAGTGTAACCTTTGCTGAGGTTTATTCGAAGTCCTGTCCATTAACAAAAACTTTGTTTAGAAAAAGCATTCTGAGTCATTCTGCACATCTACCGGTTATGAGTCCTGACAGGAAATGTACTACAAATGCCTCAGCACATCCCTTCCATTGCTAACTTGAACCAGTTGAAAAGCTCAGGTAGGTTATGGTGATAGCTTCTCTCTAAAGCCAGTATCCAAGTGGGATAGGTCATGGGACTGCAAAACTGCGGGTGCAAAGCCTGGCACTTCCAGCATTCCTCATAGAAAGTGCTGTGGCACTCGCCCTTCTGTTTTGACTGAGATTGCGAAGCCTTCTATCACACCTGGAGAATGGTGCCTGGATAAACGTGGGGAAAATGTACAAGCTCAGAGGGAAGGAGAAAATAATTCTCCCAGTGAAGTAAGTGAGGGAAAGTTGCAATTATCCCTGTCTGGAATCTGGGATGTTGTGATTAATATCCCTGTTCTCGTCAATAGTTTAATGAGTTTCCCAATGGCTACACGTGGCCAAGACTTGAATTTTACACTCAACACCCTTAGCAACACTTTTGGACATTGGCTCAACTCTGACTCAGTGGGCAAGGTGCTACTCACTGAATCACAAATACCACTTCCTGCTGTGCTGTTTCTGCTTGTAGTATTTTGAAGGAGCGCTAGGTTGGTTAGCTGAGAATCAACCACACAACTTAGCTGACAAAACTTCAGAGCATACAAAGTTTTCACAGATGTAGGAAAATGGTTTGATTAAAATACACTGTTCCATCACAAAGACTTCGAATGAGATAATGCAAATGCAGCAATGATTCATGTGTGTTATATTCATTTTTCTCAGGAAGGTAAATCAGCTTTTATCAAATGAAAAAAACAGAAAGCATGCCATTCTTCACACCTCTCTAACACAGTCCTTCAATGGCATCATAAAGAATCTCTTTAAAACAGAATGAATACCTTTTCGAATAGGATGATTTTTGCCATATCAGGAAGTAAAGCTAGTTAAAACTTTGAGAGTTGGATTTTCTCTGTGTCTAAATCTGCAGAACACGTTCAGAAACAGACAAAAACAAAACAAACAACTCATAGATCACTGCAATATTACACACTTTGAAAACAAAGTACTAATGGGGGAATTTTACCCAATACTAGTTTAAGAAATTACACAAGTAATTTAATATGCACACACACGACCATCCCAGCTTATAAATTTATTGCTAAGTCTCTGGTCAGTAGTGCTGGCAAATGTACTTGTCTTAGGCAAAAGAAAAACACCAGTCTCTTCCTCTCAGTGATGGACTGTTGGCTGCGAGCAGTTGAGATGGTTAATTCCTAGTGAGAATCAGAGTTTATCAAGAGGTCATGCTAGAATGCTGTCCCATTTCAGCTGTAAGTGGAACATCAGAGCTGTTTCTCTAACCCAGAAGTCTACTGTTTTGTGACTCTCTTGCTATTATTTTCATCAGCAAACGTTCTGACAAGTTACGCTTGTAAAAAGATTTGTTGAGTACTAGGAACATGCATTCATGAGCCGCAAACAGAAGTAATGGATGATTTAATTTATATTTCTTCATTGCTAGTCCAGATGTAACTATTCTCATTTGAGAGATCATTTACAATGTTTGACCACTTGCCCATCTTCCAAGAAGCCAATATTTCATATGAATTAGCTGCTTTAACTGGCAGTACTGAGTCACTTTTCATTCTAAGAGTGACCAAAGTTTTCATTAGTCTACAGGCTCAACCAACCAGATTCCTGAGGAACATTGTTCAAAAGGAGAACAGCGGTATGCATGGACAACACTATAGGCCTATCCTTTGGTTGCTAGTACATTCATATTTCCTTCTTAAATTTAGTGCGTAAGGAACTGGGATATGGTTTTATGGCAGACTAAGACCACTGGCAAGACAGACAAGAATCATTGGCAAGCTTCAAAATTTAAATCAGAATTTGGCAGGTGGAAGACAAGGCAGGCTGTCTCTTTGTCAGGCAATAAGATAAGATCTGGATTGCACCTTTTGGGTGCAGTCCAAGTGGATCCACAGAATTCACAATACTGCTATGAACCCCAAAACTTCTGCTTTTAATGAGGTTATCGTGGAACTTCCCGCATCTACAATGTTGTTGTGCAAGAATCTTAACCACCCACCACAGAGCAACAGAAGATCACCTTTCTGTAGAGTACAAGTACTAGCAGAGGTGAGCCAGCAATAGCATTAAAAAGAACAACCACTTGGAAGCTTCCTGTTACCTTGGGTCACTGCATAAGAAAAGGTCCTGTTACACTTCTGAGCAAGTCATACTAGTCACCATAAGACATTTGCTATGCCTTCATATTCTCCTCTGATCTATCCTCCCAAGGATACAGGATGAAGTCTCAGATAAGGACACCTCCTTTTAGCTGTGTCTATAAGCAATACTCTTGCTATGTCAATAAGAAAAAAGAAAATATGATGTAGAACCCGAACCATACATCTTTTCTACTCCTTTTCTTCATAGAATGATTTCAAAATCAATGTTGCTATTGCTTCACAACGTAAATCTCCTGTCAGAGTTCACAGAACCACCTGTCACACCAAAGGTGCCTCAGAGCTCCTGAGAAATCGTAGCTCTCAGAACAGTCCTGGCCTTAATAGAACTGTTCCATCAAACATCAGAAGAAATCCTCTCATAACATCAAAGTTGCAACAGGTATTCAGGTATCTATTCTTATTTTCACTTCTATTAAGTTGCTGGAAAATGTCCATGTCACTTAGTAATAACCAAAGCACCTTGTAACATTTCTTTTGCTTTTTGAAGTGTCTGTACTACATCGATACGTAGCAGTTCGAGCTTCACAGAACCCCTGTATTTTTGACAGTTTTTTGAAGATATCTAAGGCCAAGTTAGCTTGTTTATCTAGTTTAAAGTTAGCACAGTTACAGTTGTAATACTTCATGTATGCTCACACAGATTTGAATGTCACATGCCAGAACTGTGGTTTCCTTATGTTCCTTAAATGATTTTATCTTTCCTCTTTTTACATTTCCTCTCTCATTTTTTGAGGAATCGAGTCTTCCCCGAGCCTAGCATAGCTAGGGAAAAAATGTCAGACATGTCTATGGAAGGCAGTGCAGCAGAACAGAGGTCCCAGCATGCCAGATCTTGATCTTGGTCTAGAGCTGAGAGCTGCATGAACCCATAACCGTACAGCACTGTGTCACAGTGCACCTCGCTTTCAGTAACTCTCACGTTAATGCAGTGACACGTTTGAGAACTAAAACAAACACCTCTTCCTGGCACTGAATAGCATTGGGAAACTGCCAGACTGCAAAAGATAAGAGAAATTCATTTTTTAGTATGAATCACACAGTGGGAAGAACAAAAGACAGATAGAGCATTAATCACCTAAAAATATCTGAAGCAAGTGACACAGTAGCCTACACCGCGTTAATTGGAATTTAGCTTGAAAATCATAACTCATGAGCTTAATTTCAAAAAGTATCAAATTTAGACTCAAAATATCTTCTAAGAGCAGGAGTTTGACAGAAGAGGCAGCAGCAGCAGCACCCACTTTCTGAGGTAACCCTAAAAGAAAAGACCGGCATTCCAGGCTCTTCTAGGCCTAAGAGATCAGTTTATAGCTTTCACAGTGAAGTGGGTGGCATAGGGCAGGAGTCATTCTCTGCCTTTTCCTGTTAAAGGTCTTGCAGAGAGAAACATGGAAGACCTCTAAGGCCCAAGAGACAATGAATAACCAGGCAGCTTTCCAGGAAAAGTCACTTTGTAGGAACATGTGTTCTACAGTGGTCTTTTTAATACAGTTTTGGGTACATGTACAAAAGAAAACAGACCAGTGATGAACCAGCTGCCAATCTCTGTTACAACAGTATGAACACATTATGGAGTAACTGAGCTTATAGGTGTGTGTTGTAGAAGACTGAGTCTGGATCTCTGATTTAGCTGATGCTTTAGTACCCAGGCTTATTCAATTGAAATGAACAGAAGGCAAGAATATTCCTAAGCCAGCTGTCTTTTAAGTAAGTCAGTGCATAAAACTGCACCCTAGAATCTGTCCTGGCATTCCTTACTACCACTGAGTAATGCTTATTCATGGAAGTAGTTCCATTTAAGGAATTAAGCCACACTGGATATACTACAAATTTCCATTTATCTCAAGGGGATTTACATAAGCTGGCACAAGCTTTCCTACTGGATTACAGACAAACGTTCATCACCAGGTGTGGAGAGGGAAAATCCAATTATTTTCTGCAGTCTTTTCTACCTTAACAATATCCCACTCTTTAACAGGACTTGCAACTACCTCAAACATGGGTCACTCCTGAATTCAACAAATACAAACTTGAGAGTAGAGTTCTACTCCAACTCCAGTTTAGGATTTTATCCAGTCCTTCTCTGGTTTGTGCATGGAATGGAAACTCTCCTCACCAGGACAGTTCAGAGCCTGTATTCTGTTCTCTTTCTCCTCGACCTGGGAGTTCACTTTACACGTAACCAACCATGAACTCCATTTCTCTTCACTGCTGATTCTTTGTATCCTTCCAACTCAATGCAACTTGCCTTGAAATAGCTTTATTACAGTTCCTCCTTTTCCTTCCTGCTGTCAAGGTCTGCTCTCTCATATCCACTCTTTGGATGTTAACTTCTATTCCTGAATAACTTCTGGAGTCATCCTCTACAACCCACTAAATATTTTTCCAGATATGAAGTCCACAGTTTTCAGTCTCTGTCAGTGCAAACATTATTTGCTACTGCATTCTCTTTCCATTTCAGACAACTACTTAACATTTCAATCCCTTATCTTCACTAAACCTCAGCAGTATTGGAAAGACAATTGGTGCCAAGTATTGCCTTTTTCTATTCCTGCAGTTTCCATTCTGCCTCTCTGACCACTACTGCAACAGTACCAGCACACAGCTCACATTGCTGAACCTCACAGATGAATTAGCATGAACTCGCTTTCAACACCTTGCCTCTTCCATTACCCCAGTAAATTTCTACCACTGCTTGATCTGTAAAAACAAGGGAGCAATACTCCTGACACCTCTTGGTACATAAGGGGAAGATGCACTCCAATTCAACTGACGGTCGACTCAAATCTACCATACAGTCAGGTTGAGTTTGCTCAAAAAATACATACATTGCAGAATAAATTAAATGTTGACATCTTCAGCAGTTCTAACCAAAATCAGAGAATGGCACAGCAATCAGTATTGCCATGGAAAGGTCATGGGAAGGGGAGACAAAGCAAGCAATCCCCTTACTGGCAGGAATACCCTTGATGGTACTGATGATAAACCACAGTTCTCCAGAATTGCCCTTAGAACTCTATCAAAAACAAGAAAAATGCCCATTTTGCAAACAACTGTGGTTTTGAAAGGTTTTCTCTGGTGTGTTTATCATACACAGAAAGGCTCTGCAATCTCTCTTACTTTTAGTCTTTCGTGTCCATCAATGAAAGCTAATAGTTGTTCTATGCAAGATAGGTGTTACGTTCCTGCAAAACAGCAAGCAAAGCTTTCTTTAAAAATGTATTCATTTTAACCCTATAAACCTGTAACAATCAACAAATAGAGATTAGCAAAAACTGCAGAGTAGCCATACTAGAAACAAGTAACAGGAAGCTTATTTTGAAGAAGATGGAAGACTGCAGCCAAACATCCGAAGGAGTGGGAGGGAAGAAGAGATATGCAACTATAATTAGAATGCCCAAGATCTACACTAGTATTAGAGTATCCCAGTTAATTGTTTCCCTTTTCTTCTCGGTACAATGCCTTTAGGAGCTTATGTAGGCAGAATGCTGGAATTCTGTTTTTCAACAGTACCCAGGAAATAATTTTCTCCTTAAAACTCTTTCCTCTGAGTTATTCAACAGCTGCTCACTTGCAAGTAGGTTGGGACCCTGCCTGGAACACTGGGCATTACTGCCCTATGGGCTCTGCACTGCCACTTTTCTGTATTTGGTATCCCTTTTTTCCTTCAACTCAAAACTTTAAGACTGTCTTTTTTCCTTCAAAGCTTTCTCTGTGTTTCACAGAACGATCCATTACTTATGTCATTAATATTACAATTACAGAGTTGTCTTTCTATAGCTTAGGGCTTAAATATTAAATGCTTTTGAAATTTATGTTGTAATCCACCATTATGGTACCTGGACATTTACAATCAAAATAATCCTGCTTTAAATACTGTAGTACAATTATCTGCCATGGCTGCATGTAATCTGCATCTTAAGCAAGCAGGAGCACATACACCCAACCCCACTGCCAAGCTCTGGGCATTCAGGCATCACAGCAGCTGATCCTGTACCCCTGGAATCTACCTAAGAAGTGTGGGACCTAGACAATATGCATTTCTTTTTTCCCCTTAGAAGGCCAAACTAATTAGGGTAGGAGTGTTATACCCTACTGAGAACAGGAACAATTGTCTCTTATCTTTGCCACCTGTTAAGGTTTCAGTGTTGCTTGACAGAACAGCTTTCAACACCACAGCTTCCTTCCCAGGAGATAGGGACATGTATATATAAGGTATTTAATTTCCTTCATTAGCAGGAATGCCTAAGACAGAAAAGGAGGGAGTATAATCCCAGATGAGCTTCCCAGGCAAGACTCTTGCTGAGATGAACAGTGCCAAGTTTCTCACATGGGTTGCTTTACACAAAATTTACTTTCTTGACAGTTTTTAGCAAGCTTTTTTCCAGAATTCTGCTAACTGGCTTGCTCTCAGTTTGTTGGTTGTCCTCTGGAATGTGAATCTGATTGACTGAAGCACTTCATAAATAATAGTCCAAGCCAGCTGTTTCTGTAATTTGCAGTGTTAAAATTTAGTGTGTCATTCTAAATCGGTATTTGGGAAGCAGATGTAGCATTCCTTTAAAAAAATATATCCTATTCCAGAACGTAAAATGACCATGGAAAACACAGCTCAATCCCCTAAAATACTCCGCATTTGCTTTCTGCCTTCTAGGTTCAGACTCAAAAACCTTCTCCTTTGGGTTTTCCCTGGTGCTACCAGCTAACTAACACTAAAAGCCGGCCTAGACCTGAATACAGACGTAACATTAAGCTATTAGGATCCAACATCAGTAATTCAGACTAATTTTTGCTTTAGATAATAGCAGTCTCAGCTGAGCAATTTTAACAAGTCTCAAAGCTCCGCACTTTCCATGATTTTTACGACTGCTAAGTGAGATGCAATCTACACTAAACTTAGACTATAAACAGGTGCACTTCGCTGATGAAGAAATCATCAGACAGGAGCATTCCTGTTCAGAAAAATACCAGTATCTGCACATCTCACCAAACAGTGAAAGACTGTGTACAACAAAGACTATTCATCCAATAGTTATTTTCTACTCTTCCCATGAGCAATGTGGCCTCAGTGTCAGGGGATTTCANTTCTGCCTTCTAGGTTCAGACTCAAAAACCTTCTCCTTTGGGTTTTCCCTGGTGCTACCAGCTAACTAACACTAAAAGCCGGCCTAGACCTGAATACAGACGTAACATTAAGCTATTAGGATCCAACATCAGTAATTCAGACTAATTTTTGCTTTAGATAATAGCAGTCTCAGCTGAGCAATTTTAACAAGTCTCAAAGCTCCGCACTTTCCATGATTTTTACGACTGCTAAGTGAGATGCAATCTACACTAAACTTAGACTATAAACAGGTGCACTTCGCTGATGAAGAAATCATCAGACAGGAGCATTCCTGTTCAGAAAAATACCAGTATCTGCACATCTCACCAAACAGTGAAAGACTGTGTACAACAAAGACTATTCATCCAATAGTTATTTTCTACTCTTCCCATGAGCAATGTGGCCTCAGTGTCAGGGGATTTCACAGGTGCTCTGTCTGTATGTTACTTAGAAGTCAAACTGGAAAATGCAGATGTAGTATCCAACAAAACTATGCTTGAGAAAGGCTTTATTGCTTTAAAGCCTCAAACACATTCTCTCCTGGAGTAACAAAATAGCTGAACTAACAGCAGTTGGTTCTTGTGACTGAAGCAACTTTTTTTTTTTATTACACTGGCTTAGTTCGGAGATAAGGCTGACTACTCCTGCCACAAGCAGAGCAACAAGGAATACAAGCACCCGGAGAGAGCCTGGTGCCCTTCAACTGATAAGCACTGCTACTTCTACCCACACAGAAAACAAAGATAAAAAATACGGTAGGCAGCAAGGAAAAGGAACAAAATTTTAAATAAACAAAGAAACCTGAGTCGCTAAATTATACCTAAAGGAAATGAGATCACCATTTGCTTCCAACCACAAACAACTGACAAGTAATCAAGAGTCATTGAAGTACAAGAATCTTTATGAATCACATTTGACTTTAAAATCAGCTAATCTGGAAATTCCTGGGACTCATACAAGCTCTAATTTAAGAAAATAAGATTAAAGAAAGAACTCATTCTTGAAGTTTTGCGTTTTGTCCTTCTAAAAAAGTATTATTATTTCTTTACATTTGAAATCTATGGGTTTGTTTAATCAAATCCGTAATTATCTTGAGAGTTAAAATAAACTGGTTGTAAAAATGAACTTTCTATTTTGTTGGAAAAGAGCTCAATTTTTGGAAGCTGAAGCTCAAATATTTGAAAACAGCTTTATACTAGAAAACATCCCTTAAGCTCATAAAACAATTTACCACTGTTTTGAAATTCTTTCTGCCATAATCCAAATGTTTACTGTAACCCAGTAATGTTTAACTTTGAAGCACCATTCTAGTACACAGAGCAGACGTAAAGACAACTGTATTCTTTATATCTCTATACACATAGCAGGAGGCAAGATACCTATTTCTAAAAAATCATGACCATTACAGAGATGACAAATCACCACGAAGGATCTAGGTGTTTTATTGGCTTATGCATTCTTGAGCATGAATACTGAATGTGAGGTTTAACCCTGCTCTTTTATGTGAGGTGACAAAGGTTCAGGTACACATAACTGCTTGTTTACAAATCTAGACCTCTCCATTCCTGATGTACCAATAACAGAGAGGACGTGCAAAGGATTTTTCATGGGAAGTTGTATGCCAAGGGAGAAAATTACTAGACATAGGACTAACTGGGTTACTTGTATGTGACGCAAACCAGAATGTACTCCTCATAACAGATTAAAGATGACAGAATGTCACAGAGTCCTGATTCTCAGAGTACCTTGAATGGGGGACCACTGCCCTTGCAGTGAGTCCCATTACCTTTAGCAGGAGCTCAGAATATGTTCTGCTCCCAGTGTTCAGGATTAGGGCAGATATCCAAATATTGGCTGTTATTCTAAAGCACACGAAAATTCCAATTAAGCCAAAGAGTGTCTGTGAACATCAGGGTAACACAGTGAGGGATTTTTTTTTTCTCCTTATAGAATGGTTCTATGGCCTTTCTTTTCACTAATAGTTAAATGATTATTTCAACTCTTGTGTAGTTTACTAATAAACTACCAGAATATGCATGGTGGATGGTATTTTGCCCTAGTTTTAATATTTTATCACCAGCTGTGAAAAGAATACTGGAACTAATGATACCTCTAGCCCAGCAATGGCCACGCACACACACACACACACAAAATAAATAAATAAAAAATAAAAAAACCACCACCCCTCAGTATCCCTTTCAAATCCCCACTGTAAGATAAGAAAATCTGTATTTAATTAGAAGGGTCAGTGTCCTCATCTAGTTGGAATGAAATGTTTTCCTTTCAATATTTGCTAGGTCAGACTGGCAGACTAATCTGAAACACTGAAGTTGTTTCAACTATATATTACAAGAATCAGCAAGATTTTTATCTGCAACTGAATTGCAGGAAAACAAGAATTGTCTGGCTATGCTCCTAATCCTAGTAGCTCTTCAGGATTTGATCCACTGCATTTGAACTCTATTGGAAACAGGAACGATATCAACCCAATGGGGTTTACACTTGGATCAAATGAGCAGCTCATAATTGGCATTCATATATATTTTCTTTACTAAGTGCTATAATCTATGTACAGACAAAAGAAAAAACTTATTATTAACAGCTCTGAGCATGAAAGCAAGAGAAAGAATTCAAACAGTGTTCTTTTGATCAGATGTTATATTCCTGTATAGAAAGGTAAATTGCCCTCTGCAAGATCGATCCTGCTACACCTTGCAGCACCTTCGTTTTGTTCAGATGTCTTCCCCTACCATCTCGCACACACTTCTCCTAAATTCTGATAAAAAGACCAATGTGTTGAAACCACAGTCATGAAAACAGAGAAAGAATTAACGGTGGAAGGCAGAAGCAACTAGCAAAGCATAAAACTTCCTCAGGGATCCGTAAAATAGTTTCTCTCTTAAGCCATATGGTTTGCCATCAATCGATATTTACAAGTTCTATTAAGAGACTTTCAGAAAGCATTTCATTTCATTAACTTTTCTTCCCAAAAAACTTCAGTTTTGAGTTAGATATCTTTTACTTCTTATGTCCTGTCGTGATCAAACCAAGACTTGCAACAAGGCTCTTCTAACCTCTAGAGGCACACAGTAATCAAAAAAACCTGCCCCTGAAGCTATCAAAAAATCTCTGTGTAGCAGAACTAGTGCTGTTTCACCTCTCCTACTCATTGGGTAGGTGCATTTCCCATCTGCGCAGGTAGGTCCAGCTATGAGATCTTGCTATGAGGTCTTGCCAGAACTGCCAAACTACAGATTTTCCAGGGCCTCTGCCAGAAGGCAGGACATTAACAAGCCTAAGCATTAATTTCAGTTGCAGCCTCACCTCAGATCTTGTTGTAGCAGATATCAGCCAGTTACCTCTGGGAACTCAAGCACTGCAAATTATCTCGGCCATTTCTGGTTCCCTAACAGTCACTGAAGTCTTATAGAGATCGTGTGGCCTTGTTTGCACTGAGATGGCTTGCAGTACCAAAGCAACTCATCTACAGCATGCTTGGGTAACTCTCTGCTAAACTGTACTTTCAGTTCACAATGGTTTAGTTATCATGCATTAACCCTCATAGGTGCAAATATTCAAGACAAAGGAATTGACACCAAAGAGTTAATGCAAGCCCAGCAGACTGTTTCTGATCAGTAAGTTACCCATGTGATTGAAACAAAGCAACACCACAGTCCATGCCATTTATCACTGAGGTTGACGTAACACAGAATGTCAGTAAAACCTATGTTCTAAACAGTAGAAAAAGGGAATTTTGACTCTTGACGAATCTTGTGTCAGAGTGAAAACATGAATTTTTTTGGCTCTTCAGCCTCTGAAACAAGAATAAATCTTCACATTTTAGGGGAAAGAAGAGGAACAGGTGACAGGTCAGGAGTTCAGGGAGAAGGTAATTACTCACTTCTACAGTACTCCTCAGGGAACAAGTGTGAAAGAGGAAATCCTGATACTCTAGCCTTGACTCTTTTTCCAGAAAGTTTGAGGAAACTGACAAGGCCTGGCATCTCTTTCCCTGGGAGGGGTGGAGGAGGAAGGAGAGGAGCTGTCCAGACCTAGAGGAGCCCCTTCTCTTCCTGGCAGCTTCTTCCTTCCCCTCTCTCTCTGCTGAAACAAAATATAACTCATTCTTTACTTACTTTGTAAGACCAGTGTAGTAAAAATCATTCATAGAGTAAAAGCTCCAGTCTGCTTTTAACATCTAGATTATTTTTCACTGAATTTATTCCCTAAAATAATATCCTCTAGACTGAAGAAAGATCAATGGGGACCCTGTTTTCACATTATCTTCCATATTTCTTAGGGGATCCATTTGCTTGTAATATTCAGACATCACAGAAAGATAGGAAGAATTACTCTCCTGAAATGCAGAAAGATTTCTTCCTTACCTATATTCATTTACAGATTTCCATCTTGATCCATTTCTCTTGACTGAATTCCTGCTATCCAGTGAATGTGAACTCAATATGCTTTCTGTGGAGAAGTCTGTTCCAGTATAAACCTGAGGAGCTGAAACACAACAACAATGGGTAAGTTGTTCCTCAGTAAAGGTGTGTTTACAACAAAGACTCAACGCAAAGAGAAGATGGGGAGGAAAGAAGAAAGCTAAACTGTTCTCTTACCAGTGAAGAAAGATGTCAAACTCAGAAGGGTGGTCTCTAGGTAGCCCAATTATAAAAAAAACATTCCTCCCAAAGGAAATTCACGTCAGTCCCTGCTCTGAAGCAGCACCTGAAGAAACTGCCTTTCATCAGCTACTCAGCTGCAGGAGACCTGCCTCAGATTAGTCACCCCAGTACCTGAGGCTGAACACTACTGCTGTGCCTGCAAATACCGTGTGGGGATTTTGTTATTCACTGCATTGCTGCAGTATCACAGCGCAATGTGAGAAATCACACTTGACTGGGAGTAGGAGAGACTGTTTTACAGGGCCTACAGTACAAGACAGAATGCCACCATCATGACATGGTGGGACTTCAAATACTTCTTTGGAAGACAGAAACTATCGCAGCAAAGTCACGGCACCTCTTGAGTGAGCACCCCAGGCTACAAGCGCTGCAGCTCAGTGCTCACTGAACAATGGCAATGAGCTTGAAGAGCCCCTTAGGCCCAGAGCTTCAGGACAGGTGTGCTCAGCCCTCACCCACACCTGAGCGGAGTTAATCCTCTTAACCCTGAAGGCATTTGGGCTTCATTCTTCACGGACGGCGGCCACAAATCTGAATTTTAACTATGCCACGCTTGTTTGCGCCTCTAAGCGCGCTTCAACACTAGCCGTTCTTTTCATAGCTGCCTCTCACGTCTCTTTTGCTTTCACACACTTAATCAACCCACACTGCCGGCCGCTCCGTGGGGGCCGGGGAGCAGCCCCGCGCCCCCTTCAGGCTGCTCGCGCTCCCCCGCCCCGAAACCGGCAGCGGCCTCAATTCCCCGAGTCACGGAGCCGACCCCAACGCGCACGGGGGCAGCGGCGGGGAGCCGCAGCCGGGGGACAGCACGTCCCGGCCCGGCGGGGGGGGCAGCGGGGCTCTGCCCGGAGGCGGTGCTGCGGCACGCCCCGGGGCGGGCAGCGGCTGGGGATCCGCCCCGGCAGGGCCTTTATAGCGCCTGTCCCGCACCGCTGCTGCAAGCTGCATCGCGACTGGCTCCGCCGATCTAGTCGGTAAGTGCTGCGGCTTCGGACGGCGTTCCGACACGCTTTAGCGACTGCTCTTGAAATTAGAGAGATGAAAATACAGGTTGCGCGTCGCGTCGGCAACGGGGGAGCCCTGCTCTGCGTGCCTGGCAGGGGGATGAGAACAGATCTCGGCAGCGCTGCTGCTGCTGGATGCTGTGGGGTGGGCCTGAGAACATAATGACGGTAATGAGTAGCAAATGACTTGCACACCTACCGGAGGGATTAAAAATTGATGCTTTAGCGTGAAGGACGTTCAAGGGAACGTACGTCTGCTGCAGCTCCAACTGAATCTGAGAAGCGTGTGTCTGAGCACTGGGGTACAGTCTGCTTCCCTGCAGGATGAAGTCTCCCTCTGAGCAAAGACTGCTGCTGCATTAGCAGTTCAATTTAAGCCATGCCTGCGGTCTTTTTTTAAATAAACCCACTGTTTCTCTCATGAACCTGAGTCTGCACCACGGTATGGTCTTAAAGTCTGGGCACTGTATCTCCCTATCATTAAAACTAAGACACGCATTCCCATTGTCTGTGGGACCAGTCTAAAATTGGTCCGATGTAAAACCTCTGAAAGCACAGAGCAGCACTTCAGCACTTGTTATGCTGCATATTGCTCACTGAAGTCATACAAGCCCAGTTCCTATGGCTTCTTTTATTTTTTCCTCATTTTTTTTAGAGCTGAAGATGCTTTTTTTGTTTCAAAAATAATAACCATAAACCTGTATTTATTCCCCTGACTTTTATTGCAAGCTTTTATGGTTTGTTTTTTTTTCCCCAAGTGAATTGGTACATGGTAGCTCTTTCCCCCTACCCCTTTTATGGGCTGCTTTTTAATGCTCGCTCTTGGGATGATCGCCTTATGAGCTTGGCTGCAGGAGGCAGCTGCATGCATGAAATCAGGAGAGAAGAGGTTTAAGCCTCTCTAATACCATACATGCAGTAACCGCAGGACCAGACTTTCAGGACTTTGCCGTGCTCAGCGAGGTGCTCAGGCTTACGCAAGTGCTCAGTAGCAAGAGCCAGCCAGCAGCTTGAGAGGCACTGAAAGCTGAGTGTTCCTTCCCACGCTTAAATGTGCATGTTCAGACCATTTAGAAGTCTTGCTGCAAGGCAGTAATAATCAGTTAATCAAGAACAAAGAGCTGGACTGCAGTTAAATAAATCTGCTGCTTTCTGACTGCTGGTCCACACCGCAGTAACTAAGAGTATGGATTACTCCAGCTTCCCTCTCTCTGCTTCATTTGAGCTCTGCAAAATCTGGCTGTTTCTAAATGCACAAAAAAGCTTCAGGTGATAAAATCAAAACCTCACAGCTAATTTATGGAAATAGCATGCAGACATTCCACAGTAAGTCAGTCCTTAATTCTTCTGCCTATTGTATTGTGACTCAAACCCCAATAAGACAACAGCAACAAGAAAGCTGATGCTGCTAACTACAACGTGCCACTAAATTCCTCTTTTATTTTCAGAATCAAAAGAAAACTTAGGAGAGGAACAAAGTGAGAATTTAACTACCAACATGAAGTTACTCATCTTCCTCACAATAACTCTCGGCACACTTGTCACAGGACTACATTCTGTAAGTTTTAAAATAAGAATGAGGGCTTTTTTTTTTTTTTTTTTTTTTTTTTTTTTTTTTTACTTCAAACCACTTCCTTTTTTTAAATTATACTTCTGCTTTGGACAGGGTGCTGGGCTTTTGACTTGAATTCTTCTTTCTGCTGCCTATGCATTTACATGTACTGCACTTATACCTCCAGAAAATGAATATTTGAACCCTTCAATTTTTTCTGTTTCTGCTCCATCTTGAGATGTCTTCTAGAGTTAAAATAGTGAGGACATAATACAGCAACCAAAAAAAATCTAGCATTTATCTTTTCATAAAGCAACCCAGAGCTGGACACCAAGTACCAAGAACTCAGTGGTGTTTTATGTAGGGGAACACTGAGCCTTCAATACATTTGTCTTCCCCTGCTTGACTACAAGGAGCAACAGACCTGATTTTGATTATTTTGACTATATATACAAGCATGAAGCACCAAGGTCAGCAATGACAGACAGCTGGAGCATGTTATATCATTGCTGTACTGCTCAGTACCTGAGAGTTGTCAAGGGAGAATATTTGTCTTCTCACCTCTGAGAGCTGCCCAGACCCTCACAGCAGAAATAACTGCAACATTGATCAGGTGCAGTGGGACCAGGCTGGCAGAGTTCTTCAGAGGATTTTTTTGGTGTGATGTGTTCATCTGCTTTGTTCAGAGTTCCTCTCCACTCACATGTAGACTCAGTAGAGCAAGTTCAGCTGGTAACTACATGCAAACACTTAAAACTTTTGGAGAAGGCATGCAGTCAAAAACAGAGCATGGTCCTGTAATGGGTAATAGAAACCTGTAAAAGGAACTGTCTTCAATTTTTTTTTTTCCTTTTTGTCTGCTTAGGTTTACCTCAGACAGTACTACAAGCAATCACATAGATACAGATCAGAAAACAGAGGTAAGTATCTATGTGTTCTACATGAACCTAAAAAGAGCTTGTTAGTCTGCAATTACATCTTTATCAAAGAGAGAATCTTTTAATGATTTACAGCTAAGACTTAGTTTGCAACTGCATTTCAATTGACCATTCAAGTGTTCTACCTCTTCCTAATGATGTCTTTTACTTGCAGAATGCCACTGTCTCAATGGTGGAACTTGCATTACCTATCACTTCTTCAGCCATATTAAGCGTTGCCTGTGCCCAGAAGGATATGGTGGGCTTCACTGTGAAATAGGTAGAGTATCCATCTTCATTAGTAGTAACTAAATTAATTGGAAAAGTAAGCAAATAATGAATATGGATTCTCAAGTGAAAGTACTACCTATAAGCACAACTCAGTGTTCTTCAGCAGTTTCTACTGATAATCAAGGTGAGGAGAAACACCCAAATATTGGAGAAAATTGGAATCTCTACTTTTCTTGTCCCTGCTTCCTCACAAATGTTCTTTCATTCCTCATGAATGTAATAGTCCATAAAATGAAGTGAACTTTTTCTAGGAGTGCCCAGAAACAAAGTAATTATACTGTGAAGTACAATGAAATTGCTAGAAAATATGCATAGATTAAAGTATAAGGTACTTCACACACAAAATTCAGAGAACGAATTCACTAAGAATACACAAGAAAGAATATACAAAATCTGGGTTATGTAACCCATGCCTCCTTTATCACTAAGAAGTAATCTGTATGAACCATTTATCTCACAACAATTATAAACAGAACATACTGCTAATGAATGTTTATTTTCTCAGACACTGACAGCACATGCTACAGTGAGAATGGGGAGAACTACAGAGGAATGGCAGCAGATCCAGGTTGCCTATATTGGGACCTTCCTTCAGTCATCATGAGGGGTGATTACCATGCCGATTTGAAGAGTGCTCTGCAGCTTGGACTGGGCAAACACAACTACTGCAGGTAAGATCGATGCATCATCATTCTTCCTGTGATGACATTGCCAGAAGTGTCTTGAGTGATGGTATGTGTTTAAAGGAATAATGAAATATTTTAGAGTTCAATTTGAGTTTAAAAATATTTGGAATGGGACTCTCTGGAACACCTAGAATTTTCCTACTGCTTACTGAAGCTGATGGCTCTGCAAAATTCCAAGCATGTCACCTTAAATCTAAGGGGAAGTTTTGGCTATGACAAAACAAGCTGCCAGTTCTGTGTTCTAACAATTAGTTACTTTCTCTAGTGTATCTTACAAGAAACACCTTTTGGCTTTTCCAGGACTTTCAGAATTCTAAGATATTTGCTTAAAAACTGAGTTTATGAAAATAACACTTCCTTTATCTTCCAGAAACCCAAATGGAAGGAGCAGGCCCTGGTGCTACACCAAGAGGGGATTCTCCATTCGAGAAACGCCCTGCAAAACCATAGAGAAGTGTGGTAAGTAACATTGGTTTAAAGACAGAAGATTTCTAGCACAAAGTTGATGCTTGCCTGTCACGTGAACATTCAAACAAAACTTTCTTTCACAGAGCGTTCATGCGGTCAAAGAAGCTTCAGCAAGTACTTCAAGATTGTTGGTGGAAGCCAGGCTGAGGTTGAGACTCAGCCTTGGATAGCTGGCATCTTCCAGAACATAAAGGGCACCGATCAGTTTCTGTGTGGTGGCAGCCTCATTGACCCTTGCTGGGTGCTCACAGCAGCACACTGTTTCTATGATCCGTAAGTGTAAAAGTTCTGAATTTCTGCATCCTTCTTATCTGCAACTTCCTTCAACAGATTTGTTATTTATTCTCCTCTCGCTGCTGAATGAGCAAACTTTCAAATCTGCCATAGTTATGACTCTTAAACAGAAGAGGAGCAGCCATGAACCTTAAGCCTTTGGAAGTCCACACCTAGCAAAATACAAGTATCTTGGTGGATTATTGTAGCCAAAACAATTTCATCCTAAATTGGAGCCAGGATTACACTTTAACTTAACTGCCCCTAAAACCTAAAAATGTTGTACATTTAGTACTTTTTTTGTCCTGTGGAAAGCTGATCCTCCTCTCATTCTGCCAAGGAGTCTTACTGCTGATGCCAGACATTAGTAGTAGTTAGCCAGGTATGCCTGAACATCTAGCTTATTCACCAGAAGCAGTGAATCAGCAGACCTTCCTGTAGAATAGGAAATCAACTTTCTTGTAGCTTTCTCTTGTCTGCATTTAAGTAAACATGAAACAGAACTGGGACTCAATTTAAGTTGTTAACCTTACTCTCAGAAACAGTAGCCTTCATAAATCTTTTTACTTAAACACAGGACGAAAAAGCAACCAAACAAATCAGCCTACAAAGTCTTCCTTGGAAAGTCCGTACTGAATGCTACTGATGAACATGAACAAGTATTCATGGTGGATGAAATAATCTCTCATCCTGACTTCACAGATTACACAGGAGGCAACGATAATGATATTGGTAAGTCATCTTCATATAAGCCTTTAAAACACTAAAGATAGCTGAAAACTGTGTAATTATGGGGTATGTCAAGTAAAAGAAGTAGAACTAAAGAAGAAGTGAAAGGGAACAGGAGCCAGGTAGTTCTGAGAACTAGGTCTGGGGTGAGCAAGATCACTCCGAGTGCATCCATCTGACTTGTGGAATATCACAGATGCAAAATTCCCTGTACATAGTAAAATACTGTAGACTATGACAGTGCATGCATGGTAGGTTACATTATGTGGTAAGGGAATGCCATATCAGCTACCACATTAGTTGGCGGTTTTCCTGAAAAAGTCATACTTCCTGAAGTCTCCCACCCTTTTACAAACCTCTCCCTAAATGAATGAATTCAGATAGGTTTTTGTAACTTGCACAGAACAGGCTCAGTACCCTTGCACTTGACACTGAACCGTTGCCTACAACCTTCTGAATTCTGTCACTCAATGCTGAAAGCTAATTGTTGTCAGTAAATAATGATCATGATTCCAAAAGCAAAGAGAGGAGCCACATACAGTGAGAACAAAATGAAAATATTCCCATTAACTGTACTGGATACTGTGATTTTCAGGGAACTTGCTTTACAAATGTGGGGTTTTTTTTTTCTTTTTTTGATAGCTTTGATCAGAATAAGAACAACTTCTGGTCAGTGTGCAGTGGAATCCAACTATGTCAGAACAGTCTGCTTGCCAGAGAAGAACCTTAACCTGTATGACAATACCCGGTGTGAAATAGCTGGCTATGGAAAACAGAATTCTTGTAAGTGAACAACTTCTTTCCAAACTGTTACCTAAACTCTATGGCTTTTTTATGCCATGATCTTCAAAAGACACAAAGACTCACTGCTACTACTCTGTGTACCTCATATTCATCTCTCAAAGATCACCTTTTTTCTTTTTTTCTCCCCCAGATGATATTTACTATGCTCAAAGACTAATGTCAGCCACTGTAAACTTAATATCACAGGACACTTGCAAAAATAAATATTACGACAATACCAGAGTTACTGACAACATGGTCTGTGCTGGAGACCCAGCATGGGAAACAGATGCGTGCAAGGTAAAGCTGGTTTTTGTTTTTATGTTGTTCCTGTAAATGATTTTAAATGCAAGTACACTGAATAAATCAACTGCAGCATGGCAGAATCCTGCAATTCTGCTACTCATGAGACTGCATAGAGGGAACTCGCTGTAGCTAGTACAGTTGACTCTTAGGGTGGCTGAAGAAAAGGAAGCAGGTAAAGATGTATAGTTCGCTGTTAACCCCTCCAGGTCAGCCTTTCAAGGAGCAGCAGCTGCAATACTTTAATCATTGCTGCCCCTGAAGATATTATTTACAATTTGATCTGGCAGTGGCTGGTAAATAAACTCATCAGAAGAACACAATTGTTATGCCAGTCTCAGCTACCCTTCCTTAACCTTAACTACAGTTCTGCAGAGGGTATAGAGATAAATACCAGGAAGACTCTGAGCCCTTATGCAGATTTTTCAAAACTGGATTTGCTTCCCTGCACCATCACTGGGCAGCCTGGAGAATGAGCCACTAAAAAAACACAGGAGTTACCCTTAACATTACAAGGGTTTTGTGGGCACGGAGACAGTTAATTTTGTAATGCAGAATAAGGCATGTTTGCTTTGACCTCATAAAGCCTAACAGCTGTTACTATGAGCTCTGGGTGGTGTCCAAAGTAAGTGTTCCATCTGAGCAATTTAGGGAGATTAGAGAACTCTTGACCTACTCTACTGTGCTGTAGTTTCAACAGACTCTGAGCATTCTTTCATTTATCCAGTATTTTCAAAAATCAGAACTTCAGCTTGTATGTATCTACTGTTTCTTTCGATTCAGAAAACAGTAATCACAGGCTCCCTGTTATCAGAGTTCCATCTGCAGAAAACATCCTAATATGTTCTTTTTCCATTGTTAGGGAGATTCTGGCGGCCCCATGGTGTGTGAGCACAATGGCAGGATGACGCTTTATGGGATTGTCAGCTGGGGAGATGGCTGTGCAAAGAAAAACAAGCCTGGAGTTTACACCAGAGTTACTCGCTATCTTAACTGGATCGACACTAATATGAATGCAGTGCTTACCAAAAGTCGCTCTTTCCCTGAACCAAAGTGACCACTTGTGTACTCCTGGACTTGGATGACAATAAGTGGAGCTGCCAGGGCACCAAAGCCTGAATGTCAGAGTTATTGCTTTTAACTGATCATGTAGTTTGCCACTACAGTGTTTCTGATGCACACTACAGTGTTTCTGATGCAAATGTTGATATACTATCTCACTACTCTTAATTACGGAAAACCACTCAATGGGAATCTAAAATATTTAACATTTAAATGAGCATTCCCATGCACCATACTGTACATATCAAGATAACTGTACACTTAATTTATGAACTGGTATTTGTTCTGGAAGTATTGGTGAAGCTTTAACTTATTTAACTTTTGCATTTTGTATCTCTAATATCTTCCCCCATTACCCCAAACAACGTGGAATGATAGAAACCTAACCTGTGAAGACCAGTACTGGGAATGTGAACATGCTTTGCATCAGAATGTGCAAGAAACTGCATCAGCATTGATTATTATTAATGTATGAAGTACTGAAGTCCACTCTGACTGAAGCAGCACTTGGTATACAGCACTCATTCCTGTAGATCCAATGAATACTAAAATCTTAAGGATGGCAAGTACAGCTGCGTTAGCGTTAAAAACTCTTGAGGTATTCCTCTGAAGAACTGTGCTAAAGAGGGAAAATCAGATAATGTGACTGTGCTTCCAGGTCCCTTCTGAAGGAGCCTGGGTTCCCTTAGAAGTCTGATGGTACCGCTTTTCTCCATTACCTATGCAACCCAGAGAAGAGCTAAGGATTCAACATGCACAGAGCGCTACAGATGTTGAAAGGCAGAACAAAAGCCAGGACTTCATTTTCATTCATTTTACTGATATGATATGAAAACTGCTTTTTTCCCCTCCCTCAAGACTTCTGATTTTATTTTTAAACTTGTTTTTGTTTTATAGATGGAATTATTTGCACGAGGGCTGGAACCTCATTTTATTTTTACTATGTTTAACTTATTTGTATTATAATATGTAAAACTATCAATAAAACTATTATTCTTATGTAGCTGTTCCTTCCTCTTTTGGAAAGGGTATGATTTGAAATCCTAATGTCAATCACTGTTTCCTTTGGTAAAATGGAGATGTCTGAACTTCCTTTCATCCATCTTCCATGAGAAATTAATGTCTTCATCTCTGGCCTATAGTACTATAGTGAGTACGTACAGTAGCTAGTGATGCAGCACACAATGAATAATATCCGAGACCAGTACTATATATGCTGCAGGGTTTTGTGTAGACTAAACACTCCAAGTAACTGCAGCACATTTGGATTGAACTCCTACAGCAAACGTTGTTTTTGTTTCACCTTGAAGGAATACAGTTAGCATACCCCTAGGCAGTTCTGCATTGGATTCCCTACCACTTGGTGGAGGGAGGTGAGAAATCAGGAACTTGGCTTCAAAAATGCATTCCTTATCTTTAAGAAGGTGTGAGTGCAGGTGTAAGAGCACAGTATGCTCCTTTTGCCAAACCAATGCAGCAGTTTCACACCATAAGTGATAAAAGGAAAGTGATAGTTTCAGCTTTTCTCAGTAGTTTGTCATGAATAGGAATTTTAGAAAGGAAGCACATTCAATGTTGACACTAAGCACTTCTAAGTGAAAATTTCATTAATATAAACTATGTGACAAGTATAAGTTTCACTTATTCTTCAGTTCACTTTTTTCCTCAAATAAAGAAGTGCAGCCAGAAGAGAACTCGTAACAGAGTACTAAGAACAACCCAATACTTAAAGCAAACTGAACTGCCAACTACAGACAAAATGTCATGATTATTAACACAAAAGTAAACCCATGCTGAAAATACATTCTGTTATTTGGGCAAACATCAAAGGCAGAAACATATGTACAAAGTCTTCTCTTTTGAGGGGAACCTAGTTTGATCCTAGCGTCACTTCAGCACCTGAAGGGCTTTCCTGTGGTTTTGTTTCTTTGAAAGTAACTAATAGAAATGGATACACTGGAGGCACTGCTACAAGCAGTGTTTATAGCAAGTTTACAGGTGTAACACTATAACACAAGGGAAAGCCCGGCAATAACAGAAGGGTAGCAAAGTTCTAAGCTACAGCAAGTGAAGATAGGCCCAAATAAGCAGCTGTGGATGCAAAAACAAAGGAAAGAATTAACTTATGCTTGGGGGGGGGTCTCAGGCATGCAGGGGTCTCCAGCAAGATACCCTTGCCTCCACTGCAATTCTTAAATCAAGTCTGGGAAAGGGTGGATCCTGGCTCCACCCTTCTCAGTCACTCAGCTGCACTGCATGCACCTGAGCTCCCCTGCCTTGGCCCTGCCTTCCCAACAGGTGCTCCATCACTGCTTCAGGCCATGACTCAGCATTTCCACTCAACAGGTAAGAGTCTATCACAGCATCACACATACATGTACGTGCCATGTATGATAGTTTTAAATGTTAAAGCAAAAGGCTTGCATGTAGCAACATAGTATCCTGTCAAGCATTTAAGAACATGAAAAATTGACTTCCCGTGTTGAAATGTCCACTATGGAACAAATTAGCAAGCTAATTTCTGAAATTATCAATCCTATCCATCCTACAAAATGACACAGCAAGCCAGCAAGACTCCAGTAGTTGCTGGTGAAAAGATCACAAGCCAGCAGTTAGTTTTGCTACTTTTGGCCTATTTTCAAGAAAAGTTCCAACTCAAATATTTTGTTCTGGGTACTAACTACGAATTAATCTCTTGCAAATGCAAAATTTGGATGTCAGTGAGGTCAAAACTGTAATCACTAACAACATTCACTGATTTTTATATATCAGTTGGTAACATTTACTTGCTTGCTATAGTTATTTAAGAAAAAAACTCAACTGTTTATGTGCAATCATTTCCTGTGGGGCTCTCATACAGATGTTTTGTCTCAGTCAGTAGCTTGCTTAATGATTAATTACTCCAGATTTCAGAAACAGTTTGGAAAAAAATGTTAAGCAACAAAATAGGATCCAAAACCAGTGCTTTGACTAAGAGATGACCTGGGAAAGAAGGACTCTTTCTAAAAAGCACTCAATACTAATTTGATCGAATTCTGTCATGTCATAGACATCAAAATGTAAAAATATCTTTTTGATCAAACAAAGATGAGGCTAGATAATCTCAACTTGGTAGATGGATCAATATCTTCATTTCATAACAAAAACTGAATTCAGAATTGCTCAGGTACAAACTCAACCATAACAGTCTCTTAAAACATCAACAGAAATAGCACCAGCTGAACTCCCACCATCCAATAAGCACACTGGGATTTGTGAGAAGCATACTACATTTTGTAGCTTATTTTAGTTCGGGTACATGAAGTTTGCATATTTGTGATGGAACTATGGGAATAGGAATCTTAATGAAGCCTTGTCCTTTAGAGTCAAGCCTGAAGGCACATGACATCTGGACTATTTCCAACTCTGCTATTGTTAGGTCACAATATCTTCATACTTCAGTTTCTTATCTATAAATCATGTGGGCCAGTATTTCCTTTCTCCCACAGATCTGTTTTGGTGTGATTTCTATGGTGGAGGGAGAGCAAGCCTTGCAAGTGATTCACCAGCACTGGCACTTCTTATTATTTTTGCACATACTGCTGTCACATGCTGTCACTCACTGTGACCTGCCACATTGCTGCTCTACTGTCCTGTTCCATTTTCTGTTGTGTTACATCCTTTCAAAATTGTATACATGATATTGGCCCTACAACTGCACTGTCAGTTGGCTGGCTAGTGATCAGAGCCCAGGAAAAAGAAGGGCAGAAGCTTCTCTTCCTGCAACAAAGAACCCTGGAAACACTTTCTTTCCCTTTCTATAGAAAGGGAGCAGATGATCCAGGTTATGGCACTGGGGAGGAGCAATAGAAACAGACCTAGGAGCTGTATCTGGAGCGTGACAAACACCAGTGCAGAATGGCAACGGAATTACTAAAGAGACAATCTTGTTGGAAGATATCCAATATCTTCTGTGTACTAACATACATGCAGGGTAAAACCTGATACCATAAATATGCTCTTAAGCATATGATTCTCTGACTTAAGTTATGTGACAGGCAGTGGAAAGAACAGAAGACAGATAAGCATTCAGAAACTGCTCTGGGATAAGCGCTAGACAAAGAAAAGAGATCAAACTCAAACCTTTTGAGCATGAATGTTAAGAACTCATCTCTGTTTACCTTAAAAATTTTCACAAAAGAAATATGTTAAGATATGGAGATAAAGTTGTACCTAGTGTGTCAGGGAGATGGAAACATAGTTTAACTTGTCAGCTCTTCAAAGGAAGTGATGCATTCTGAATGGACAGACCACTTCACCTTATATGGCTGAAGATTTTTCAATGGAAGTAGGAACTAAAACGTGACCCAAACCACTTAGAAAGTAAAATGTATTTTGAATAAACTGTGTTACAATGAAACATGATATATAGTCACCTATTTGTTGCATATGGAATTACATATGGGGAGAATTTGGCCATATTGAACCCTGAACTAATACAGAGCAGCAGGACTATTTTGTCATCAAGCCTTGGTCACATATCTGACACTTAACCACACTGCTTGCTTTGAAGCAAATGAGAAAAGAAAAGCAACCATTTCTGCATGCATCAGGCTGGTAGAGTGCAGTTCTAAGTACCTTCACCTCTAAGGCAAAGTAAGAAGTACTTGAAACCATATATATCCATTAATGAGCAAAAATGGGTTCAGACTTGACATGCCACCTTCCAACTACATCGCACCACACACAGTTACACAAATGGGCAATCCGAGCAGAACTGCAATGTTTAGCTTTTTGGTCAGTGGAACTTGAAGCAGTGAAAGTACAAGCAACTTACGAGACATGTATAATGCACCTCTTGAACAGAGAAATGAAAAGTACATCCAAAGCAAGTGTGAATATACAGACAGTTATACAAGCAGCATGCCCCACTCCTGCATCAACCAACACAGATCTAGGCTGCCTCTCTGGTAGCAAACAACCACTGTTGTTTGAAGCTTGGAAGAATGCAAGTATGCCAGTATCTAAACAGAATTCAGTGTGAGATTATCAAACCAGATTTATCAGAAACAAGATGAAGTTTGTGGAGATAGGTGGGAATAATCAAACATGCAGGTGAGAGATGACTGATACAAAAGCAGATCCAGAAGGCACAGCAAAACACAAAGAGGATTTACATCAGCAGCACTGAGTTAAAAACCATAAACATACTGACACATTCACTTGCACACAGTCTGAAAGTCTATAGACTGTGATAACAGTCAGCTGTATCCTGCTATGGCCATCATTCTTCCTGATGACAACACAGCATATAAAATCCATGGTCTAGAAAGTGACAAGAAGATTGAAAATAATTGATTGCTTTTATCTAAAGAAGCAAAACATGAAAGGGAGATTTTCATCAAGAGGGAAAAGCATTTGCACAGATGGCAAAAATCTGTTCTGTGTCTATGAGAGACATGCTGAGAAGCAATAAGCCTGACTGCAGGCATTACTACGAAAACTTTTCTAGCAGTAAGATAAGTGGAACACTAAAATAAGTGGCACTGAGTGGTGTTAAACTTCTTCCACTTCAATTTTTCAGAATTTAGACAGAGACAAATGAGAGACAAGTCTGATACTAGCTTGGGGTCCTGCCATGAACTTGGAAGAGACTGGAAATCATCTCATCTCAGATTCCATGCTCTATTATGAAACAAACAATGCTCATGGATGACTCCATGAAAATACAGACACCACAGAGTTTAGAAATAACATTACACAATGGAGAATTGAAATGCCTTGTTAAAAACTGGCCATAGGATGTAGACCCTGTGATGCACAATAGTGAGGATTTCTGAATTAATCACTGAAGGGAAATCTCTCAATGCTAGACTAATGAAGATACTGAGAAAACGTTTCTGTGACTCTTATAATATTCTAGACAAAACTAGAACCAAATTAATTGCTTACACATCCCACTGGCAATGTATTTGCAAAGAATTACATGTGTAAATAGCAAGATTAAACTGAATATCCCCCATTGGATAGTGGAAATGTCATCTCTCCACTGAATAGCTGTAAAGTATCTTGTATGTAATGCTATGATGTGGCATCATAAGCATGCATTACCTCAGCAAGTTCCAAGCCAAAGGCATCTGGGTGTGATGTAAACCTTGCAAAGCACAGTATTATCATAAGGAGGCAACTAGAAAACAATTCAAAAAGTCACAAGCAGCACCAGACACATGGATTTTAAGTTTTAAGATCAAACACCTCTAAGGTGACATGCTACAATTCCAGAAAAACAGATGGACATATTTACAAATAAATACCTCTGCAGACAAAGTATCTCATCTGGTCATAGCATTGATTTCCTAAATGTAGTATATTAATGACTTTAGCAGCAGTAATTAAGAGACACCACTTCCTAATTCTTCCTTAAATTCTCATGTTGTGGCACAAAATGTTAGCCAAAATTTAAACAAAACATCCCCGAATGACAAATTTGAACATCACTGCAGCTGTTGAGAACCACTACAGCCACTGGGAATGCAGCTGTTCCACAGAGTTTGCAGGGTGTACTTGGAATTACTACAGCACATCAGAACATATGTTGCAAGATCTTAACAACTGCTCCAATTCCTTCACCTTCAAACGCACCTGCAAAGTTTGTCACAGTGCAAGTTGGTGTGATTGTTTGACATCTTGACTTTAAAACACACTCTCATGCTGTGGCAACAGCAGCACAGCCACATAAAAACTGCCTTCACAGATAACTGTCTGTTCATGTTGCTCTTAGTCTAGAATGTGCCCCCAGAACCTGAGCCACCACTGCAGGGCAACAAGCAGCCTTCAGGAACTGACATTCAAAATGAACCCACTTGTCCAAAAGGTGATTGTGGCCAGTAATCTTTCAGGAAAAAAAAAAAAAGGGAAAAGGAGAAAAGCTATTAGACTTAAATCAGCAAAATATTTCAAGTTCCATCATTCAAGTGGCAAGAAGCCCTTTTCAGCGTCTAAGCTAGGTGACAGCTTCTGACTCCTGGGGGAACCTTAGCTATTCTGTCAAAATTGTGCTTCTTCAGACAGTAATTTTTGGCTGGCTATGAAACCCTTCCTATTGAATGAACTTGGATCAATGTGTGAACAAACAAATATTTTGTAAACATAGAAATATGCACAGATTATATAGAACTGTGGTTGTGTAAGAAGGGAGGGATGACATGCTTTACAGTAACAGCTGCCATGTTCAAAAGTGAAACAAATGTAGCCAGGTTATTCCTGCAGGCATTTTTGTATGCAACATCATTCCAGTGTTCCATTTGTTGTAGAAGATCCCATTAAAAGCCCAGGTTGGAAATTCCCATTCAGTCTATCATCAAATTTGAGCACATTAGAAATGTTTTAAGTTCCCAGCTTTATAGAAGACCACTGGAGGGACTGAATCTAGGCTGAGGTGTTCCATTTCACTAGGAATCACAGGCAACACACGATATATCATCTGTAAGATGAAATGACAGCTAATTTTATGACAAACTGGACGTAAACGTACAGATTTTAAAATCTTTTTCCAGAACAACTCATGGTCACCTAAAATAACTGCAGTTGGGTTTATTTCACAAGCGTGCGTTGGCATTTTAAAGGCATTTCTGCCTTACACTGTCTGCATCCTTTATTTGCTAGTTTCTTGCTCCAACCCAGCCCAGAGGGACTACTTCCAGCGCTGCGAGGCCGGCGTTGGCTGACGGGCTGCACGGCCGCCGCCAGGGGGCGCCGGCTGGGAGGTGACGCCGAACGCAGTGCCCTCAGTCCCCGCCAGGTGGCGCCCGATCCGCACCAGCGGTCACGGAGGCAGCGCGCCCCGCTTCCAGGAATCGCTATCATTCGTGGCCTGGGAATTAGGACGCTGTTAAAACACTGATGACTGGAAAGAGTCAGTGGGAAGGTCAAGAGGGTTTTTTTTTTTTCTCCAGGATCTAATGTATCAAGTTTCTTGTGTTTTCCTGAATATATTGCTATAAGGAAAATGTGAAACATGTGGCAAAGATAAACAATCCTAGTTTGTGAGCTCATCAAGAAGCACCTAACATTTTCTCCCTGACCCACAAACTGGTGGTTCAGATGCCAAGGGTAAAGTAAATAGTTTTGGTTTTTTTGTTTGTTTTTTTTTTTTCCAGAAAGAGTGAATCTAACTGATAATGTGAAAACAATTCAGTACAGAACTTTTCTAAAGCAGCAAGTTGCAAATGAAATGAAAGGCAGCAGCAAGTAACTACCTTTCACAAGATGCATCTGACTTATCAGCGTATGCCACATAAACCGAGATGGTATTACGTGAGAAAAACCTGCACTAAGCAAGAGCAACCGGCCTGGGGTGCTGAGGGATGGGGCTCTGCCCACTGTGGCCACATGGAGAACCCATGTGATGGCTGCTGAGAAGACAGAGCTCAGCTGCTAGCAGCAGCACAGGGCAGCAGGATGGGTGACAGCAAGACAGGGACAAGGGTCAGGCTAAAGGGGAACACCTTTCTCCCCCATGAGCATGTTGAGGATCAAACTGAATCCTGTTACGGGGCTCTGGCTGGACACAGGTGGTAATGTCCTCAACTTGCCCTGCTCTGGCAGGGGCTAGGAGCTGGCTCCTGATGAGTTGCTTCCAACCCCAGCCATCCTCAGATCCCACATGACAGTTACCACAGTCCTACACCTTACTGATAGAGCCACCAAACAATTCCCAAATGGAAACAGTGATAAAAACCATACAATATATTGGCACAAAATTACTTGAGCTTTTGAAAACACCTTTTCTTCAAAAGAAGAAGTCTGACATTCTTTCAAATCCACTGAATATCAGAAAAGACAATTTTAGAATCCATTTCTGACATAATGACTGCTGTCAATGACAAAATTGTTTTAACAGTTGCTTGCAATATTTGAACTACGTCAGGAAATCTCATTACTGAGATGTCAAGGGCCAAGGATGCATTTCCTGTGCTCTGGATGTATTTCAGCTTCTTCCACAACAAATCTAAAAACTAAGGCGTGGGTCTGACCCCTCCTTCTGCATTTGTCCAGCTCTAAGAATAGATTCATCAGTTGCACCATTTCACTACACACTGGTTAAGGATTCTGCCTTCCCACTCAAAAGGTATGTCATGCAAATACATATAGGTTTCCTTATTCTAAGTGTCACTGGAACAAAAGGTGCTACAGTGTTGTGAAGTTCAGCCACTGTCAGTCTCATTTTAGCCGTTGTAGAAAGGGGTTAAACTCTGCTAAAGAGAAAAGCAATGCTTCAGCAAATGAAGCTGATTTTCTTTCCCAACAATAGAAACTGTTGCATACATTTTCCCCTCTAGCAATCTCATTTTCATTGTTTCACAGTACCACTCTGAATAGTAATTTGGCTTTGAATAATTGCCCTCATCATAATGCAAATGTCAACACCAAATGATACAGACACAGGCTACAGTGTGTGCAGTGGCTGTAGCTCAAAATGCAGCCTTTTGTGCACAGAGCCAGTGAAGCATGTGGTTTTAATTTTTTCGCTGTTTTCCACAGATTGAAAATTCCACAGGCTACAAGGTTTTGAATAATTAAGAATGCTGCCTGGAATATTTCTTAGATAGAAAAAGATTAAAAGGTTGAAAATGTACTTCAGTTTGCTTTACTGGATAGATTTAATCCCTCATTCAGCAGAGTCCTTCTTAGAACATATAGGAGGTATGAGACAAAACGCACCAGTTTGGAGGAGCAGATTGATTTGTTATATTGAGGTTCAAAAGCCATTTCATCACTGAACAAGACTACAGCAGCAGGGCTATTTCCCTGTCTTTGTGAAAGGAGAGGGATCAAACTGAGCTGTAGGACCCGCTTGACTGCTCAGGACAGGCAAAACTCAGGTGGGTGTAGTGCAGCACAGATTTGCCTGCTATTGCTTCAAGAGCAGGGTGTTGGGGGAACAAACACCATGACACCTGTTTCTCAGAAATAAGTGGCTAAATGTATTTATTGAAACACTGGTGACATCTGGGGTAGCTCAAGTCAAAAGTGTTTGTTTTTTTTTTTAAATCCTTTACTTATGGGTATCTCAAGGAGTGTGCATCTGGCAAGGGAGTTAAGGTCAGTGCCCTCACTGCACATTTTTTCTACCTCCTCTGCATACATCTGCCCTCAGCTGGAGCCAAATCCAAAAATGGTATTTATGTGGCACATTCAAACAGCTATTTTACCAAATATAAAATACACAGTAGATTTGTCTAGATTATGGTCTCCTAATGAATGGAACAGCTAAAACTGTTTTTCAGTATCAATCTCAAATGCTCAGTCCTGTCCTCCTCAGTGCCAGCAGCTCCTACTGAATCTCAGACATCACATCTACTTTCCAGAGGCAGAATCTGGCAGCTTTATCACTGCAAAGTCTAGATTGTCACAAAATAGAAGCATACTTCAATGAAGTGCAATGGCTACAAAGGCAACTTTCATTCAAGACGCTACAAAATGCATAAGTATGAGCTTCCTGTGCAGGTTACATTGTTCAAACATTTACAAGTCATAGTTTCAGTGATGGGCTGCAGCTCTCACAGGAGGCAGAGGGTGAACTGAGCTACTCTGGCAACAGCACTCTGTCTCTGAAGAGCCCCTCTGGGGCTTTCCTCACTTAGGTCTGACAAGTCTCATTGCTCAGGGCATACAACTCACTCAGACCTCAGCTCGTGCACTTTCCTACTTCTGCCAGTTTGCCTTCCATGTATTTGCAGTGCCATAATTCTCCCCTGGCTCTTTGCTGCACTTTGTACATGAGGAACATATGCAGCAGCAACACATGCTCTGGGCCACTGCCTGGCAGCTTGGCATTTCCCTAGACATGAATTCATGACACAACCTTGACTGTACACAGTGCACAGAAAACAGCTCTCTGCCTCACCGCTGCAGCCACATGAATAAGCATTAATACCCATTAAAAGATTCAAGCTGTGAACATACACCGAGTGAGCAAATTCAACTGCTGTCTCCACATCTAATTTCTGCTTGCAGACCAGTGAAACCTGCAAGAAGCAAACAGTCAACACTTGTATACGGACTATCAGTTCATGATGCATTGCTCAGTCTCTACTAGTGTAGAAGGAAGAAAGACACTTAAATTATGCCCTTGATACAACTTCACTTGCTCAGAGAAAGTGACTGAAATAGCCTTTCAAGTTAGATGTGGCAGGATGAATGACTTCGGTGGTTTTAGGCATGTATTCAAGGCGTGCTGAAAAATGTAATAAACATGAAAGGTTACCTTGAAAACAAACAGAAGAAGCCGTCTACTACTAAGCCTCAAAAGCAGTCATGAAGTTTCTTATGTCTTCAGGGAAATCTACTAAGTGCCACATCAGTGAAGTGATAATTTTGGATCACTGTTTTTTAATAAGAATGCAGCAATGATACTCTCGTGCTTTAAGAAACAAACTGACTCACAGAAGTAGAAAACATGGACTGTGTGCTGCTCGGATCAAGATGCCACTTTTAAAGTGAACTGTAGCATCACAGCACAGAGGATTTCACAATTCTATAATGAAAATGAAGGAAAAGGTGAAAGCACAGAAAATAATATAACTGCATGTCACAGTATAGAAATTTACAGTCTCCTTCCTAAACTTGCTAAAGAAAGCAAGAACACTAGACCATCACTAGCAACCTAAAGCTTCCCCAGACACAAGAACCCCAACAGATTTCACAGAAACATCATCAGCCTTTGCACTTTTCAAGCCAGAAGACAGTTTTCAGCCAAGGAACAAGCAAACCAGGTCCTCCAGCTCAACTGGAATGAATGAGGGATAGATCTCTGTTGTTTCCTGAGCTAAGTCCTGGTTTTCCCATCATCAGATGGAACAATACATTTAGGGTTATTCTGACTGGCATTATTTAAGCCAGTCCCATATGGTTTCCACAGCTTCCAGATAAGCTCTTTGCCTTACACTGGCACAGCCATTGCACTAGTATCTGGGAAAGCTGTGATGCAGAGCTGACTTGTTTTCGCAGCAACATTTGCCAATATTTAGTCAAGAAAAAGGATTGGCAGATGGTTACAGATGAGTCACTGGTAAATAATGCAAGAGTATTCTTTAGCTAACCCTGATGCAACCTCCTGAGGTTGCTGACAATCCCCAGTAGACATATGAAATGGATGCCCTGGACTTAAATTTTAGGAGAGTCTAGTTAGAGACCCAGAGGTAGAATGCTGTATTGAAATATACTTCATATTTCTCCTTTGTCTTATCTCCATTTATGCTTACCAACCATATTTTATTAATTATATTAGCAAATGTCTGTATTCCTTAAAGTCAGAGGATACTTCCAAAAGTTCAGATAAGGCTTCACAGCATCACTAGCTTATAAATCATCTCCTTTACAGAAGGAAATGTAATTTTTCCCCCCTAAATTAGCCACTGCAACAGATTCATACTCAAAATCAGACATAATAGCAACTGAACTGCTGAAATTAACAGATAACTTCTGTCAGTGTGATGTGACTCATCCTTTAAATAAGAAATTTCTCTTAATTTTGAGTAGTAAGCAGTCAGCATTTTTAACTACTGAAGTAGATTTTTTTCCCTTTCCTCCTGTGCTGCTGTGTAGCTATTGCTCATGGATCCAGTCTTAAGACAGCATGAGTCGTCAATAACAGTTTAAAAAAGAAGAAAGATAGCTGAGCTAACATTTAGGGAGTGGACTTTACTGGGAGTCTCCACTGTAACAGAGAGTTCAAACTGAAGGCAAGATGAGACAAATTAAGTCTCAAATACGACTCCACCCTGGAAGCATATCTCCTGAACACTTCTTCATTGTGTTTCCTTCAGCAGATTAACCAGTATTGAACTCCTTGACAGGGGAAACCCATCCACAACGGTCTCAGCAGTACATTATATTTGTAAAGTCAAAACCACCCAGTACTGTTTTTAACCACAGCATACAACTAGCTATAATATGGCTTAGTCATTTCCTCACAACTTCATGCCTCAGCAACAGTATAGAGCCACAGAAAGAAGCTCATGTGGAAATGCTCAGAACAAATGTAAACACAATTATAATTAATACACCATATAAGGAAACAGTAAAAGTCTCTGAGAAGCTGAATTACTTTCCCTCTCAGACTTCCTCTCCTCTAGCAATCTGATCAGCACAGCTCTGAAGCTGAAGTTGGGCGCTGTGGCTGCCTAGCAGCATGTACACATGACAGCAACAAAAAGGACTTTTACCAGTGCCTAGAAAGCTCCAGCAGTGCGAGGCTCAGCATAAAGGCATTGTAAACAGAGCTAAATGAGCTATCAGTGTTCATCAGTCATCCAGAATTAGCATTAAACTGCTGAGTGGCTGAAAAACAGTGGCCCATTACCCAACACTGACATTAAATGATGCTTGCTGGATGTTGATGGAGACCAAACAGTGGATGTGAGTACTGTGAGGCAGTGCATGGTGAGTTTCAGCAGTGGTGACAGTGAGTCACCTCCACTGGTACAAATTCTTCCTAGCGTGGCATACAGGTATTGCTCATCACTGGTGAAAATGCACAGCTAACAGTGGTGACTGGGTTGATAAACAGTGTTTTAAAGCTGAGAATTTGCACTAGCAATCAGTGCTACTGTGCTCTTTGTATGTGTTGCAGTTTCCACAGAAATAAATAGAAGGCATTACTTTTGAAGAGACATACATACATTCCACAAGTGAAAAGATGCACCAGTATCCTGAGAGTATCCAACAACTAGAGAGGTGACCCTCTTTTGCAATGGTAACATTTCACACATCAAAAAATCTTTAGCCATTAGTGAGCAATAAAAATTATGTAAAAAACATAACCTACAGCCCCCTCCCACTGCAAATTACTTTGTTTTCTTTCCTGTCATGATCCACCTACTCTAATTTGACATTATTTACATGCACATCTCACATACGAGTATGCCAGCACATATTTACTCAGTGCTTCCTGCTTCACTACTTGTCCAAAATGGAAGCAGAGGTTCTACAAGCAGAAAGTGCCTTCAGATCCTCAGAATCCTCTACACAGACAAGGTCACATCTTATGTCACCACCACTTCGTCATTTCACAGAAAAAAGTCTCCAAATCCAGGTAACTACATTTCCTGAAGATGAACCATGAGTGTTATTTCTATTTTTTATTTTTTTCAGCTTACAGCATCCAGGCATACACAGATCTCTACCCCTAGAATCTTTCTACCTACTAGTAATCACATTTTCCTCCAGATGAGCAAGAAATTACAGCTTAGTGGGAGCAGAAGCAAATTACTATACAGATAATGCTTTGATTGAAAAGACAGAAATAGTGACACATTCACCTCATAATTAGCTGGCACTTGCTGTTGTCCACGTGAATCCCTCACCACGATATGGTTATTAGCATGCACTGTAATTTACCAGCCAGCTGTGCCAGGCTGGAATTCTGTGCTTTGTAAACCACACTGTAAAAAAGCAGTATTTTGTGCTGTTTCTACCTACTAGACTGTGCTTCGAAAGCTTGAAGAGTAGAAAGCTCCCAAACCATCAAGAGCAAGAATAGATGATATCATTTAGTTATATTTAAAAATAAATTCCTGATGAGCAAAGCTTAGTCAGAGAGCTTGTTAAAACTGCCTCATACTTTAATGACTGATCACAAAGGAATGTGTGCTCCCCCCATTTGTGGAGATCACTGCAACAGATGCACTTAACCAAGTGTCCCCTACAGCTCAGTGGCATTATCACTACTATAACAGTGGTATTAGATAGGGAAAAGCAACAATTTCTGACAAGCAAGTGCAACAGAATGAAGTACTGCAGTAAACACATCCCATTCCAGGAACAACCATCAAATAAGGCCCCTGAGTAGGACTCTGAACAGGGGCTTAAGAAATTAGGCTACTATGTACCCAGTTGTTTCTCCTTTCCCTTCTGCTTTGTTAATTTGAGATGGAATCATAGAATGGCCTGGGTTGAAAAGGTCCTCAAAGATCGAGTTTAAAGGCCCCCATCACAGTCATGGGCAGAGTTGCCAGCCACTAGACCAGGCTGCATAGAGCCACATCCAGCCTTGCCTTGAACACCTCCAGGGATGGGGCATCCACCACCTCTTTAGGCAACCTGTACTAGCGCATCACCACCCTCTGAGTGAAAGACTTGCTCTGAATGTCTAAACCCCACCTCAGTTTCAAACCATTTCCCCAGCAATAATACTGTGTCCTGCAACAATAAATAACGCTACACTTGTCTTCCTGATGCAAGTAATTTTATAGTAAAATGAGAATAGCCACATACAAGGCATGAGTCAGGATGATTAGCAATTTTGAAGTCTTTGGTTTACTTTCCAGCAGGGGTCTAAACTGCACACTTCTCTATACAATTCTAATCCCTAATCAGTAAAAATGATCTCCAGATTTTGCAACTTTGCTGACTTCAGTTTTGACACTGTGACGTAACATGCAGAGAAATGATACACACAAAAAAGTTTAGGAAGAGGATACAGCCAGAGTTTTATTGGGAACAGATTAGCTCCAGGAAAATAAAAATTTAAAATAAAAAAGATAAGAACTGTATGTTCTGTTACAGTCTGCTCACTAGGAACATGTGCACAAGATACAGAAATGAGAAGGTCAAATGCACCAACATTTGGTTGGTTGCTAGTTCAGACTTTCTAAGATTGAGCGCCTCCCTTTTTCTGACAACTCTAACTGCAAGTTTAGAAGCTTAAGTATTTGAAAGCCATCCAGCACTATGGCATTTAGGTGGCTTTTGAGAAATACATTGGTAAAGTAAAATTAACGCCCAGTCTTTGCCCTTTTGGCTTGACAAAACTGTCACAATCATCAGCAGAGGTCATCTGAAGTCTAAAGAAATTGAAGTCTGTTACCATGAAGGAAAAAGATGTTCGTGAACGGGCTATATCTAGTACCACACATCTAAGATCTTGCAGCAACTGAATGTTGTCTTCAGGTCAAAGGATATCTAACTTTCTAAGTGTTTTGTTCTCAGTTAATCATTACCAGCTGGTTGCCACTTCACTAGCACTGCAGTAATTTAAAAACAGAAGAGTTTTAGCTATAAGCCATTAATAGTGGGGGAACAGAAGACTCATGGTCCCAGGCAGGCCAGACAACTGCTGACAATTAAGATACATGGTAATTTAATTGATTGCAGTTTTGGAGGAAAGAATTATACACTGGAAAAGTCTCACCTTCACTAGAAAATTCAAATCATACATAGGTGATGTATTCATTGAAGGAACTGCTGCTTCCCTGCATTCCTTCCCCCAGCTATATCCTGCTTTCTAAGATTTAACTAAAAAGAGAAAAGAGGAACTGAACAACTAAAAGCAAGTTCGTTGTCAGCTACTATCTAAAACAGAAGTGTGCTTAGATACATTCATTCAAAATGTACAGAAACAAGAACCAGTCTGCTGGGTTTGAGGACACTTTCAGCTTTCATCAACAAACAACAATTTCCCAGCTGTACCACAACACTTTCAAGGAAAGACTACACCACAGTCCTCTGGTTCTTGGCTCCACATCTGCATAGTAACGAAAGAAAAAAATGAGGTGTTTCGTTCTTTTAGAATTCTGCACCAACTGGAGTTCACAATAAAGCAGACAGAATGTGACAACTTTGTGAATTGAAGTGACTGCCAATACAGCAAACAAATGAGCTTGTAAATCTTTTAAAGACTGAGCCCAAAGAATTGATGCAGGAATGAGGATCCAGTGATGCACAGTGATGTAGCTGATACAAACAGGTTGCTTGCTGCCTCAGTGTATGTTCATTCAATGTCTTAGTGGCTTGCCCGGAGTTCTGTGTGATTCTATGAAGTGTAAAACTTCCGAGAGTTGGAAGGGACCTTTAAAGACCATCTTGTCTAACACCCCCACAATGAACAGGGACATGTACAGCTCAATCAGGCCACCCAGGGCTTGATCCAGCCTTGTCTTGAAAGTCTCCAGGGATGGGGCAACCAACATTTCCAGGCAGCCTGTTACAGTCCCTAACCACTCTAACTGGAAAGAACTTTTTCTTTACATCCAACCTAAATCTACCCTTTAAGCTTGAAGCCATTTACCCTTGTTTTTATCACCACAGATCCTGCTAAGAAGTCTGTCTCCTTCTTTCCTGTAGCTCTCATTGGATACTGAAAGGCTGCTATCAGGTCATATCACAGCCTTCCCCTCTCCAGGAAGAACAGCCCCAGCACTCTCAGCCTGTCCTCATAGGAAAAGTGTTCCATCCCTTGGATCATTTTTGTATCCCTCCTCTGGATGCACCCTAATAGGTCCACATCTCTCCTGTACTGAGGACTCCACACCTGGACACAATAGTCACATTAGGCCTCACCAGCACAGAGCAGAGAGGGCAGGATCACCTGCTGCCCAGGATACAGCTGGCTTTCTGGGCTGCAAGACACTGAAAAACCTTCTCTATCTTTTCCTTTGAGCAAGTCACTGACACAGTGCATCTCAAAACTTCTACTCTTCCCCATACCCTGTACTAAATAACACCCTGCTATTCTCTGAAGGATAAGCACTGTGCCTGCTCTGACACAGCATGAGCCAGACAGCAACAGAAGGCACTTGCAGGATGTTCCTAATCAGCTCAAACCTTCTGTCTTTTGTTTCCAAGTCACTTACTCTCCTATTTCTGGAGAAGTTGCACGACCTCTGATGACATAACATCACTGTGGTACCTTCCCCTCAAGTCTCTGGATGTTTAGCATTTGTAAAGTGGCTGTTAGCTGACTGACAACAGTTTTCCGTGACCTCAAGAAAACAGGCATAATCAGACTAGCAGTAGTAGCATTTCATGTCTACATTTGAATTTACTCCCCCTTTTGACTACACAGTCCCTTAACTTTAAAAGGGCACTATGTTTTACTTTTCTAGCAATACACTTTGTAAATTTGTCATCATAAAGGGTGATGTGATAGGTACTACTCATGCAAAATGAAGTATGATGTAGTTAAAAGCAACGCAGAAGTCAAAATCCGCCATCAGTTGTGTTGGTACTTTTGTAAGTTGAAACAAGCAATACTTAAGATAACTGCAGAGGCACTAAGTGTAAAGTGTACTGCAGAAATGCCAGAAGAGATGTTTGCTGTTTTACCCTGCAGTCAGTAACAAGAGGAAGGGGGATAACACAACCTCCTTGTTCAGAACTTAAAGCATTCTTCAAGTATTCCCAGAGAAGTCTCAAATAATTCTGTGCTCCAAAAGGCCTTTCTGCACCGAACAGATTTATTTGTCTATGCTGCCACAGTAGACTTGCAGAAACCACTCACTGGAACACCCCACATACAATGCTCTTTTATCTTTTTCAGACTTCTGCTTGGTCTGTACTTAGCAGCAACTTACAAGAAGGGACAAATGTATTTCTGCTTGGGATTTTCTCGTCAAAGTTGTCTGCACTCACAGTCTTCATTCTTTGAAAGAATTGTAAGGCTGCCTGCTTGCAGGGTGTGCCAGAATTATTGTATAAGCATTGCTGTTTTACTCAACACTTTCCAGAACACTGGGGCCTGTGAGTATATCCAAGCCTTCTGCAACTGCCAACTCAGGCTAGAGCTGCTGGGCACTTACAGCAATGCCCAGTTTAGGAATTTCCTATGTTTCCCGGTGTATCTGCATTTTTGCAGACTCAGAAAAAGTGAATCAAATTGTGTTCTTAATTGTTGGTTTAGGCCAAAACGAGAATTGACACTTATGTATTTCATCAATACACAAAGCAGCTTGAGTCTGAACATGCAGCCAGAATAATACCCCCAGTATGTCATGGGTCTAAGTGCTGGAGTACTTATTTACTTGCAGACCTGTTTGCTTACACAAACTTCACAGCCAGCTAACAAAAACAGAATTAACAGAAAATAGAGACAAGTTTAAGTAAAAGAAAGCCAAAACAGAGCCATGAAATTAACTTCTTCCAGGACATACCGCAAGTGTCACTGTAGGAGACCTACAACTCAGTAGCAGTTCTTGAATTTGAAGCTCCAAGCTCAAGCAGAATGTTCATTTCCCTCTCTCAAAAAAAAGGTTCAATTCAAAATAATTTGCATTATCCTCTCTCAACTGAGAAACTTCCCACTGTAAGCACTGCTTGAAGATTTGGGATAACCTAGCTGTCTTAGCAATGATTCATATAAACAAGAAGAAAAATCATAAATAGCAACAATTACAGCTGATATCACTCAGCCCCAGTGCCAGGAAGAGGCTGCCTGCCAAGGGGAACATTCCCGGCAAGTGAGTCCTGCCACGTGCTCACAGCCAGCAAGCCCCTGGAATGAATCCCACGTTCTGCTCAGGCAAGCTGCACTGAGTACGGAGCCCCAGCACAATGCACAGCCCCGGGGAACCCCAGGCACAGGGAGCTCCCTCCTCCGCACAACAGAGGCATTGTGGTTAAGAGGAAGTGGTTTGCTAGTTCCTGGTGTACAGCACAGGAAGAAACAACGCATTTTCATCTGTCAGCATGCCTTAAACTGACCTTTCTCTTTTAAGAATATGTAGTTTCACAGTGAGGAACGTGTCAAGATTCTTAGCATCAGCATCCATCGGACGATCAATAGCTTGCACAGATGATTGCTTCAGGACCCAAAACATACTGTAGCCTTTGGACTTCTAAGCAATAGATTCTGCTTACTGGAAGCGGAGGGGCACTTGTAAGCAGTGTTAATACTAAAGCAAGTCCACATTCAGTTTAGTGCTTTCTGCATTCTCAAAGAGATTAAAGAGATTAAGGGTAATTTCTTTAAATCTTCAGCTTCTGCCACTGAAAAACACAAAACCCTGTTTGCTAAATTGCCTCTCATGTTGTGTACAGCATTCATCAATTGCTCTGTAACAGGCAGTGGGAGGCAGGAATAGGTTGGCCTAGTAGCTTAATACTGGATTAACTATGCTGTGCACCCATAGCAGATAAACGGTAGGGGCACTTACACAGGTATCTGAAAATACCCTTTCTAAAGGGCAGAAAAAATATTTTCTACCTCCTACTGTTCACAGTACCTGTGGACATTATTGTACACTGAGCAAGCACAAGAGCTCTCTACAAAGAGAAGTTGAGACAATTTCAGATTCTCTTGGTTTGCACAGCTCCGTTTCCTAGGATTATTAATTACATTTGACTTTCCATGACCTTAAAAGAGCATTCTGAAAACAACTTCCCTGAGTAGTTACAAGTTGTAATTTATCCAGGAAGACAGCAACTTCTCCTGCTGAAAATTCAATGGAAACAGTGTTCTGTAACGTGCTTGAGCTGAACTAAAAAACAAGAAAAAGCAAACAACCCCTATCTTCCTTAAAATGCACCTAACAACCACCATTTTGAGTCAAGTCAAACTTGAAATTAAGGTGGTAAACCTTGCCATAGAAAAGGGTTGGGGTGTTTTGACAGAAGATGCAAAGTATTTCTGAAACTCTGTACAACTTACCAGGTACAATAACCACTGTGATATTGATTTCACACTTAAGTATTTTCTTACACTTTTTCAGCTGTTAAAAACAGCAATGGTTTTTATTTCAACTTGATGCTAAATAGAAGTAAAAAAAAAATCTATTTTCAGTTAAGTTACTGTTATTTTTCTTAAGCAGGAAAGTAACTTTTTAGAAGTTAAGAAACTTTAGAGCGTCAAGGGGTGCAGTCAGGGGTAACTGTGATATCACACGCTGTTACCCCTGCAAGGGCTGTGGGACTGGACAGAAGGCTGCAACACCAAAGTGCTTTGAGTGACCACGAGATGAAACTTCCTTTCACTTCTGCCCCAAAAACTATTTGTATGAAGCACTGACTACTATGAATTCAGGCAGGTTATTCCATTTTTCTGCTGTCACTCCATACAGCAATTTGTAATTAAGTTACCTGGAAAACCATGATGTTATCTGACCTCATTCTTAAAAGGAGATTCTGTGATGTTTTATTGGCAGAGAATGTTTTAAAGCGTGACCTCAGACAACCTGACTCCAGGTTTCATATATATATATTCTCCTAGAAAATGCTATTTTAAAATAAGCAAGCAGCACATTTTAGTTAACCAAACGTAACTAAACTCAATAGGAAAAATACTGTCTGCAGGCTATGTTATGAACATCTTTGCTAAAAAGATTTCTTAGTCATTATCAATACAATCTTTATTGCAGGAAGAGCCTTGAAATGTTCTTAGGTCATTGAAAGCATCTGGATAGAGATGTAGCCTTTTTAAGCCTAAAAAGAAGAGGATTTAACAGGACTGAATAGCTCAAAGGATTCGCAGTGAAAGACACTTTCACATATAAACTTGTCTAAGTTCATCCAAATTCAACAGCAACTTAGGTCATCAAATTAAAAGAAGCTTTGGTGGTTCACTAGAAAGAGGTCTGTGGCTCTCAGCCCAGTTTCTAAAGAAAAGATACCTATCAAAAACATGCCTCTATTTGGCATTCAAACTGGGTGTTCAGAAAAGACCGAGAAGTGAAAATACACAGAGCAGTTCTCTTACAGTACGCAAGATTTGTGGCCTTTCCAGAACCTGACCAAAATGCAATAGCTAGAATAAAGTGGGGAACACACACTTACTTGAAAAATCATTATGTACACTTCCTTTTATCAAAACCTCCTGAGCTGGGTGTTACATAGCCAGAGAGAATTGGATCGTGCATGGGGGCTATGTGATCAAGTTAATATTGTCTCCTAATGTCTCTGTTTTAAATACAGAGACACAGAGTATTATCAGACTGTTGGGCTGTTACGCTTTAAACATGGGGGAGGGACAGGTCCAGAGCACTCTAGCTATAAATGCTTTCTGTAAAACATCCTAAAAATAACCCTCTTTTGAAGAGCAGACATTCATTTATCTACTTGGGTTTCCACCTGTTAATATTTTTCAGAGAGGGACCCTGCCTGGAAATAGCTCTATTTTGTGATGAACTCTGTGTGCATAACTGGACAGAACCAAGATGTGACTCACTGCTCTGAGAAGCATAAATATTTAACCTGCTACAGCCATGAAGGCTTAGACTTGCCCGATAATAAACAGGCATCTGTGGCTGAAAAGAAACAGCAAAAATCTGGTCTCTGAGGTTTTTAATCTACCTGCAAGAAGCCTACCTGCACTGTGATAGTGAGCACTCTCAAGAAACCAGTCACTATGGGGAAGACATCACTGAATAGGAACAGCAGGTTCTGCTTTCTGGAAGACAGAAAAGTGTTCACATCACTCTGAAACATTGCACTGATCCTTACACCATGCTTCTCTCCACTGTAGGTCACAAAACAATATCAAGGATCACTGTGAGAATCACTTTTTGTGATACGTAAGCATCATATCATGTGGTCTCACTCCTGCCCTGAGTGTACTACAGGTAAACTACAAAGTATGCATCCAGATAGAGAGCTAGAGCAATACATAACCTTTCATTTAATGAAATCTGATAAAGGTAATTGAAAATGTTTTGGTTTTGACTCAAAAGACCGCATATCAAAGATAGGGTAGGACTGGAGGATGGAATGAATTCACGTAAATTAGGAAAATTTCCTGAGCTACCACATTCCTATCAGTGTTCAGCAGCAAGAATCAAGAAAACCATTGAAAAGATCACATTCCAGCTGTGTACAATTAGTGACCAAGACAAAGCTTGGCAGAGGGCAGTTAAAATTTCAGAAGCTACAGCACAAAGTAGAGATTGCCCTGCTATATTTACTTAGCTGATGCCACTCATACACACTTTTCTACATTTAGAAGCAGTGTGCCCACATCAGCTATTGCTCAGTTCAGTGCACAGCAAGGGTGCTGATATCCATCACTTGGACAGAGCAAGCATGAGGTCTCAGCACCATATAAGATCTCTGGCCAACTGGAAGGCTGTATGGTGCCAAGTCTTGTGAATTTGAGTCAGATTTTGAGTTAACCTCAAAGGCTCTGATCCCTCTACCAATGCAAGCATACTTATCTAGCAGCTGGGAACAGACACCCATTCCCCCACTTTCAATTTCTTCCCCCAAACAATAGCCAAATAGCAAGCACTCTGGCACACAGCAACTATGACTGATAAGGCACAACAGCTCCAGCCTATAACACTCTGGCAAAGACACTGGTATCAAGAGAGCAGAGCCCTCCAAACAGTCGGGTAGGCTATTCTGTCTCTGCTCTTTGACTGATCATTCCCGACCCTGAACAAGTTTTTAATACAGTAGGAAAAAATAAGCAACTAACACTTCACGAAGAATTCCATACCAGATGTATCCTTTTACAGGGCAGTGCTGTGGCAGAGCACATCAGTACAACAAAAAGCCCACGGGAAACTTCTTTAATACATTAGCTTGAGAGAGATGCAAGTATTGGATTTCTGTCAACAGACAAAGGAAAATGGGAACAAACTAACTTTAATATCACCAGCAGCTATTCCTCCATAGCTTTCCTCAGGGGCAGAAGAATTCAGCTGTGCATGTGTCAGTTACATAGCCATTGATGGCTGAGTGAAATAGAGGAGGAAGACAGCTTCTTCATGGAGCTATCAAACTTCATTAATTTTTCTTCATACGTGACAGAGTGACAAAAAAAAAAACAGAAATCCACGTCTTTTCAAACAAACACTAAGAAGTTTGATAAAAGAACCTCTAAATCTTTCTCTGGTTTCCCACAGAAATGTTGCAGTTCGTTTCCGGTCTGCATGTCTTATTTTAGTTCATGGAAAATATTTTCACAGACCACTTTGTGCAGCAAGAATTTAAGATTTGACCCTACAAGATCCCATATCTCTTTTCCCACTAAAGTGAAATCCATCTGATGTTCAAACCTCCATAGCTTTAACTGATGAAGTGGATTTGATTTTGTTTTACAGCAATCTTTATCAGACTTACTATATTAGAGTCCTTCTCCTGTTCTGTGGATGACTGCTAGGAAGTCTGGATTCATACAGCTCAAGAATATACAACAGTACTGCCAGCTACAGCATATCATGTTGTTACAACGGGTGGTGCCTTGAATAGCAAACTCACAATAAGCGCATTTCGCAAGAAATCTGGAAAAAAGATTTGGTGAACTGTCCACACATGCTAGAATGGATGGATGCTCAAACAACTTTAGTAACCTGTATAATAACTCAATATCCTATAAACTTTAAATTATAATGGCCTCCTCATTGCTGGTGCTTTATCTTAGATGCTTCAAGTAAGCTATGTCCATGTTTGAATACACTACAGCAAACTTCTAATGCAGAAGACATTCAATTCTTTCAATATTAAGACCTCCATTACTCCTGAATGTGATCTGTTAAAAGCACCTCTCCTCATTTCAAACTATCTTAGCACTGGCAAGAAAAGTTGTCATTTTCTACTTTTATTCTTAGAGTACTGGCATATCACATGCCACTCTGTCAAAGAAAACTGATTTTTTATTATGGCCCTTGAGTAGCTCCCGAGGCTTCAAATACACAATCTTCAGAAAGGTTCACATACTGTAATACCTGATCTCTTTCAGGGCACGTATTAATGAGCAGGAGGAACTCCCCTTTAGCTTTCACTTTCTAAACAGAACTTGAAGCAGTAGTAATCAAAAATAGCATTTTATTTGTAAACATGAAGGATTTGAGATGCCACCAAGGTGTAAACACAGCGTTTCAGAACTACTTCATAATCCCTTCTCAGAGGGAAACTGCACTTTAAAACAGTACTCTTAAAAGTATGTACACTCTTAAACACACAAATGACATGAGACTTTGAAGGAACATCTACAAAAACGATAATTAAAATGATGGTTTCTGTACAAGTTGCCAATAGCTTCCCACCATCACGCAGCTTTAAATTAGAAATGAAAAGATCATATATCTTCCCCTTGGTAGTTTTCAGTAATGGTAGCACAGTGGAAACTTGAAGGTCCAAAACAAAACCAGAAACTCTGTAGGAAAAGTTCATGCTCATGAACTACAGCATCCAAGACTAAATAGGATACTTTCTATAAGTCATTATCTCTGAGATTATTAAGCCCCAGAAGCAATCACAGTACCGGTGACTACTTTGCAACAGACTCACAGACATTATCTACAGTACAAAGACATTTGACATTAAAAAGAGGAACATCCTGAATCTCTTCCTAGGCATGTAGTTTTGCCACTCATAAAGATAAGCCCAGTGCAAAATAAATACATTAGTAGCAGCATATTTAATGGGAATACAAAAAAATAATTGTGACCTTGAGAAAACATATTGCTAAATAATTAAGAGTTGCGACTCAATATACTTTCTGGGATTTTAGAATCAGTGATCCAATTCTGAGCTTTTCTCCCCACACTAGATATGAGAGTTGGACATCCTCATTTAAGGATGTATAAAGCGTTGACTAATTAGAAAAGTCAATTATTACCTGTAATAATAAGACAAAAAGAAAACATAAATTAGTAACTTTAAATGATGAGCTAATAGGGATTAAGAAAAAAAACCTAAAGACCTAAACCAGTGTCATGAAAGCAGTTTGACTCATCAAATAACAAGCAGATGAAACTAGGCCTCTCAAAAGAATTACGAACAACACACAGACTTCAAACAAGAAGCACTAGGAAGTGTCTGAAAACACTGCTGTCACAGGGGAACTCTTTGAAAGCTTAGCTGGTTGATACCAGAGCTGCTGGGCATGATGAGACAGGCTGCCTGCATTAGTATTCTGTTTTAAAGCCTTTTCCATAGAACCATATCAGGATCAGGAGAAAGATACAGCATAAGAAGTATAGGTGTGGCTTAAGAATTTATTTCAAACAGTCAGTTAGAAACAAGACAATACTTATTTCACTTGATTAGATACTCTGATAGCAGACCTTTCTCATTCACAGAGTTGCTTTGCACACTGTAAGAGCTTGCTACCTAGAGTAACTTCAGCTCATAGCCTACTTCCTTGCAACATTGCAATCTACCTGAAATCTACAGCATCATCTAGTCTGTTCTAACTACATGGGTGGAATTAACCACAGTTATAGCCTCTGGCATTGCTACACATGTTCAACACAAAATACTATGAGCAGAGGTCATCCTAGGACTGACAGAAGCACAAGTTTGCTATATTTCTCATCCAGAATGGTGGCTGTACCATTTTCTGTTTATCACCTGCATCCACAGAGTTCAATTGAAATAGAGACAAATATTTTGCGCCTTTGCAGATAATATGCAAATAATTTCATAGCTCACACTGATTTACTGACTTGTTCCTGTAACTGTATGCAACTATAACATTAGATAGTTACCTTTCTACTGAACTTCCTAGAATTCAGCTCTTCAGCAAACACAAAATTAATTCTGTCCTACCTCCTAAATCCATCCCTTAGAAAGGCTGGCTTCAGTTTTCAGACTTCATCAGCACTTTGCAAGCACCATGTTAATTGAAATGAAATGTTATGCTTTTAAACAAAAAAGTGAAAAATTCCTGGAACTACTAAGGACAGGGAACAAAAGAGCTGCAAGGAGTTCACAGTTCCATACAGTATACTATGACAACACAGTAAAGTGTTTGCAAACAGGCATCACCACCCCACCTACAGTTGAAATGGTTTAGGCATTCCTGAAGACATACGCTTACCTCTCAAAAATTAACAGCACTGCAGGCTACTATTACTAAAAAACAGTTGGAATGACAAAAAAACAAACATGATTCTGTCACAAAAACACAAATAACCTGCTTGTCATCTCCCAGTCTGTCACTCGCATGGCTGAATGGATGCTCCCTGTAACACCATAATAATAGAGAAAGTATTATAATGATAGCAGAGTGGCAAATCTTCAGCTACAACAACTGAATACAAGCCCAAATACAACAACAACAGATACAAAAAATAAAGCAATAAATAAATAAATAAAAAGCTGCTTACTTTAAGAAGACCTCAAGAGGTAGGGATCTCCAACAGGATCTCCATTCCTCTATTACCAACCCTTAAATGAGATCTGGGAAGGGGTGGATCCTGACTCCACCCCTCCCAGTCACTCAGGTGCATTGCATACACCTGAGCTCCCCTGGGTTGGTCCTGCCTTCAGATTAGGTGCTCAATCACTGCTTCAGACCGTGACTAAGCATTTCTGCTACGCTCCCTAACTTCCATCATAGTTATAAAGCCTCCTAGAGATCATTTGTTCCTTTGTGGCTCTTTGCATGGGTGTATCATGTCTCTCTGCAGTTTACTAATCACTTTCCTGCAGAAACAGGGAGCTGGCAAAGACTATGTGCTATTTTTTACTGTATTGCTATTTAATGGTGCAAATACTATTGGCCACATCTCTAGCTGACCTGGTACCTAGAACTAACACAGCAGAATCAATTTATTTTCTGGAAAAAATTGGACTTAATCAGATTAAGTAATGTTCAAAGTGTTTATGCACACAGTCCAAGGCCAGCTCCTGCTCTGTTTCACAGCTTCCTTTGCAATATCCAGGGACATCCCTGGACTGTCAAGAATTCAAGTCTAGACTAAATGCATTTAGTGTAATGCGTATGAGCATAAACAATTCTTTTGCATTAATTCTGCAGGTTGCTTCAGTCTGAGAAGCTCTGGTGATGCTCAAATGGGAAACAAGTTCATGGATTACTTTCACGTTGTGTAAGTGCTTTGAAGTTCAGGGGTAAATTCCTTGCTCAATTAATATATGTGGTTTTTGTTACTTAATTCAGCAAGTCCAGGACTTCAGCAAAGATGTTTCCTTATACTTGGGGCTAGGATATGATTTTGCAAATTCAGAGCAAGATTTTAAGAAATTTGAGTCAAATCATACATTTGGAAGAAAAAGTAGAGAAGACTGTGGTATAAAGTCTGCTTTTGTCTGCTTTTTGGTTTATTATATGAACGTACAACTGGTATCTAATTATTAAGGATTCTCCCACATGTTCAAAAAATTCTATAAGCATTTGAAAGACATGCAGAAGTCTCATAACAGTATAATTTACAGAAGGCAAATAAATCATCCTGATGGAGGTTGTAAGTGTGCCTATGTTTTAAGAATAGGAGCGTGGAGGAAAAGAAATCAAGACATGAGTAAAATCACAGTGCCTCTATCTGGAATCTAACATCTAAAGATAAGAATTCAAAAGAATGGGCACTTGCTATGTGTATCATGGAGTTAGAGAAGTTAGAGGATCAGACTAGGTCATCTAAAATCAACAGAAGAAAATCAGCAGTGTACTCAGGTTCTCATTCATAGCTTTATCCCAGACCACTGACTGTTACCTAATAAAAGTTATAGTAGCACTAAACTGGGAAGCTAACTCTGTGACCACCTCTTAACATCTGAATACATTAACACTAAGGCAATCAATGTTCAGTTGCATAATTACTACGTTAATGTCAAACGATGCAAAGTAATAGCAGACAGAAATAGTAGTCTCAAATGTTTCTGAAAGAGCTGTCTGCTGGCTAAGCCTAAAATTGTTACTTAGCAATATCCAGGAACTATTAAAGAACAAAAAAATGTTTATTTTTAAAATAGTCTCACTTCTTTCTTCTCTAAAATAAGGGCTTATTCCATGCCAAACTCAGGAGAGAATGCTACACATTAGTTAATATCTAAGACGTCCTTTGAAAAATACATATTGTTAAATGAGCTTGCAAAGAACAGAGACATAAGTAATACTTACAGATAAAACAGAGCATCCATAAATGGAATGGTGACTCTATCTTTAGATGAATCCATACCATTATTACTGCTAAACAATACATTCAGTTACTTAACAATAATAGTTCTTGGAAGCAAAAATGTGAATTTTTACCGCTGACAATGTCAAATCTTTACGTATTTGAAGCCAGTGTTTTAGTATCTGTATTTTTTATAGTCTACAGTGGGAATTTTGCAAGTCCAGCTACTCCTAAATGACATTTTGTCAGCACGTGAATCATGCAGCCTGTGGAAAAATACAATGCTAGTTGGATTTTCATATACAATGGAATGAATGCTTCTAAATTCTGACCCAGTGTGTTTTATTTCACAACAGAAAGTAGTTCATTCTGGCTTCCTGCTGCATGACAACTGGAGAAATGCCCTGCCATATTATAAGTTCTGGGAATAAAATGTTATACCCAGTTTTCTGCTGCTGTTAGATGAAAATTCAGGGGGAGGGTTTTTAAAACTTTCATTTGAAGGTGTTAGGACTGGCCACAATCTTAGACTTTGTAGATCAGTGGTCTGGTCTGTATAAAAGTACTGAATTCTTAAAAAGGTCTGTGTTATTTTTATCCCATGATAACACAAATAGCAAGGATTTTCTATTTCTTGAATCAAATAAAAATATCTTTGGTTCTTAAATAATAATGTCTCATTTCTTCTCATTTCTTTCTTCTCCTCACCTGTACATTCCCTTGTTTTGTGTCAAATGGGACATAATTTTTATTAAGTAAAGCCTATCTACAAATCCAAAGACTGTACTATCTGCTGTGTTCAAGGGTTGATAAGCTTGCTGGACATAATTGTGTCTTTTTTACATTTCATGTAAGAAAATTCTATGCCATCTTGCCCTGGCAGGTTTATCTCTTATTATAACATGCAGCAACTAACGTTTGTATCTCATCAAGGCAGCAGACATTTGATATGCAATGAAAAGAGCTGGAAAGTGGCTCGACTAAGGTGATGCACTTTGTAGCCATCAAGTACCATAACTAGCTCTCAGAAGAACACAGCCTGCGCAGAGCACTACTGACATCAGCAAGTGTAGCACAGGGCCTTCACTGCAGATAATGACATGTGGAAATACACTTAGTGATATTATTTTTAACTCTTCCTGAAAACTGTAGAAGTCTGGGTTTCCTTACAGAAGCTGCAGGAAGCTGAACTCCCAATGTTTTTGTGCTGTGGATGCAAAAACTGTATGAACTGATGTGGAGGGCCTTCTTAAAATGTTTTGGTGCCATTTAAATCCACATTCTTCCACTCTTCTATTATTTACTTCAAATTTAATATACAGGAGCCAACTTTCTTTTGTTCATGGTTATTTCATGGATAAAATATTATCTTGCTTCATGAAAGCTCTCAGACACTCTAAACAGCACTGTTAGTAGAGTACTGCTATGATTTTTCCCAAACAAACCCCTCTCAGATACTTGTTCAGTGTCTGCTTCCTTTACCTCATCACTAGATTCAATTTTCCCTGGGTTTCTATTGCATTACTTTCTCTCTGCCCTCTCTCCCAGTCTCCAAGAGAAATGCAAACTTAATTAAATACACTTGGAATTTTTATGCTATATTAGAGATGGTTAGGAACCAGAAATGAAGCAGGTTTGAATGAAAACATGGAAGGGTGTTTCCAGGCTTCTTTTTAGAACAGAAATGCTGCAAGATTACTCCTAGTTTACACAAAGGAAGATACATGAGTTTATATCTAACAGTGTCATAAGCATATAAATGAGGTGCATGGGAATACACAAAGGGGCACCTATAATATATGTGTGATATCCAAAAAGTCATTATGGGATGCAGTTTCTTTTACAACTGGAGTTTTGTGTGGCAGTTAAAGGTTTGCACAGCAGACAGTCTCTGCCCTGTAGCCAGCTGCAGCCTCACCACATGACCTGACCCTCAGCTGTGCCTCTGGGATCACTGTGTCTGCAGTTGTTCATAGGGTCAGGACGTGATAATTCAGAATGTTTTATGTTTTCCCTCATGTTACTGTTAATTTTGAAACGGAAACAGTACTGTAGTTATAGAATATGTATTCTTGCTGTAAAAGAGACAGGTCAGTTCTAGCAGAAGAAAAGCTCCGTCACACAGAGAAGTGCAAACAACAACAGCACACAAGTTATTTTCATATCTTCATGTAAGGCTTTTTGTAATCCTGATATCATTTTTGGTTCTTCTTTCTTGATTTGAGGTGTTAGAGCAGAATCATTTTATGAGAACAGTATAAAGACAGAGTCAGACCATGGGTGTCATCTAGCATGTTATCACAGCTCTAAGAGTAGCAACAGGAGATGACTTTGAAGAAGTACTTTGAAGAAGCAGGCAAAAATAAGACAACAACTCCCAGAGTACATTATGTACAGCTGTCTGAAGCTGAGGATCTTTAGACAGAAATAGTGCATCTGTGTTTACTAGACCCTGATGGCATTTTCTGCTGCAAATTTTTTCAAGTAGATTTTGTACTTTTGAACTTTGTTCCATATAAACTTTTGGAATCAGTAACATGTTTGTGGGAAACTATAAAAAAAAATATCTCTAGTGAAGTTATAAGTACTTAAAATTCAGAAACTCATATTTCATCACTTACAGCTACAAATGGTATATATCCATTTTATAACCATAAAGGAAGGACTGGCCAATTAAGGAACGTTCTGCAAAGGAGGGTCTTTTACACCTTTGCAATCTGATTTTTAGACTCCATGATCATGTGAAGGATGAAAGGTGAAAAGTGGAACCGAAACAGTCAATAGTATTTAAGATTTTTAGGAGGTAAAATACAACTTCCAAACAGTAGTCAAAGAGATGCTGTGTTACAGAATGAAGTACAAAATTTCTGCAGTTAGACAGCAATAACTTTATCAAAGTTGCAACATTTCCTATTTAGGACAGCTCTGAAAGCTAATGGTATAATTTAGTACCACTTGTACTAAATCTTTCACTGACAGCACGTTAGCTGAATCACTATGACTCAACTTTAACAATACAGTCCTAATTTGAGAGTTGTGATGGAAAATTAGGAGTCCTTCCCATTACCACATAGTATCATTACTTTGGTGACAGCAGTAGAAGAGAGGCAAGAATGCATACAAGAGTATTTATAATCTGCAGAGAGAAATGTTGATGCTTTTCCCTTACGATATGTAAAAATTCACCTGTATATACCACCCTAAAGAGTAAGAAATTCGTACTCAGTTGTTCAGACAACAAAGCCAATTTCATAAGAAACACAGTACCATTAAATCTTCTTTGCTAAAAAAAAAAACCAAAAACCACAGGATGTTCCCTTTAGGCAGTTTGAAAAGAAGTCTTTTACTCCACTCTCATCTTAGTGCAGTCTCCCAGGAAAATAAGCATCCATATCTCATCCACAGCAGTTCTTGCCTGAACTCTTTTTCTAGAAAATTGATAGTTCTTTCATGATGAGTAAAGGAAAATGGCCTACAATTTGTTTTCTTCTTTTAAGCCTGCCCTCATAACAGGACTTTTCTAAAGGCATTTTAATTTATAAAACATTGGTTTCATTTTCTCTGATTGTTTCTGAAAGTTGGATTTATCCTCACCCTACCAAAAGCTCATAAACTTTTTCTATAATGCAGCAATAAGGGTACCACTTACAGCAGTAGTTCACTAGAAATGTGAACCACTTTGCTGGCCTCTTCTCTGTCAGACTTGGCCTTTCTGGTTTGGCTCTGTATTCCTTCAATCTGTAGGCTGCTGCTTCCCTATGTACCTGGCTGACAAGTGTACCGCTACTTACAGAAGCCTGCAAAACCTCAACAGCCAAATACAAGTGAAATCACCACTGAACAAATACAATTTGCTCATCAGGTACTTTTTCTTTTCTCTTTTTTTTTTTCCCCACAGGTTCCTTCTTATGTTGAACATATATTAAGGGCTCTTGTCAAGCCTTTGAATAGATCTTTGTAGAATGTGGGCTTAAATATCGGTGTACTTAATTCTGTTCAGAGAATCTGCTCGTCCAGATCTGGTAGTAAGATCTATTGATCTCACATTCTTCATGCAAGTCTTCCCGATAAATCTTCAATCCAACAGATTGCTGTGGGTCTGAATTTGGGTGAGTGCACTACTACATACTGAAAAGAGGAATAAAAAATAATAGCTGCACTTCTGTTAATCAGGCCCCAACAGTTAACATTCCTCCTGCTATCACACTATTTCTATTTCATTCCCTTATTCTGCCTAAAGCATTACAGCAGTTACCTTTCTGAACACACTCCAAAGAGGCTCCTGTATTCCCAACTACTTTCCCCTTGCTGTACTGTGGGTGGTTTCTCTTCTCCCATATTTGGAAGTTGGCCTGCCGTATGGACATCCCCTGTGGGTTTCTGTTTAAATTCCAGAGTCACTGTTGCACATTACTGTTTCCTTCGACTAACGTAAATCAAATACAGTATGAGTGAAAAATGTGAATCTAGCCTTGGCTATCTGCTTTGCAAGAGATGCTGTTATTAATGCAGAAAGTTTGTGTCAGTGGAGAAAATATTTCACAAGCACAGCATGCGTTGCACAGCATGACACTGTTGAGTCTATTGACACTCATTTGGCAGCAGTTTGCACACACTTTACCACTGTGTACATTATTTCATTGGCAATTCTAACACAGTACGTGACAGTGAAGAGTTACACATACCATGGGAAATATTGTTGCCTGGCATCAGGGGCATTTTCCTACATGCAGAAGGGAATCTTCAGCAAGACTTGGTAGCCCTTAATTTTTACTTCTCATCTTCCAGCAGACTGCAGAATTCAAATATCCACTAGTTTCAAAAGGTATTAAAATTTGTATCACTCAAGTTTTCTTCTTTGTCGGTGGATTGAATACATTACAAAGAACATAGTATCTTAAATGGGAATGTTTAAATATCTTACCATTACTAACTTTTCATACCAAGCTTCTCTAAGGGGAAGTTGGACAACTTCTAATTTCTGTCTCATGTGGCTAATGCCATCTGTGTAATGGGGCAAAAACCTACTCTGCTAATGTTTTACCTCAAGAGGAAAGTAAGACAAAGTAGAGGGATCTTAGGTATGTGTAAGAGATGCACAACTTAATTCTTAATAGCCATGAATCTAGCTAGCAGGGAGACTAAGAGGAAGATTAGCATGTTTTCAGTACACTTCAACAAAATGTTAAATAAATTCTCACTGACTTAAAACATCAGGAGGACTTTTTCTTCTTTCAGCCCAGAAATATTGCATGGATTAATGTAATTCAGAATTCTGCCTTTGGCAGCTGTGTGAAACTCTCACTACAGCTCTAATGCTCTCTAAACCCAAGAGTGTAAAGGTACACTGTTGAATATACACTGTTCTTTCTATGACCCCACTGCTTTTTTATGTGGAACAAAGAACAAATTACATATATTCACAGAGCAATCTTACAATGAGTCCTAGTTAATTCTGGGAGAGTATAATATCCAATTATGTTAAAATTATTGTAAGCTCAGCATCTTTGAGCAGGAAGAAGGATTTATTCATATTATTGGTTGATTTTCTTGTTTTATTTTAATTTTTTGAAGCTCCTCTGATGTCTGGAGCACTGCAAGAGTTTTAGTTAAGATGAACTAAGGGATATCTAGCAAGTTCTTCTTTTTAAGCATTGTGTAACTTGACCAGCTAGTTTTTGTTGATGTCTGTGAGCTCCCATTTCTACCAACACGAAGTCACAAATTTGCAGATGCATTCTAAACACAGTAATTATTTAAGACAAAAAAAAACCAAAAACAAACAAACAAAAAAACCCAACAATCTATGTAAGAGTTAAATAACCTCGAGATTATTTAAACAACAAAAAAAAGCAATTATATAGATGCATATTCAAAGAGTTTATTACTACTAACTGTAGTGTTATTTCATTTTTGTTGGTGGTTTTCCCAGAAGTCTGTGTCAGTCCAAAGACTTTGGCTCTGTGGTGAATTGGAATGTACACAAAATTGAGCCTGTTCATTCTGCAATAGGGATATAAATAACTCAGAAGACTCCAAAGCAGCAAAACACTTCAAATTTTAGACTAGCCTAACACTTAAGAACAAACATCATTTAGCACTTTAGTGAATCAAATGCAACGTGAGGAACTCTTGGGAAAGGAGGTGGTACATACCAGCACGTAATATTACTGATGGAAAGAAAAGCTGGTTAAGCTGAATCAGACAGATGAACGTGCAGATGAAAAAGACAAACATTTAATAGGTCAGCTGTATAGGCTGGTGTTGATAAAGAGGTCCTTAAAATTGATGTACATATAACTAAATGTAAAAACAGTTGATAGAGCATTAAGATGTGTTCTTACAAGGAAGACAGAATTTCACAAGTTACTGCATGCATTTCAGCTGAGGTATCTGTTAATTCCAGTGCAAAGAAAAGTAAAACAGGGAAGCTTATAGTGGTCAGCGAGAGTGATTTAACCCAACCTTTAAACCTTTTAAGGAAATACACAAAAAGCATATGAGAAGCCAGTTACCACATATCATCTAGAAGACACAACATCTGTAAGCTGATTGATGAGAAAAGAGTCATGGTGCAGCAAGTGCCATTTAAAGTTGAATGACAGCACCTGCATGAGATTTACTATTCTTAATTTAAACATGCTTAATATCTTTGGCTGATTTCCCTCAATTTTCCTGTGTTAATGTGTAGACATAACCATAAATATATTTACTAAACTCAATAGTGGTAAAAGAACTATTAAAATGGCTACTTACTGTGAATGAAGCACTTGGACTATTTATACGCAAGTCATTGATAAGCAAGACTGTGTCAGAATCAGAACAAGAACACACATTCTCATTGCCTAAAAATTATATTTAAAAGAGCACTGGCAAAGTGTGATACTTGGTGGAATACATAGGAATAATTTTTCAGTTTCAACTCATTTTTCTTTTAGCAGTACTCATCTACCTAATCAGAGAGCCAAACTCCTGAAAATTACCCACTGCCTTCTGATAATAAAAGTAAAAAATTAGTAGTAATGTTACCACAAGAGTATAAAGATAATTTGCTTCCATTTACCATGAATAGATGGTGTAAATTTTACACATAAGCTGTCATACAAGCTTTACATATATAGATATACATGATAATCATGTCTGGAATTTTTGAGAAGTAAGTAAAATGTTACTTGAACATCATTCCTCGTTAGCAATTTCTAGAATAAGCTTTAATATATACATAAATATATACAAATAAATGAAATATGCTCATCTTCCTTTTTTTTCTACGTGTTTACTGTTCTTGAAAGCATTCCTTGAATTGTATTGTTACATCTGTGATACTCCAAGATAAACCACTTAAGAATGCAGTGCGGTTAGTACAGTCTGTTGGGCTCAAAGTAGTTGGCACTTGAACTCAAAGATAAAAAGATAAACTACATTTACACTTTTTCCTTCCCAGTAGATGTTATGTTACTGTGTAAAAAGAAACTTCTCGAAGGAGACGGTGAATTGTTAATAACATTCTCTGCAGATCTAAGCCTCACTATGTTTAACAACACAACACACCTACACAAAGGCAACTAGAAACGGAGGAATATTGTACAATGAAATACTGTCTTCAGGAGATGGTTGGCAATTGTGATTTAAATTTTCCAGCCCTGGAGGGGCTGCTCCCACCTATCTCATATAGTGACTGGTGTTATGAGTGTAAAAAAAAATCATACAACACTGGTCTTGCTGCAGTTCCTACCACACAGCCAGCCAAGACCCAGAACAAAACAGAATCTAACCTAGACTCATGGCAGAAGTCATCTTCATAAAGGCAAAGCATATTGACAGAGTATCATGGTGAAGTTATACTGTTATATCTCCTGCCTGCTCTTCTCCCTTTGCTGACATTTCTTAGGTGTGAAATGTACTCACTGTGCCAGCCAGCAATACACTAGACATATCAAAATAGTATTTCACTCTATGACAAACCCATACCAATATTAAAATGCTTTCAAGGCAGGTTTTACCACAGAAAGAAAAGTCCTTTTTTTTTTCTTTTCAACCAAACCACAAACTATATTTTGATAATTGAGTGCTTACTCCTTAGATTACCCAAAGTTAATGGCTTGATAAGAGAAATGCAGAATGCATTCTATGTCTGCTGATCAGTAATAGCTTCCAATTCTCCAGAGGCTTACAAAGAGATTCTAATCCTTACATTTCAACATATGCTTTTAAACCTTCATGGGATCAAGACAGTGAAATTTTATGCAATATATGAATAAAGCATTTCTGTAAACTTTACAAGGCAGCTAATCACAGAGTCATAGAATGGCCTGGGTTGAAAAGAACCTCCAAGATCATCTAATTTCAGCCCATCCAACCGCAGGCAGGGTTGTCAACCACTAGACCAGAGAGCCACACCCAGCCTTGCCTTGAATGCCTCCAGGGATGGGACATCCACAGCCTCTCTGGGCAACCTGAAAGTTAGAAGCTGGAGCATCAAAGAACATCACGAGGCCATTCCAGGGGTAGGCAATTCAGCACAGACAAATTAAATGCTTAGAAGACCTCATCATTCTCTGCTTTGGTATCTAAAAGTGAAATCAACTACTGCAAAACATGGCTAGTGCTTGCAGTTAAATCAGACATATTGATTTTGCTGGAGTATTCACATTAACAAAATACCTTATGATTTCAGACAACTGCAAGGTCATAAAGCTGTGAAAATGGTTCTGCTCCACTGTTCCTGCCATTTGTAGTTGTAGTGCCATGCACACCTACCACTGGATGCAGAACTGTGACACAGACTGCAATGCAGCTACATTGTTTGTCAGCATGCAGTGTTTTTCCCTTTTCTACCGAAGACTATAATCCTGTATTCATACATCTCTCTTACTTCAGTGGAAGCAAGGAGAACATTTCTTCACTTCACTGAAAGATACACTTATGCTTGGGAAAAGAGATTGTGTGGAAAGCAAAATAAACAAACTGTCAGAGCAAAAAGCTAAGCTAAAGTAATGGTGATAAAAATTACTTTTCTACCACGATTCTACCGAAGGTAGAATTATTATCACAGGCATTTAGAGAACTTTATTTTTAGTGGATGGAACACAAATTCATATTTTCTTACTTTACTCAACCTCAATGAAAATAAGAGTGAAGATACCCAGTGCTTTCATCTCATTTTGAATCAAGGCACGAAACATTCACCTTCTTGCGTAGCCTCATCATAGTTTTGTAAGAAGTAAATAAATAAAGAAATGCAGGTAAGACCATGCCCACGACATTTCTACGTTCAGTAAAATCCATTTTGTCAGTATTTATTCATCAGTCATCTAAGATTAAAAAATATTACAGCCTTAAAGTCAATGAAGATTTTTGTACACAGAAAAGTCTGCTGACACCGAGTTTTTTGCAGGAATGGGTTTAACTGGACTCACCTGAGTTCTTACAAAATTGCAATGCAAATGGAGAGAATGTCTTCAAAGCTAATCTTTTCAGTCTAACCCTTTTATCACATTTTGAATGCTACTCACCCCTATACTGTTACTGATAGACACCCCTCCTTAACAATATTGAAATGTCAAGTTTGTGGAGATTTTGCATGCTTTTTAATCCCAGTGGAAATCCACCTTTGCATGTGCAACACCATATTTGAAGTAGTAAAAACAACAACAAAAAATTCATACATATCTACCCTGAGTTTAAGACATGGAAAATATTGTGATTGAATCTACTCATCTTTTTACTAGGATCTCAAGAATTAATGAAACAATATAAAATGGAGAAGAAACCACACAGGACCAACACAATTAGTGCATAATTACAGATGCAGTGCAAATGGTAAAGAATGTTAAAAAAAAAAAAAAAAAAAAAACAAAAAACAGCCCTCACCATAAAACTGCTGCAAAGCTGTTATTCATATGAGGTCAATGCAACATAATTCTGCAAAGAAAAGAAAAAAATATTTTAAAGGAGGTACTTGAGAAAAAGTGCTACACGCATTGCTGTTAATTGCATGTAATTTTGCTGAATGTGGCTTAAAAATATGAAGTAACAACAGTGAGAGGAGGCATGGAACGTCAGCGATGTACGTGCAGTGTATTATACATTATATACATGATAGACAACTGACTTTCTTTGGGCAACACGTGTAAGTGTCACACCGAAGCAAGAGGTCTGCACACTCACACGACGTGGGATTGAGCACGCCGTGACGCGCCCTTCTTCCTTTTTCTAATGTCTAACTGCTGCTGCAGAGCACACGTGGGCCACAACTTCACCCCAGCGCTGCGGAAGCGGTTGGGACCGCGCCCGAGGTGTGTCGCCTCCCCATCCCCGGGCACAGGAACCCCCCCCCCCCGCCGCTATCCCAGCTCCGCGGCTTTGATCGTCTCCTTATATGGACAGCAGAATGTCTGACGTCACCTCAGCGCTGGGAAACCAGCGACCGCGCAACGCAGCTTGGGGGCGGAGGGGCGGGAAGCGCTGGAATTCTGACGGACGCGGCCTCGCGCCACTGGGAGCGGCGGCCGAGCGCGGCCATTGGGCGAGGGCGGCC
>VXAB01008515.1:0-19984 GCA_013399175.1 Odontophorus gujanensis
TTTCCACCTTGTCGAAAACCTAATTCTGAAATCTCTCCAGCATACATTTAATTTCCATTTGTTATACTTTTAAAGTCTCCAGAAAGAAAAAATGTAAGGAAAATGTTTCTATCTAAATCAATGTAGTTTAATCCATTATTTAACATCACACATAGTAACCATTACGGATTACTTTTGAGACATTCATTGAGATTTTAATTCTCTAGAAATAGCATCTGAAATGGGCAAAACAAACAAAATAACCCCTTTTCTTCCATAAGCAAATGTTACTCAGTAAGTAAATGTTACAATACAAAGAGGGTTAGAAAATAAGAGTTAACTGCTACTCGTTACCTCTTTCAACAGAAAAAATAATATACTCTTCAGTTCAGGTGATTACTTTGATACCACACCTTGAATCATGCAACTGTGATGTGATATATTCCAGCTATCTTAGCCTGATGAATGAAACAAGTTGCTTCTTTTCTCTTTACGGAAGCCCAAAACTCTCACTCATACTTCCTCTTACGCATCTTTTAAACTGGATGTGAATAACCCATTCACTGCAAATGCAAACCTCATGTACAATCCAAAAGGCAAAGACTAATTCTGAAATCCTTTAATGTGTGTTTTGGAAAAGTCTGACCATTTGTCTAGTATCACTGACATCAAGTATCAAAAACTGACATACCCTAAATCATTATTTCAGAAATTTTCACTCACATAGCCACTAGAATGTGTAAAAGTAGGGATCAGAAAATACAGTGCATTATTCGTCCTTACTCCTGCTAGAAATACAGTAGTCAGCAATGCTTGGCATATTTAATGTTTCTACATCAATATGCTATTCAGATTTTCCTGGTGAAGTGAAAGCATAAGAATTATGTGGATATCCTATAGGATTTCCAATGATGTTTTCAGCTGTAACAGGCTGTATTCAGGAGGTAAGTCATTAAGTTATTTTCAATACAAAAAATTATCAATGTCTGTTGAAATTAATTACATCTGGTGTTTTTGCTATGTTGAATTTGTTCTGAAGTTGTTCTTACCAAGGATGGTATGCTGCAGCAACCCTCTTTACTGCAGCAGTAATAGCTCTTGCTTGCTCTGTCTCTTCCTCTTGCCTTTTTTTTTCTGGGTTTGGAGGACAGGGTAGAGTAATGGTGACTGAGTTGTTAAATGGCTGGGCTGAAGGATGCTGAACATAAACCAGTGCACTGGTAGATACCACTGGGAGGTACATGTCATGTCTTGCTTTCAGTGTGGAAATCAGTGATAGTTCAATTGGCTGAATCTAAATATAGAAAGGAATTGTACAATTAATTTGTAACTGAATAAATGTTCCCTTACATGCTTGCTGGTTTTTTTTTGTTTTTTTTTTTTAACAGATTTGGTTAACTTTTGAAATTAGATCAGATTATCAGAAAGGCTTTAGGCTCCTCCTTGTAACCCAGGAACAATCTTAGCAATGTATTATCAATTTATACAATACACAACTAAGTGCCTGAATGTAAAAATTAGCAGGAACCTTTACTGATTTAAATATTGTTTTGTTTTGTTCCTGTTGCAAGTTCAAGTTTTAAAACTCCTGAGCTCCCTCAGAGCTTGATAATTTTTCAAGATTTTCAATTTTTTTTATGTTAACTTTAACTTCTCTAAAATGTATGTCGTATCTTAGAATAAATATGGTTATTGGGGGAGGGGAGACTCGAAGAATAACTGAAGCAAATGTTGAGATTATTCTCAGCTTAACACCAAGAGGTAACAAAATCTGTTGCTGTACCAGGAGGAAATGAAGGTCAGATGAAAAAAAGTTGTTCTGTTAACTTAAAAACTGGGACAAACTGTTTAAGTTTGGGATTGATGCTATCATCATAGCCTAAAACACCTGTTTTTCTCCAAAGCATGTCAGACAAAGGTCAACTGTTCATTGTAGAACACTGAGATACTGTGTTGACTACTTCCTGGCTGTATCATGTGGTTTTAACAAAGCTGACTGAAACCATTTGCTGTGAATATAGGGTGTGGAGTTGCCACCGCTTCTCATAGCCATATAATAATGGAACAAGTTGCCCTTTAACAATGTGTCTTTTCTTCAGAAATGATCAGATAACACAGAGTCTAGGAATAAGTACTGCCTATTTCATCTCACCTTTAACTTCATGGTTGCTGGAGACGTGAAGGTTTCTGAAGGGTAATAGAAAGAGATCCTAGAATCCATGCTCAGGTTTTGTGAGTGTCCTGTTGTTGGAACAGTAAATGTTTCTTTCTTTAAGCATGACAAAACAGAAAAAACACCCAGCTGATAAACTTTCACTTCTGCAAAGGTTTCCTGTGTAAAGAGAATGTAGGGTAGAATACGTCAGAGAGAAAGGAAGCTGCACTTTGCAGTGGTTTAGCATTTTGAGAGAGGAATATTAATTATAGAGCAAAATGGGAAACAAAAATAAGTATTATTGGCATGCCCAATTATCAGGTGATTTCTAGTCATCTTCTAATATTATTCATATTGCAGTGTGTGACTGGGGTGGAATGAAATGAGCTCATCAGCTGGGTGATTAATCTTACACAATATCATTACTTCTACAGTTACAAAAAGGAATGATTCTGTGTTTCTTGAGACAGAGTTTGGATTCAGAAACAAAGAGTGTGTTATTTCTTTGTGATCTGAATGCGAAACAATTCCCTTAAGCTTTTACTTTTAACAAAGAATGGAAAATATTACATCTATTTATAAAAACCACCAATTGCTACTCAGTCAGTAGTTTAGTAAGTGCTTAGAAAACAGGTTACCAACCTTGTGGTTTCCGTAGTTTGCTTCCAGAGAAATGGGAGTTAAGTAATTTGACTGAAAGTTCACATCTGTCACCTTCACCATAATCTCCCGATAATTTCCTCTGAAGCTTGAAGTAAATGGGATTGCAATATTAATAGGGAAAGGGATAGTTTTCTCATAATCAGAGCATTCAACACTGATGACATTGCTGACCAGTTCCTCAAAATCATCCACCACCAAGGAACTTGTGTCATTGATTATTGTACATGCCAGATTCTCCAGGGCAATTGCAGGGGCTTTAATAAAGCAAACTACTTCATGTTCACTCTTACCGCTCTCTTCCACAACAAATCTGAAGAAAAAAAGATATATATATGTATATATATATTGTATTTTGGGTTTGGTGATATCTTGCATTTCTAATTACATATACTACAATTATTATGAACTACGTTAGAGTATAAGCAGATCATTCATGAGAACATATGTATATGAAAATTGTTATGTTACGCTTTCTTTGGAGCAATTTACAACTTGCTAAAAACTCACTAAGTGGGGTACTTTTACACTGATTTCTGAAGAATTTTGAAACTATTGGGTTTACTGGTTGTGACGCAGTCCCTCTCTGGTATAAGGAAAATCTATATAATGAAATAGTTTCAATTTGCTTTAGACCAAACCGAACATTCTCCGTGCGCATGATTAAGTTGTAAACTGCTTTATACATGATCATGGGATGCTCAGTATGTGCATACTGAGCTTGTGGGTCCACAGATATTCATATGTATTCAAATTAGTGATATCTATGTACAAGTACTCCTACAAAAAATGAGAATGTGCTTACCCTTTGTTTAACCAGTGCCTATATTTTTGCTCTTCTTCTGAATCATTCACTGAAAGATTCACAGCATTATCAGTGATTTGTGCTGAAGTAATCTGATCATTCCTATACATCTCATAGTTCGTTTCCTTTTTATTGTCTTTCATTTGTTCTGTCAACTTAAGTTCTTTTTCCGGTTCAGAAAGATTTGTGACAGTTCTGTCATGAGTATCTGTTGATGACTGAGATGGAATAACTTTTCCATTTCCCATAGGGTCATACTGACAAGCTAGTTCTGGATATTTTTCAGTAGAAGAGCCATCTTTGTGAGGTTTATCTTTTCCACTATTATCTATTTTCTCTGAAATAGAGGTTTTTAGCACTCTGTATTCACCATCTTCTTTTGTCATTGTAGGTTCTCTGCTCATTTCCTGTTCTTGGACAGATGTGTTTTCAGCTAATGATGCAACAGTTTCTTTTTTCATAGCTTTAATTTCACACGGCTGAACTTGATTAATGTTCTGACTTTCTGTCTTGCTTGGGAAAGGAGTTCTTTGGGGTTGCTGACTGGAACTAGAGGTTTGCTTTGCTTCCCTTTCAGGATAACATACTCTCATTTCTCCAAAAGCATTTTGAGCAGCCTGGATCTGAGAAACATCATCTTGCTGGCAGCTAGCAGCATGAAGTTTATTTTTGGCCTCTTGAAGGTGTAAAACTGTTTTTGTCAAATAGTTCTTCATTTTCTGCAGACTATCTACAACATCATTGTATTCTGAGGAAAAAAGTAGGTAACCAAATGAATTTTGCTATGAAAGCTGTAAAAATTTAAAAACTTACACATGTAGGTATTGAATTCCACCTAATTCGATTATGCCATGAAATACATGAAGTAGAATATGTTTTCTGGCTTCCATTTAATGTTTTCACATTTATTGCTATTCAGTTGGAGTGAATTTCTGGAGTACCGTATACAAACAAGTAGAACTCTAATTTTCCATGTGCTTCTGTGGCAGCTCTAATGACCTCAATTTTAATGATCAGACAGAGACTCTAGCTAAACTCTTAATTACAGTCAATCTAAAGCAGGGAATTGTTAATCAGTAGTCTAAACAACTTGGAAGTAGTTTGAAAACTGATCACGAATTACAAATTTTTCGTAAATTTGAGTTCTGCAAGATTCTGGCATATGGGACTTCAACAAAGTTGTTTTACATGGCCTCATATAAAACATGCTTAGCAGCTTTTATTTTTTGTGAGGAACAGAGGATAATCTAAAAACATTGACACATGTACAGTACTGTAGTATCCAGTTACAGGAATGGTGGAAGTTCCCTTTGCATATAACTAAAAGATTTTGCTGAAGAAGTGGGCAACAAAACCAATCATCTTCTGACATTCACTTAATATTTTATCTTTAATATAAGCATTTATTTTATCATCCCTCATTTATCTTATCTTACACCTTTTCTTAAAAATCATTTCAGGTTCTCTCCAACAATTTATCTATATTATTTTCAGCTTTCTCCTCAGCTTACGTTGTCCATCTCTTTATAACTGGAATTGTGTCTTCGTCTGTTAAGAACACTGCAAAGCTATGGGAGAAATTCTTGCTTATTTCTGTTTTGTGCATGAGATTTTGGAAAGCTTTGTTTCTCAGGTTAAATTCAGTGAAAGTGAATACAAATAAGAAAATTGTGGAGATGGAACAAGATGTAGTGTGCTCTTGACTCAAAAGAGAAAGAGGATGTGACATGGGAAGGACAATAGAAAGGGTTTGATACAAATCTCAAGGGAAAACATTGATTTCATTCACTTTATTCAATGGTGTCATATGAAATAAATTTATATCTCAAGGTTTTCGAGAAAATAATTGTATGGAGTAAGAATTTCATAGGTATGGTATTATATGATTTAGACAGACCTTTCACTTTCAGCTCTATCAGCACCTGAATAATTTAAAACTACGAGTGCAGTTCTGGGCATTTTTAAGATTGATCACAGCCTAAAAATGATTTCTTTGCAATACTTTTTCAGATTCAAATGAATGATTCTTGGATCTTGACTACATTTAGCTTGGGATGGTAAGTGATCTCCTTGTTTTTATCTTAGCCTTTTGCTATCATGTTTTCTCCTCCTGTTGCTATGAGGATGGAGAGTGGCTGAGTGGGCGTCAGGAGTCTGACCAAAGTCAATCTACCACACTGTGGTGTACATAAAACAGTTAAAGAATGGTTTAATTAATTATATACATATAATATTATCATATAATGAGAATAATGAATCTTATATTGAGTATCACAAAATAGTTAGTGATATAATGGTCAAAATATTAATTCCTTTGGTCTAATGAATGGCTAAATAGTGAAATGCTAATAAATGAAAATTAAACTCCCACAGTACCATCACTCAGCAGAAGTTGTTATCCGGTACACCCAGCCTGTTCCTTTCACAGTGTAGCTTCTTCATACTTGCCTGGACTTGCAGTCAATTCCTTGTGTTTGTCAAGGAGAGTACTCAGCAAGTGGGAAGTGTCTTCAAGATTTTCTGTAATGTTCTCCAGCTGCTGACAGAGAGATGCACTCAGCTCTTTTGTTGAAGAGATCAGCCTTTGCACATACTCTACTATCTCTTCATTATCCAGATCACTTTTCAGAAGTAAACCTCTTGCTAGCAAGTTCAGGTGCCAGAATTTTTGCAGGAGTTTTCTTGATTTGTCAGCAGAAGGTGTAATTTTAATTTCTGCCATTTCCATTCTATGTTTAGAATGTACTACCGCAATTTTCCTTCTGTTCAAACACTTCCAAAAGATGCTGTCCTTTGTTCAAGTAGTACTGCGTACTGTTTGTAACTTAACCAGAATATAAAAATATACCATGTTCAACTGGCGCTGCAAAAATTAAGCTCTAGCACAGAAACTCTGAGTTGATGTTGACTATTAGAAAGTTACTAGGTGACAAAAAGGAGTGGCTCAGGTGTGACTAAGGGCCAGAGTTTCCAAGAGAAGACAATGTAGAGCACACAATTTAAACACTTAAATAAGGAGGTTATATAACCCAGTTAAATAACAGTGACAATTCAGGAACTCTGAGCAATTTCTAAATTCAGTGCTGTACATGATCAGTAACTATGAAATCAAGCCCTAATTGTGAATCCATAATTATATAGTCACCACCATCAAGGAAGTGTTTCAATTGCAGCTTTTCACTGTAAGCTAGCATTAAATGCTGTAGGTGACTTAACGCCATTTGCAAAAAATTGTATTTTGTTTGTTCTTCAGAGACATGATGTAGATGGGACAGGTCCACTGTCCCATGTCTTAGATGATGCATTTGAATTATACATAGCCTTCATAAATTGAAGAATTTGCAATTATGATTTTGTGTCTAGCAATTAAAAAAAAATAGACAAGTAAAGAAATTTCAAGTGTTTTCTGGGTTGTATTTACATAACAGAGGAATAAAGATTCTAAAAAATAGAAGCAGAAATAGCTGACATTTTGGAAATTGAGAAGCAAACTTATGAGAAAAAATGTAAGCTTGCTAAACTTAGTTGTGATGTCAAGAACTGTCTGTAGGAACCTTCCACAGCACGACAATGAAAAGAAGTAAAGGAACAGCACTAATGTTCTCTTACCAACACAAGTTAGCACTGTGATATGCTGAGGCAAACTGGCTAGAAATCCTTCTTAGAAGACTTCAGTCCTGGTCTAAATCTGAAGTGTCACTTATATGAAAATATTTTACAGTTTAAGAAATATTCTATACAAACTGTTGGTACTGAGACCTTCCTACTAAACATTCATTTTAATAGGCCATTATAAATACAATTAATGCAGCTTTTAATAGCAATTAAAATGAGACTGGGATATAAAAAACAGCGTATGAGCATTATGAGGACTAATAATGTCAGCAGAGTGCTTTGAAGATGTAAAGCACTGTATAAATGTTTAAAATAACAACGAAAGATACTGACTGTCTTTAATCAAATGAATGGGCTGAAATCAGCTGTAATTATTAAATTCAAAAGGAAAATCCTTTTTGACTCATTATAGTTTGCTTGATCACACTGAAAATGTACTACACAGGCAAAACAAAAAGTTATATGAATCACTAACCTATTTACCTCTGATCCAACATCACTACTCTTCTTCTAAGTAATCCCTAGGAAACAGGAAACACTGAAAATAGCATACACTTTCACGTACGAGTGAAATATCTGATCTTTCCACTCAAAAATTTTGGGATGTGTAAAAAAAATAGAAGAAGAGGGGCAAAAATACTTCATTATGTTTTTAATATATACGATTGCATACACAATCTTCCTTGTATTATTCTATATGATTCACCTAGCTATAATATAAATTCAGGAGCTCTAGATCTTTTCCAATATACTTATTTGCTTAGAATATTTCAGAATATTTTAATAAATGAAGGATGTGCAGATATGAGATACGAAAAAATGTATTAGATTGAATAATGGTAAAATAAGATCTGATTTTGAAAAAGTAACTATTTTGTGTTAAAATAGATAATAATAAATGTTCCCATTATGAGAATGACTACTCATCAAATCTTGCAGAGATTTCTAAAAGCTACTTCTACAACACATTTTTATAAACACAATTTTAGAAGGTATGACAGGACCTGATCTAGATTAATGCTCTTTGCCATAAGCAAACTGTTTTGATGAGTCAGAGAATTACAGTAACTCCTGCTGCAGTTAGTACATGCTAACTGTATAAATTGTCTGTGCGTGTTTGAAAGAGGAGATAAATGTTTAGAAAATACATTTGCCTCTAATGCATTTGATAGGAGAAGAGAAACTTTTCATTTTTTATGGTACAGTTGAAGAAACAGTGTCAATCCTATGAGAAGAAAAAATTGCATTGATGTTCTCTAAACTTGAGTAGAACATGCAAGAAAAGCTTTTGCAAAAATATGAAGTGCTACAAGGTATAATTTGCTGTCATTATGCAGCAGTCTGCATAAGAATTTGTTGTAGGGATGACTAGGTAAGCTACATTCTTGTTGAAACAGGTATTACACAAGCACTGTTATTGGGAGACATTTGAATTCTATAAACATGATTATACATCAGATTTCACAAAATAAAATGAAGTAGTAGTGGCCACTTAAATTACAACTGACTTTTCCACCTTTTTTTTTTTTTTCCCAGTAGTAAAGAGAATATTTAATTAGGTTATTTGATGAATTATTTGAAAGTATTTTAATCCAGCAATTCATGTAGCATATAGTTTTACTCAAATGAAAATAAGTCCCTGTTCTACTACAATTTCAGTCACAGATTTGGACAATGAAAACCTGCTTGCACTATTTTTCTAATGAGACACGTTTCTTCTTACTTGAAGAATGATGAGAAAACATATATCTGTACTTATCTTTGATGCTGTTTACTCAATTGTCTTATAATTTAAGGCTTGTGTTGATGTATTGTACTGGCAGGCACTGGGCAATCTAACTGTGGAGTATTTGGAAACAGACTTTTATTACTTGACACAGTCTCTTGCCCAAGCAATCCATCTGATAGTAGCTTTCAGGGACTCACATGCACCCCCTAAAGAGGCCTCTCCTAGTGAGGGCTGGGCCACATTTAAAGCTTTCAGAGCACTTTGCAAATGTTGCTAAAATTAGTAAACTATAACTAGAAAGCATGATAGATAAAGAAAGTGAGGAACACTGATCAATCAGAAACACTGGAGAAAATGAAGTGGATATTCTCTGAAAACATAAAGCTGCCTATATTAATTATGTATTATAAAATATACTGAAGAAGATATGATAGATTCCACACATAGCCTTTCAGCACAGTATGGTAAAAAATCTAGTCCAAAGGATCTCAGAATACAGGATGTATATATAGCATACAGTTAATGCTGGAGTTTTATAATCATTTTAAGCAATTGTTTTTGTGAACTTATATTCAGCCTGGATTAGATATTTGAGGCAGTTTACTGTGCTGCACACAATCTTCAGGGATGATGTTGAGACAGCAGGAATACGCAGGCTGGATAAGAACATTACAGCATTCTACAGTAGGGTCAATTTTACCTGTGAAACTATTATTTGATTTTTCAGCTTTCACTGCAAAAACCTGATTGCAAAGAAAAGGCACAAAAATTAAAATGAATTCAAAGGAAGCCAGTTGTATCAGAAGAAATTTACAGACTTAGCTACTGTGGATCTCCAACCTCACAAAATCTATCATTTAGGAGAGAAAGAACCAACCTTCGAGGGGGAGAATGAAGACAAATCTGTTGTGCTTATCATTACATGTGGATACCAGCTAATTAGTCTTAAAATAACAGACATGAAGGCTTCCTATATCTCATTTGCCAAATGTGGCCCTATGTCTGGATGAGTTATATAGAGGGAAGAAAATTCAGATTGTTAATAGACAGTGTATAAGAAATAATTTCAGGAAAAGTTATGGTAGAGAATTGTTTCTGAATTATGTGTTTTCATATTTAGGGTTGCTTTTTTATTTAGATTGTGTGAAAGAACTAAAAACAAAAGAGCTGTCTACTCATCCTAAGCACTCAGTTTTTCGTTGAATTTTGCTATCTTGTAGTATGATCCTACTCTTTAGCAAAACTACATAGAAAAGAAAGCAATAAAACAAAGCAGTCATCTGGCTTTATGCTGGATTTTGTTTTAAAACAATTTACATAGCTGGGTTATTTTTATTTTTAGGAGTATTATTCCTTGAAAAGAGCTTTCACATCCACTTTAAATAGTGGTCTTAAATGTTGGAAGAACAAAATATCAAAATATATAAATTTTAATCCAGTTATTATCATTTAGGAGATGTACATGTTCTTTTCAGAATACCATAACACTGTTGCATAGCTGATAACTAAGCAGACTTTGCTCTGCTAGGAAAATAAATCAGACTGTGTGATGCAGACACAGTAAATTCTATCTTTATACTCTGTGTATAATACAAAGTTCAGTTCATAACAATAAATGTATTTTGCTTCCTTTATTGATCTCATCATACTTGAACATACACATAAACCTTTTTATTCCTGCCCTTGATATTCTAATGTAAGAGCCTGCTGAGTCCTCACTTGTCTTCTCACATTCACTTCAATGCAGCACTGTGTGCTTGGCCCAGATTTGCCCTTACATTTATGTTAGCTTTCATGGAAGTTCCAGGTGACCAATACTGAGAAAACCAACCATTTACAGCTCTGCTATTGTACTGCTAATATGCAGAACATGTGATTAGGGTGCTAATCATGAACTCTGCCAAACTGCAGAAGCATGGACTTAAGTTAGATTTGTGATCAGTAAAAACAAACGAACAGCAAAACAATCTTATATCCTTTGTGCACTATCTTTTACATAAATTATTGATAACTATCAACAGTAGTTTAATAATATTCCATAGTAACGTACACTACGAATGTACTGACACCTAAGGCATTTGTTGTGGTTTAACCCAGCAGGCATCTGAGCTCCACATAGCCCTTCGCTCACTCCCTGCCAGTGGACTGGGGGAGAAATCTGAAGAACCAAGGTGAAAGTACAAGATGTCAGTTGAGATAAGGACAGTTTAATAAGAAAGTAGATGTTATTGTTTAACAAGTTTAAAAATACTATTTATGTACTGACCAAAGACAAATACATTTCTTGTGATTTAACTTATGAGGTACCCGAGCACCACACAGTCCCTTGCTCATTCCCCTCTCTCCCACGGACTTGGGGAGAGAAATGGAAAAAAAAACAAAAAAACAACAAAGTAGAATTCAAACAGAAAAGGAAGAGAAAAAAAAGATAATAGCAAAGATAATGATGCATATGCACATACATATATACATACATATATATGCACATGTGAGTACAAAACAAGTGATGTACAATTTCTCGCCACCTACCAATCCAGTCCCCCAGCAAGCGGCTGATCTGGCCAACTCCCCACTGCTTTTCAAGTTTATTTTGCATGGCGTCATATGATATAGAATATTCCTTTAGTCAGTTTAGTTTAGCTGTCCTGGTTCTGTACCCTCCCAGCTCCTTGTGCCCCTCAGCTCTCCTCACTGGGAGGACAGTATGAGAAGCTGAGAAACCAAGATGTCTCAGTACAGCACTGCTCAGTAACAACTAAAACTTCGGCGTGTTACCAACATTTATTTTTTTTCCTGAAATGAAAACATAGCATCGTAGCAGACAGCATGAAGAAAACACCAACAGTGTCTCAAATGAAACCAGGGCAGTAGGGAAAAAAAAAAAAAAAAGAATTAAATCCATAAACTTAAAGAAGTGACCTACAGTGTAGTTAATCACCACCATCTGACTGATTCCCAGCCAGTCCCCCGGTGGTGTCAGCCCCCTCCACCAACTCCCCCAGTTTAATTTTTCTGCATGAGGCTACATGTTGTGGGACAACTCTTTGGCCAGCTTGGATCAGCTGTCCTGGTTATGTCTCCTCCCATGTCCTTGTGCATCCTCAGACTCTTGCTGGCAGGACAATGTGAGCAGCTGAAACGTCCTTCAGTTATTGTAAGCACAACTCAGCAACAACTAAAATATCAATATGTTATCAACCTTGTTCTCATCCTAAATCCTAAACAAGACACCATGCCAACTACTGGAAAGAGAATTAACTCTGTCCTGGCTGAAACCAGGACAAAGTTTCAGAGTGCACTCAGGGCCCTTGAGTCCTCATCACCAATGAGTAGAAAGAGGAACTTCTAGCCCGTCTAATCTGTCCGTTAGTGCTTGAATATAGACCTACAAAATCTAAGAAAAATGCAGGGGGAGATAAAATCAGCAAGATACACAAATCCAGGTATTGTGTTGTCCTATTTGTATTCTTACACAGGAGATAATCTTGACCTAGCTGAAACCTTTTCTGCCTGAAATCCAGCATGATGCAATATGCATTTCATGTGCCTCAAACTGCTTTTACTGATTATTCTGTTACAATGGACAATTTCTTGCAGGTGCAAGAGAAGCGAGTTTTGATGACAGAAGAAAAAAGTAGCCTTTTTCAGGCTGTAAACTGTAATACTCTAATCAGTTTTCATCACATCTTTTTCATGCCCATGTAGACATTTGATCTACTGTACAAATGGTAGTGAATGGTTTAATGCATAAATTTAGACTGGATTTTCCTTTATTTTTAAATTTATTTCCTTTAGATTTTGTTTCATGTAAAAAAAACTGTGAAGGTCTCCAGGATTCTGAGCATTCCTAAGCAAGGGGTAAGTTTTGTACTGCAACAGCTGAATTTATTCAAACCCTTATTCAAGGTCCTGGTCTTACATAGGTTTTTTTCCTTTTTGCATACAAAACTGAATTATCTTGAATCAGACCTTTGTGCGATCCATTGTTTTTTTAATTATTTCATATGGAAAAAACAGAATCTCTGAAAGGCCAGAATCCTGATTAGCTGTTTACCTGGAGAAGCTCATAATTTCCACAGCCTCTCTGCTGTTTGTTTGTAAGACTTAATAATAACCTAACTATAACCTTTGGGAAAAACTAATTCTTGAAAGAAAAATGCCTTTTGATGTGATCAGCAATAATATTTTGTAGTTATTAAACATGATTGATGTTGTTTTAATGTTAGTGCTTAATTATATAAGAAAAATTGTCGGTTTTTCTATCCAGTATTGAAGTGACACTTATTTAATTACAAATTTAATTAAATTTTAGGAGGGAAGAAACTGTAGAAATATGAGATGAAAATGTTTTGTTTTCACGTGGCGCTATTCTTTTCCTGCTGACGAAGTCTTAGTCTCATTTACACTGCTGTGTTCAATAATGGAGTTAAACTTTCATTGCTCTTCTATATACATTGTATTTGCATATATAGTAAGCATTCAGTTTCAACTTCTTTAGATCATTGGAATCCTGGAAGTGAGCTAACCATCATGAAATGTTTTTGTGTTTTGTTTTGTACATTCCTTGTGGAAAAAGCAGTGACCGAAAGAAAAATGTGGAATTACATTGAAGTACATGCAATTTTAACTGTGACTGTACTTTGGAAATGTTTTCTCTAAAAGTAGTTCTGTGATGTCTATTGTGTTTCATTACTTTCCATGCCAAATTTGCTCACACAGCACATAGAATGAAAGTGGGAGGGAGGTGTTTGAAATAATGACCTTTAAAAGTAATAACATCTTTAAATGTGTCATACGTGGTTTCTGTAGAATGTGAGCAAGTCAACACTGTGTAGATAAAACCTTAATGATACGTGATTCATTACAATTCAGTGAGCAGCGCAAAAGGTGAATTTGAGAAAGTTAGCACTTTGATGTGACAAAAAGTTCCTCAGAGGGATTACTTTTCAAATATGTTTAAGAATGCTCCATTAGACTTCTCAAAGATGACAGGAAGCAATGTCAAGGTAAGAAGGTCCCCTAAATGAGAGCAATAGCAAAGGCTGAAAAAAAAAGCCTACCACATGCTTTGAAGCTGCGTTAGTATTCAAAAGCCACTAGAAAACCGTTAAATATAAATGAAAGAGAGAAGTGCCAGAATAAGGTCCCACGCTGAACACAGGTACTCTGAAAAGAGTGTAAAAGCTGTCCCTGTATCTTTTCTAGTGAGAGATAACTTGGAGAAGCCCTAAGGAACAACTAGAATGAGAAACTGAGATAACTGTCAGTTATTTTATAAATTTTATTTTTTGTTATTGTTGTTTACATGCCTTTTATTTGAAGCAAGAGCTTAATCTCCTTCCCTTGCTAGAATAAATCTGTTGTTTTCCTTTTCAGGTTTGTGAACTCAGGTGAATTTTATACATAGGAGATGCTTTTACTTTGCCATAGCAATGAATTCAAATAAGGCAGTACTGCAGGCAAAATTCTCAGATTGCCAGCAGACTGAAGCACACATGAAAGTATGTGAGTGGAGGAACAGCAGCCCATGGGGCTATGTCTGCAAGTTTGTGGGTCAGCTCAAGAACCAGGATTTCGGGTAATATACAGTATGCTATGCCCATAGGCAGCTGATGGACCGTCCTTAACCGGCAGAAATCTCACATTGATGCAGGGCTGTCTTTTGAATTACAATCATATTAGACTTCCATTGAGAGGAACATATAATTCAATGTTTCTGACTCATCCATCACTGCTACAGAAAGTTCGCTTTTAGAGGGAATGTAATTGCTGGGTTTTATGTATTTTTATGCTCAGAAAGAGTATTTCACTTAATCTGAATAACTTCTTGCCTGTGAAAGATTTTCCATGTAGAATTGAGTATAATATACAATACATAATATACAATACATAAGCCAGAAAATACACTGTAATGTAACTGTTATCTGCATTGGTGAGGGAAATTAAAAAAAAAACAACAAAAAACATCAGTAGCTGTAAATGTAATCAGTAAGGAGTACATTAGCCTTCTGCACCAGCTTTATGACATTAGTTTAAAAATTAGCATATCAATAGAAAAAGAAAAGGTTTATGTTAAAAGGGACTACCCCATCAGTAGTTTTAAGAAAATAGAGGCTACATTAAGGTCAAACGTAAAGTCATTAAAGCAAACAAATGGCAAAAGTCACAATGGCCACTGTGTCATACAAGTGAGGAAGAACATTTACAAGTTTATGAAGTGATAATCTGAAAAAACAAGATTATTTTAAATGTTTATGTAACCATAATTCTGAGTGGGAAGGTAAACTTGCAGCATTCACTATGAGCAACACTCTTGTATGGCCATATCTACTTCAGGATAAAAAAAGGCACTAGTATCTTTTAGAGGATATAGCTATTACTTATAATTAATTTCCAAACTGAAATTTTATCTTCACCTACTTAAAAAAAAACATTACTTACCTAACAATATGTTGTGATAGCAACACAGAAATTTGAGGGAAGAAGAAATTATCAGTTAATAAAATCTCTGCAGTTTTTAAGCCTGCCAACAGATTTTAAAAACTCAAGAATATCAGCAAGCCTTAGGATAGAATTGTCATATGGTCATATCTGAATTACATCAGAATTAAAAGAATGTAGTTTTCCTTTTGGATTTACGTAAGGGAGTTTTTTTCAGGGTTTTTGCTGTTGTCTGTTTTAGAAAGTTTTGCCTTATCATGATGGTAGAAAGCTGCCATTTCATGCTCTGGTAGAGAGAACCATATGCCATAGACAAACCAGAGTCTTGAGAGCTTTCTTAGAATCTAATAAATTGTACTACTTTATTTCTAAAAAAGAGTGAGACAGCATATAGATTTGCCTGATACTAGTGATGTCATTTAGACACATCCAGAAAAAGACAAAAAATCCTGAACTCCGACAATCACAGTATGACTTAAACTGAACTTGTGTATAATGCTATTTTTCTGGACATTGAATTTATGCAAACAGAAACATGTAAACACATCTGAGGAGGCCTGGTGTTTAACCACCCCCACCCCCACCCCCACAAAAATCTTGTATTTTGTTGTTTCACATTGCAGTCTAGAAAAGTAGCTAGCTCTGGCGAGACAGTGTGTCAGAGTGGCACCTTGTGCCCTGAGGGAAGGTGCTATTAAAGCACAAATATAAATATGTTGAATTCAGTCTCTTTTAGTGGATTTCATGTGAGTGTCTGACAGCTGTTTTAAACATCAAGGGACCTTAATCTGTAGTCTCTGCTGCTGGTCCACTTGCATGGATAAGTTATACTGGTCCCCTGACAGAGAAGAAAAGGTGGGCTTTATAGAAGGACTTGGAATTTCGTGATAGAGATGTATTCAAGAGTATCAACCAATCTCCATAGCCAAAGACTGGCAGGAGAGAGAAATTCAGCCCAGTATGACCTGCTAATGAATTGAGTACGAGCATGGCACAGCAAGCCAGACAAAGGACGAAGGTCTCTTGTCAACAAGATCTGAATCTTTCAAATATTTTACATTTCTGTGGTTAAAATTCCTTTTCTAAGTTGGCATTCATTGATGTTCTTACTGTTCTGAATTGGCTTAGCTGGAAATCTTAACACAAATCTGTGCTTGGATGAGTCTGTGAGAAATCAGATTACAGTCCAGAAAGGCCATATCTAAAAAGAGCTTTAAGACTAAACCTGAAAGAGTTACCTGAATCATAGCTGTGTGGTAATGTTTGAAAACATGTGCAAACAATTGGGAGTGACAGTGAGCCAGGCACAGCAAAAACATTAGTGAAAACTCAATCAAGAAAATGATGAACTTCTTCAGATTATCTACCAAAAAAAAACCAAAAAACAAAAAAACTCCAAACCAAAAAGTTTGTGTCAGAATCAGACTTTCTTGCCATAAAAATTGTTTTCACAGTTCAAGCTTAAGAGGTAAAACTGGGTACATATTTCAGTATTGAGGCATTAATAACTAGAATGTGCAGAAGGATCTCTGAAGTTCTTGAGTACTGATGGAAATGGTTCTGTAATGCTGACCTTCAAAACTTCTAATTGTGTTGGAAAGTTGTTTACATTCAATGTATGATCCCCGAAACTCATTTTACTGCATGGTGCTCCTCAGGCACCAACACTTTTTAAGTCTTAGAATAAGCAAGGCTGTTTACTGAGGCTCTGTTTAGCATGTAGTGAGCAATCTTTGAAGCAGCCAAATGAACTAAGGTTTACTGGCTCCTAAATGACAGCTTTAATTATCGGTCTTTCCTCTGCAGCTCCTCGCTGCCTTTCTGCCTCAGCAGAGTGCAGGCGTCGGATCTCAGCTGCTGGGAGCCCCGCGGTGTGCCCGGGGTTTGGTTACAGACACTCAGTGGCGATGCACGAGAAGGAAGATACTGTGCCCACTGAAGCCACGCAAGCACTTCCCGTTTGGTTACAGACACTCAGTGCCGATGCATGAGGAAGAAGATACTGTGCCCACTGGAGCCGTGCAAGCACTTCCCCGTCTCACTCCGTGTAACACAGCTGGCTTCGGCAGCGTGGCGGTAATTCACAGATGTGGGCGAGTTGCTAGAAGTGGGGAGGATAGACGTGGTGCTTAAAACCTAGCAGTTTTATTCCATTTTTTAATCAAGTGATCACTCAACAGCGATGCCACTAGCGCTAAGGCAACAGGGCTGCATCTCATTCGGGGCCAACAGGGAGCCCCGTGCCTGCTGGCTGGGCCTCAGAAACAGGCGGCCCGCCCCACGGCCCACGCGCGGAGTGGCGCTCCCCACCCGCACCCAGGTGCGGCCGCTTCTAGAGGGAGTGCAGGGGAGGGCGGCTGCGAGCTCCGCGCCGCGGGCGCGGCTTGCCCGGGAGCAACGCGGGGGTGGGGTGCGGCGTGGAAGCAGCAGGAAGGAAGGAGCGAGCAGAGAGAAAAGAAAGGCGAAGCGATCTGAAGTGCAGATCTCCTTTCTTTCCCCTTGTGTTCTTGTCCACCGAGGTAAATCTTCCTCCGCGTGCGCGGAGCTGTCGGGACCAGGGCTGCGCGGGTGCCCGGTACGAGAAAGGCCTGCTCGCTGAGCACCACGAGCTGCTCCGGGCCGGGCTGGGCGCCGCGGAGCTCTTGGGTTGGGCGCAGTGTGGCTGCTGGTGTCCCGGCCTCGCCGCCCCCGCTGCACCGCCGCGGGCTGCGTGTTAGCGGGCAGCTCGGAGCGAGGCGCGGTGCCCCGGGACGGGGGACGGCTCGGAAGCCGGGCTTTCTCAGGAAGGAAGCGCTTTGCCTCCTCTTTGCTTTTCAGCTCGGTTATGTTAACGGTCTGTATGTAAATGGCATACCGAGGAGCTGTGCTTTATCACTGCGTGTTTATTTACTCTATGAGTAGTTTTCGGGAAGTTAGACGCAAGCTTTATGGTAGCTGCCCACGTATTCCTGGGAATTCTACCGGGAAGTGGATGAAACTCGTACTGCAGAAAGTCGGAGGGGCTCTCAGATGCCCTCGCTGATACAGGGAAGGCACAGAGTGAGGAACGGCACCGGGTGTTGTTGCAGCAGCTCGCCCCAGTGCTCCCGGCCGGTTCCACCTTCGGCTTCTTATTCACTTAGTCGCTCCAGAGACGCTTCTGCACGCTGTCTGCGGGCTGCCTCACTGGAATTTCTTGCAGAGCGAGGTTTGGCTCCAAACTAGCAAAGTTGACTGAACTTTTCTCTGAAAGAGAGGTATTCTGCAATTAAAAAAAAAAAATGTTAAACCAAAAACCAACAAGAAGGAAACATTTTGACAGAGGATGTACTTCAAGTATTTCCTAATCGTTGAGATAGGAAATTTCCTAGTGTTGAGTCATATACTTGAACTTCATCGCTTTTGGGAAAACAAAAAATACAAAACTCTTGTAGTAGCATGACTGCCATGAGTTTTGTTGGTGTGTGCTGATCCAAAGGTTATGTAATGACTTTAAAATGGTCACTCAGTAGTTTTTTATGTTGATTACATTGTGTGGGTTTTTGGAAAGATCTGTAATGATCTACAACTTTCAAAGCCCGCTAATCTTGTCAGTTTGTAGGCAGTTTCATACAATAGGAAGATGAAATTCCCTGATAGATTTGTCTGTCCTTGTTAAGTCTTTGGGTGGTAGTTGCTTAGTTCTTGCCCCCTCTTTATTTGGAACTTACCTAGTATGTGGTTGAGCAGAAGTTGAGAGCAAGCCTGAACTTGCTTGCGTTTGTTGTACTCATCACTGAAAGTGAGATTGGCTTACCATGTACTTCTAAAGATTTCTTAAGGCTAATATCAGTACTATTCTTAAAAGGAAAGAGAGTCACTTTTGAGTATGGACTAGTGAGAAAGAGTGCTTTAATTAAAAGCTGTTTTGTATGCATACTTCAGCTTATGTTCATTTGACCAGACACATTTTCCAGTCAGTGTCATCGTGAAAATTTTTCCAACTTGGAAATGGTGGAGTTCTGGCTGTTTTCAGTTGGTATAGTTTTTGAGAATATTACATGCAGGAACATGTGAGGAAGCGTCCTGAAAGTGATACGTTGCTTTTCTGTGCTGGTATTGTCCTGTTTACTTTGGGGCTATATAGCTACTGATTTCTGAGAACAAAAATAGTTGCTATGCCACTTTTAGTTCTTCTGCCTCATTGCAGTTCCTTCCCTAAGAGGTGGAGAAGAAGGATCTTAAAATCATTTTGAAGAGTGTGTGAGAAACATCATATGCAAGAAAGATGTGCGATACCTTCTAAAACTTAGGACATGCAAAACAAATTGCAGTTAATCACATGCCAAAGGTGTATTTGCTTGGAAGAGAAGCCTAGATGGATTCCCTTGTATTGCTTTTTCTACGTAGCTATTTGGACACTGCATGCTTACTTTTGTAAAACTGATTAGTCGAGTGTCTTCCAAGCAGCTTTATTTTGTATTCTCACTCTAACAGTCTCCCCATTTGTATAAATTCATGAAATGGTTTTTGTCTAGGTTACTCTTTGTTGGAGGATATGACAGTGAATTAATTTTATTTACACAAGACCAAATCCTTACACCCCTACCCCCCCCCCCCCCCCCCCCCCCCCCTTTTTTTT
>VXAB01008515.1:20039-39424 GCA_013399175.1 Odontophorus gujanensis
GTTTTTTGCATACTCATTTCCGCCCAATACAGTGGGACAATCTATTTTACACTGCTTCTGAGAGTAAAAGTATGGATGCAGCCCTATAAGCTAAACTTAGACGCAACTGTTTACTTAGATCTCTCTTATGATGCAAATACTGATGTGAAAGTAAATATATAAATGTGAATATGTCACTACATCTTCATATATAATGTTGTACAAACTTTTTTAGGATTTGTTATGGCTTTTTCTACAGATAAAGTTATGGAGGAGAATGTAATCTTTTTCACTGATGGTCATTATTTTGGAATAGTTTACTATTTTGGATGAGATGGTTGAGTTCCATTTTTTCTGTATACTTTTTGAGGCTAAAACACTGCAACACGAAATTATTTACTATTTATCTTCTAGTCTGTGATATAAACACTCACCTGTTTGGAGATTTATTTAAGTTGTGTGCTACTTAAGGCATCATCTGAGAGCAGTTAAACCAAAATAAACATAACCTTTTCCTTAGATCCACAAGTACACTAACACATGACAGTGAACTTGCTATCTAACAAGCTGTATAGGTAGGCCAGATTTGTACGATTTCTTTAAAAGGGCTTCAGCTAGAGATGACTGCTGAAACAAAGCATGACCTTGGCTTCAGCTCCTAGCATTGCTGGCATTTTGTGGTCAAGAATGTCTCTTCAGCAAACAACCTCTTCCTTTCTCAGTCTACCCTGTACTGTGTTACAAAGTGTGCAGCAAAAAGAAGTGATGTTCTGCATATTTGGAAGCAGATTGTTCTATAGTAGATAATACATTCTGTTGTGGTTTGCGCAGAGATGGATCCAAGTAACTGATACAATGTGGCTGTTCGAATTCCTAAAGGAACAGTACTGAAGGTATTCCAGTACAAGGTGCGGGCAGAGCCACTGCGTGTAGAAAACGTAGTACTTAAAGTAGATGCAGAAAAGTGTAAGTAAATAAAAACTGCTTACCGAAGTGATTTTTTTTTTTATTGTTGAAGGTGAAAAATTTGAAGGAATGATACTGTGTGAAAATCAGTGCTAACACCTGATATCCCTGAATCAGGGATAAACATCCTAAACAGCACCACAAACCCAAGAAAGATGGAAATGGCTGAGATAATCAATTTAAAATCCACTTTTGAAATACTTAGATTGAAATGTTAGCACTGGAGATTTTCTTTTTTTTTTTTCATATACTTGAATACATGTACTTTTGTTTTTTCTTAATGACTACATGAGGCACTGAGATACAAACAGTTCCTGCCTGATGTTTTTTGCTTGCATTAGTCATTTCTGTAGTAGTTACTCTGTGCTAAGAATATAGATTCAACTTCTTGACAGACTGTGTCCTTGCATATGTATTTTTTCAGGGGTTTAGAGGTGGGTGAGGGGCAGAAGTGTTGAATTTTATGTTTTGAGAAGGGGCTTATGTGAAAAGCTTGAGGAAATGCTGATGCCTGAAGTCTTTAAAGAAATGAAGAGGATTTAGACATCCGCTCAGGTTGTGGAAGGACAAATCAAATTCTTGTTCTAAAAGCTGATGATTAATCTGTTTAGCTCAATTCAAGCCTGTTTGAATTGAAGTGACTTAGGAATCATTCAGTGAGAGCTAACTCCCCAACAGACTTTGTCTCTGATGAGAGGTTGGTATTGGATTGGCCCATAGAATTCTCTCTCCAAAGAATTTTTAGTTGTGTGCCTTTCTCATTGAAGATGGTATGTCACTGCTTGGAACCTTTGAGAACACAGATCAAAGCTGATAAAAATACAACCCAAGAACTGAAGTAGATTATACTGTCGAGGACATAGAGAGTTGTTATAAATAATGAAACTTATATAAGAATATGCTGTTTAGATATATATATTCCAGAAAAATACGTGGATATGTTCAGCTTCACTTTTTCTTCTTATTGTGCAGCACGTATGCATGTATACATGGTGTAATGTGAAGTCTGTTTTTCTCTGTTTTTGATTATTTCTTTCTGGAAGCCTGAATGATTTAGTTATTTAAAAGGGATTAGAGAAATTGTACTGGAAGAGGTTTCATCCTTTATTGGAGCTAATGATATAGCATGAAAGTAGTCAATCTTTCAAGCTTCAATTCTAGATTATAAGTAGCATCCTTTTTGATTGAAAATATTTTGAAGAATAATGTATACCTAATACCTTGGGTATATTCTGGTTGTATGACTCCTTTTCGTTCAGCTTGCTGTTTAAGTCCTAAGCTATGCTACTGAAGCTACTTTTTATTCTCCAAACTGCTGAAGGTTAGTACCTGCGTGCAGGGACAGTTGCTACCATCAGCAACTTTCCCTAAGGCCAAGTTACTTTGTATACAGGAAAAGATAGGAGATAAAGAACAGAACAAAACAAAAACCTGTTATCCTCTGCTGCTGTTAAACCTTTGAAGATGTGTGATTTCAGGCTGTTTCAGACACCTTCAGTGTGGTAGCTTCTCTATCTGCTTTGGGCTGTGTAAATCAGGAATTTGAAAATGGCCATGGAAGGAGGAAGAGCTGGCATGAGTAGTGAATTCTGGGGAGTGCAAAAACTGAGTTGGAAAAATACCGAGGAGAAACTGTCATGGGCACTTGAAATACTGAAGATCCCCATCACGGAGGCCGGAACTTGCCTCTGGCTGTGCATCTGCTCGTTTGTGACTGAGGGATCTGCTTCCTTGCCTATACTTAACAGCTAGTAGTTACCTGGTTCCTGTCCTCCCTCATGGCAGTTCTTTGAAGGGTGTGATCCATGTGGAATATTTTGATCACCTCCACAGTTTTTTGGCTATGGTTCTTTAAGTAACTTTAGTGACTTTTTTTTTTTAATCCCCAACACACTTCTGGAAGTGACCCTCTGCAAACTCTTGTACTGGTTATGGTTCTTTTTTGGTGGGATTCTCATCTGAAAAAAGGCTTGAACCCACAGTTCACTAAGAATGCTGTAGTCAGCGATTTTTTTTTTCCTTTTCCTGTTTGAAGTGTATTTCTGCATTAAGAAGAATGTAAGGCTCAGAAGATGAAGTGGTAGCAGCCCTTCCTGTTAACTGATGCTAACATGGCAGTGAGAAAGCTCTGGGTTCCAGCTCTATTCTTAGACTGTTTTTTCTACGCTTTATATCCCAGTACTGTAAAAGCACGTCTGGAGATAAGTGGTTCGTATCTTGAAGCTACTAGGATTATGTTTTAAAATTATTACTTGTGTTAAGACTTAGACTAGTTTCTTTATGCAGGTGATTATAAAGGGATGGAGGGGTTATGCTGTTTACCCTGTTTGAAATTTTCATATATAAGAAATCTTTAAAAATTACTGTACAATTGACACAAGAGCCTTTCAGAGTTTTATCCAAGATTAATGTGATTTCAAGCCTCTTAATGTAGCAATGCTTCTCTTTTTTCTGTTTTTCTCATTTTGTTTTTCCTTTCCATAGGTTTGCCATACTAAGCAAACAAAACAAACAAAAAAAAACAAAGAACAAAACCAGTTTGAACAAAAGAACCCTGAAGAAGTGTCTCGGAGAGGCTGATTGACAACATATTTAAAAGAACTCTGTTGGCATTGATCATTCACTCATTCTGACTATTTCTACATGACTGTGAGGAGCAATATTCGGAATGAGGCTGCCATCATGTCATCTACGTGCAGTGGCACTGATATTGAAGAATTCTTGGTCAACATTAACTTGGGGCAGTATCTTCCTAACTTTAAAGAAAATGGCTATAACACTGTGACAGACTGTGTGGGAATAAATAACAGTGCACTTCAGCAAATGGGAGTATTGCCTACTGGCCATCGCAGAAGGATTCTTAAGCAGTTAGATGCTGCTTTTTCAAAAATGCAAGGAAATTCTCTTCCCCGTGATAATTTAAAACACAAAGAGTTGAAAGGTTTAGAAAAGAGTCAATGCTCATTTTTGGATGAGGATACCCCAACAGGCCATTTAAATGTAGATGAAGCTGGCTTGATACCTGCAACATCATTGGTACAACTTCCTAACAAAGCTTACATTGGTAAAGAAAGATTCAGACTTGGAGAGCATAAGCTATTGGATGCAAATGATGACAGCTTTACAAATTCAGGTTTTTCTAGTTTAAACCAGAATTCAGACAGTGTACTAAATACTGTCAGTGGAAGTATGAAGATGAATACTCAGTCAAATACACTTCTGGAAAAAGCTGCTGCATACCAAACTGATGAGCACTTGGCTGACTGCTTAGTGTTTTGTGAGCCTCTCTCACTTGCTCATTCATATGAATCAAAATACAAGGCAAACAAACATCAGATGTTTGCAGTTGAGGAGGATCTATCTGATAGTGAGCCACATTCACCATTTGTTAAGTTTAAAGGAGAAATGATAGACAATGACTTATATGATTCTTGTACGCGTAACTGTGTGAAAGTATTTCCAAGAACAAGCCGGTCTTTTATATTAAGACATCGACCAGTACCAGAAATCCCTGAATCAAGCAAAGGTGGAAATTCATCAAGGTAAATTCTATTTCTTTTTTTGTGATAAATTATTATCATCATATAAGTTATGGGATGTTTTGGGGGGGAAGAGAAGGGGTGAAAAGTGTCTTTCTGTGGATTTTTTTTTTTGTATGTGCTGTAAGTATAGTGGATCTGGAATGAATAATGCCATACTAACCAAGGAAGGATTATGCTTTAGAACAATTTAAAAGGACAAATGAAAATATAAGGGAAACTTCAGAATAATACACATTATAATCTCTGCAATCATCTGTGCCTCTACTTTCTTCCAAAGAAATGAGTCCTTATTGCTTTAGAAATAACCCAAGTTAAAAACAACTATATCAGGCATTCATTGGTCTAAATCTATATGCTCTTAAGCATCTATATGCTCTTAGATATATATCTAGGCTGCTATATAAATATAGCATTTCTATATCTAAGATACAGATGAAGAAGAATAAAAATATGCAATTGTTACAAAAATTGTACTGAAAAATGAAAGGCTGTTGGATGTATTCCAAGCCAAAATGTTACAATTAATCAGATACTAACTCCGGTAACAAATGAAATCCTGATTTATGGTAGGAAAATGGTCAAAAATAGTAAATTCAAGAAAATAATCGATCATCTTAGAAAGATCTATTTTTAGTGGGGAAACATCAGTTATAATTGTGAAACACAGGTATTCTTGTTGCATTTTCTGGAAAACACTGTTCGTAAGAAATTAAAGCTTATTTTCTTATAAGTCACGTATTAAAAATATCTAGGAAATTTTACACAAATGCAGGTATTAATGTACTTTTATCTGGAAAGTGAGGCAAAATTTAGGATAGCCACCTTGTCTGTTTCATGCATTGTATGGTGTAGCCATCTGGAAAGAATGTATCTGTGTGAAGCAAGATGCATCTGGAGAATTACACACATGAACATAGGAAGAAGGTTTGATTAAAGCACAAAACTGCAGTAAATTTTATGTTCTTCTAAATTAGAATAGAATACTTAATGGTGGAAGAAATTGCTATACGCTGTGGGTCTAAAGCAAGCACTTTCTTCAAGGTGGCTCTTGTACCAATTTCTAAATGCCTCATCATTTAACTGTTAATTCAGAGGATTTATGCAACAGGTGTGTGATGTTCGTTGTTGGCTTCTGCTGATATTCGCACACCAGCGAAGCTTGGTTTTTAATGATGCTTGCAGTAAAATAAATAAATAAATAAAAGGGGGGGGGGAAGGGAAAACAACTTTTTTTGTTTTTAATTTTAACTAGTAAAAGCTTTACTGTAATTCTGTAGAATGAAGAAAAGCTACTCCTTCAGTCAAAGGATGTTTTATCAAGTGCAAATAGAGGGTAGCAGTGGAGGGTTGTGGGAGAATTTTTGTAAAGGATAGCTTTGTGCAACACTGATGACAATAGGATTGAATAGCATCCAGTAAAGTTTATTTATGATAAATTAGGTTGGTTTGAAAATATTCCCTTTATGTTTATGTACATTTTTATTCATTCAGAATGCTACTCAGTAGCACTTATTGTCTTGAATAAACTTTTGATACTGCTTTTTCAAGGAGGTGAGGAAATGCAGAAGATCTGATATTAGCACTTAACTCTGTAATTCTCTCTTACTAAGTGTGGATATTAAAAATAAGAGGAAATGAATGAGCAGTTGACTGTAATGTTATGAGCTGCATACACAGAGTATCTTCCCACAGTGTCTTAGAGAGAAGAAAAATTCATAGACATATGCAAAGACATATGCAAAGTTTTGTTGCTGTAGATGTACCCAAATCATTTTATGTTGCACTATTTTAGCCACTTTTTTCTTTTTCAAACCACTAGCTGTGCCTCGAAGGGACATGTCTGAGAATGTTTTGTACTTATCTTGTCTTTTTCATCAGCATATCTTAGTAGTTAGAAACATTATTAGCAAGTTTATACATGCCTTAAGTGCAGAGTTTTCCCAAGCATTTGTAAGTTTCTTTCAGACTGTTGAATGACGTTAATACTAAATGTTGTAGTACAATTGTTTGAGCAGGTGAAGAGGCAAAGATTCTTTGCAACATGTAAGAAATCTTTGCCTCAACATATATATTTTTTTTATCACTGCCTTCTGAATGTTAACGTTTGTGGAGTGATTACCCATACTGAGTCTAATAAAGCTATTCTGGCTGAGCTGAAATGGGAGCCTAATGCAAAAAGATAATAAGTAGTTACTAAAAGAATATTCTTATCTCTTCTGAGAAATAATCAGCTAGTAGAAAGAATATGCTGCATTTATAGTGTTTCCACCATTGAAGTAAATCCTCCAAATCCTGATCTCTTAATGACTGATGAGCAACTGGGTCACCAACTTCATTACCCACCATTCTGGTTTGTGAACTTGAGCTTATGTTCTTCATCTTTATGCTCCACTTATAACAATGTAAAAATCCTGATGGACAGGTAGCAAGTTTATCTGAGGAAGATCAACTTCAAAACAGAACTTAAACTTCACAGAAACATTCTTGATTAACTCTGCTGGGCATCTTTTTTTTTTTTTTTTTTTGAGGCAAGAAATTAGTACAGAACTTTCAAGTGGTATCTTGCAGCATCTTTAACCTCATGAAAGATCGTATCTTTCCTATAGGATTGCGTAAAGAAATATTCTCAACTGATTTCTGTTGATGGATGCTGTTTTCCTTATAATTACATTCTGTGAAGGCCTTTTCCATACAGGCAGAGAAATCCAGTTGAAATCTATTGGGAAATCCATTGTCTTCTAGTCGTGCATGGATATTAGCTATTACATCTTTGTGCAAGGAAATGCTTTTGTCATGATCTTTTGAGTACTTTCTGGCACATCAAGTTAGTACAGTAGGTCTCCTTGTGACACTTAGTAATGCAGTGACTGTATAACATTTTATTACTAATAATATACCTGCCTCTTTTGCAATCTTAGCTGCTTTCCTGTGCTATGCGTGTGCTCCTGACTTTTATTTTATTTTACCAGCTGACAGTTTGCTGGTAAGACACCATGGCATTTTGGAAGTTGACTATCTTGAGTGTTTTCTTTGAAGAATATTTTGTGTTGCTGAACTACAAGAGGTGCAGAATTTAAAAAACTAAACAAACCCACAACTTATACAATGTTCTTGACTGGTTCTGCAGATTTTAACAGCACTTCTGGATGTTCAGCACTGAAGTGATGTGTAGTTACATTAGGTTCTTGCCAGCCAGAATTTTTTCCTTCTTATTGTAGCATTATGAACTCTCTTTTAATACAGAATTAGTAAACATCACTGTGAAGGTGTTTAAAAACATTTGAATGAGTTCCCAAACAGAAGAAACTGTGAATTGTTCTCCAAAACTGAAATATGTGTCCAAAATGTCATTATTAGATTGAGTTATCATCACCCTATGCAATGAAATTCTGGGCCTCTGCATTTTGTATTTAAGTCACTAGTCTTATTTTGATAGTATGCTTTCTCAGAAATGTTATGGGATTGGACAGAGTGGGCTGAAAGTTCTTGGCCTCTCAATGACTTTAGCAACTTCTTCCATGCATGAGTTAAAAACTGATGTGTCTGTAAGACAAGGTAATAAAAGTAGTGCAACGGATGGAGCTAACTACATACAGGCCTGTAGCTACTATTAAAGATAGTAAGTACTGAGATAGATTTGAAGGCTCTGCATGTCTAGGACTGTGTCCTTTAGCAGGCACTGATGAGTGAAATAGTGGCAGTTTCACTCTTTGGAGCTGCAGTGCTATTAACAGAAATCCTGAGGCAGATTTATAGTACGGTGGAGCTGGTTGTGACAGAAGAGTGAGTGTCACATAGGTAATGTTGGAGACTGACACACTCCATCTACTTGTGGATTTCTAGACATCCTCCAACTTTGTCACTTGTATTGTTCAGTAATGGAGTTGTGCAGATTCCTCATTAAAGAAAGAAGAAATGGACCAAAAGTAACTGCAAAAGCTGATGGACTTGGGTGAACAAAGGTACTTGGCTGTGAACCAATCTGTCCATTGCCAGCAACTTTCTTCTTCTGTGGTGGACGCTTAGCAGGGCCAGCATTCTACAGACTGTTTCTAACGTGAAGTCATCAGAATTGCTAATGAAGATCCCAGGCAGGTGCTGATCTCTCTTTTTTTGCTTCATGTCCTTCCATGTAGAGCAGATTTTAGGCAGTAGAAATAGATCTCTCTCTTCCTACAGCCAAGCACCTCCATTCATTTCTTTATGCAAGCAGCCTATGAATCCCAGACCACTAACGCAGCACTGTGAAGCACTTTGCATGTGTTTGTGTTATGGGAGGGTTAGGTTTGGAGTTGACTAGCAACTATAGTCAGAAAACAAAAGTTTTGTTCACTTAAAACACTCAGAAGATGCGTGCCAGTAAGGGCTCTGAAGCGCTAGCTGGTTACAATGAGCTCCCTCCCTCACATCCCTTGTGAGGTGGTAGGCAGAAAGAGAATAGAGCTTAGAACAGCTTGGCTCTGCCAAGCTCTCACCTTTCCAGTCCCTCAGCATTTAGCAAGTTGCTGCCTCATCTCACCCTTTCATCCTGTTTGTGCACAAGGAAAGAGAGGCAGGGAGGAGTATGCAGCTTGAGCCACATCCTGTGTCTCTTGAAAATAATGGGTCTTAATCTCCAGAGTTGGAAGAAAGAGAAAAAAAATAAAAAGGAAATTTAGTTGAAATCGTTATTTTACCTTTATAGAATTGGAACATTATGATTTGAAGACTATTTGCAATTTTGGCAATTAAGTAGAATGTTCTATTTATATAGATAACTAGTGATTTTTATGTGAGTGTGTTGTTAAAGAGTGAGGGGAAAGGAGAATCTCTTATTTGTCCTCAAGTAAGTGTTTTAAATTTTCTGTTATTTATTTCAGGAGTTCATTTTGTTCATTAACAGAGCATTGATTAAATTTGTATTTTACATCTTGCACTGTGTGACGTTGGTTTTGTTTTGTTTTTTAAATGTAATCCCTCAAACAAATGGTCAAACTAAGCTGTTTCATTTATTTCTGGAGATAAGGTAGAATTCCATTTTTCAAAAATTCCCCCTGAATTTATTTTACATTACAGGTAAAAGCTCTACCATTATCTTTCTAGCAGATTTTCTTTCCATATATGAATTACATGCGTGCAAGTATGCAGAAATTTAAAATAAATATATAAATAAAAAACAGGTCTTCATAAGTTGATTTCTTTCTTATTTTCTGGTGAGTTTATCAGTATTACTTTTGACTTACTACTATTACCACTACCCACTTCTAAATCCTTCCACTGAAGCGAAGTCATTGACTGACTTCTTCATATAAAGAAAAAAATGATTGGTCTAAGGGCTCTTCAAGTCAAAGCTGCTTATCTGATTATCTCAAATTCAGGTTAATACTATTAAACGCCTTAGAAAAAAACAAAACAAAAACCCAAAATACAAAACAGCCAAACAACTCTTCACAACAAACAAACAGTGTTTGTGTTGAAAAATATTAATTTTGTCTTTTTTGTAGACATACCAGGTTAGTTCAATTGCATGAAAATAGCTTGCTAATGTAGCTTCAAAAGATGTAGCTGCATCAAATTTAGTAAAATATTTGAATAGACACTAAGTATTTGTGTTTTTTCTTTTTTTTAATTATTTTTGAGAGTGAGTCGTTATTTTGCATGGCGTTAGGTTGTAATCCACTTTAACTGGGCAAACCTATTATATATTTTCTAAAACAAGAATTTTGTACAATGGCACTTGGAAGCATAACGGGTATAACAAGGATAACATGAAATGGAAAATATATTTTCAGTGCCGCTTCTGTGTTGAATTTAATCATAGTAACTGGGAGGGCAGATTTAGGTGTGGATTGAAAAGAATTCAATATGGAAATTTATAAATCTATGCCTTCTATCATAAACACCAGCCTGTATTATGAAACAATTCAACTCAGACTTCATGGGTCAGTATTTCTAAAGTCTCAGGTATAGCTACGCATAAAAGAACATCTCAATATGTCTAGTGGGGTAATGAAAACCAACTGTATTGATATTTTCATTAAAACATATTTGGCTTTGTAGGACAGAGAACACCAGACTCTCAGCAAAGACTGCAACAGTCTTTTATACAATGTTATATAGCATTTATCAATCAATGAGTATTCTGTAAGAATGCAAAATGGTCTATATCACTGTTATTTCAAGCAGAGAAAATAATAGAGAAATTGCTAGTTATGCATGTTAACAGGTGATATCAGAGCAGGCTGCTGCAGCACTGAAGATGGGTTGGAAATGTACTTCTTCAGGCATATCTTTTCTTGTTCTGTTATTCAGAAGTTGCTTTTGAAGCCTGAAGTATCAGTAACAAAGATGAAAATGTAATCTTAACCAGCACGTGCCGCTGTACATGAAGTTTCTGAAATGCTTAGAGGCCAGCACAATGTCAACAATAAAATTATTTTTCTCTTACTTGTGTGTGTTTATATAAATATACATATGTTCTTATTTATCTATAAAACACATCATGGTAATCACATGCAGGTGCAAAGCAATTCCAGTTATGTTACAGATTGAAAATTTACTGGGAAAAAAAAAAATCAGAGTATTTTCAGAATTATTTGTTTTCACTGGTTCAGAGTGTCTGTTTTGTCTGGATTTTTTTGTGCCTAAACTCACTTTGAGTTTCACATATCGAAGACTGAATTTGGCAGTACAGTGGTTTTTGAATGTGGTCATTAAATGAGAAGTAGAAGGTAGTTCCTCACATTTCCCTAAGGCCTAAATGAGTATTAAAGCCAACTCAAATCACAAGAAATTCTGAAGTTGTCTTTTCGAATCAGTGTGGTATTGTGTATCATAAAAGGAGGAATGTAAGTTGTGGGGTAATTTTAAGTCCCAAAACTTAAAATTGTTAATTTCTATGTTTGTATGCATTAGTGGTGTGTTTGCTTGCATAACATGTTATTGTTCAATTTCTGGGATATTTCACTTAATGTTTTTGTTTTGTGCTCTATTTTATTCAAGTTCTCTTCAGAGAAGAAGAAATGCAGATCTTATAGATGTATCTTGTACTGGAAGGCAAGTTTCACAAAAAAGTAAGTCAAACATGCTGGTACTTAACCAGCACATAACAACTTCTCCTTTTTAACTTTTTTTTGTTCATGAAAAAATATGAAAATTAGAAAATCCGGACTTTGTATTTCAGTTATCTTAGCATGCCTGTTTTTGACTATGATATGTTTCTAAGATTGGATGCAGATTTTTTAAAGCAGAATCAGCTTTTTTTTTAAAGCTACAAGCAGCGTACTTCTGACTAATGCTGCTGAATGTTAGTGAGTAGAGTACTCCCAGAAATAACAGGAAATTAATTGTGTGAAATAGTTTAGTGAAAGAAGATAGCAGTTTCGTAGTGTGAGTTGCACATTAAAAACAAGTTTTCCGACTCCAGAAGTATGCCTTGTTTGAAATTATGCATATTAATTTCAAGCAGATGGTGATGAAATGAAAATTGACAAGGAATGAAATGGTTTTGTTTGTTTAGTTTTGCAGATTTTGTTTTCTAAACTTGGATTCAACTTTGCAATTATTGCTCCTGAGAGAATACAACATTGTTTTGTTTTTTCCTTGTTTATTTGTTTAACTTGATAGACTATATGCAAGTTACATCCAAACTATATGCTAGGAAGAAGATGCAGTAAATTGAGTGAAAATAAGAAAGGATAGTATCTGAAAAAAAGTATCTGGAATTCGGTTAGAAATGGGAAATTGTTTCTTCATTTTCATTTTTTACTTTGTTTTTTTTTTTTTTTTCTGAGGAGGAAAGAAAAATCAGAAGCAGGAAAACCTGTCTCTTAATTTTTAATAGTAACTTATAGAGCATGGCAATCTATGACTATTTTTTTTCTTAAAGAAACATTCTCAGAAGAAAAGCCACCTGTCATATCACCTTATGGAGAAACCTTTTTTTGGAACAACCTTAAAGATGCTAAAGTAAGTTGATAAGACTGGATACAAATGGTTTATCTTCTCTTTAATCTTTGTGCTACGTACTGAATATTGCTCTTAATTCTTTTTTGCTCACCTTTTTCAGTTCTCAGTACTTTTGCTGTCTTCTTAGGTACATGCAGTAACTTTGTAGTTGTGAGCAGGCAACTCAGCAGCACATAGCTGCTCACTCTCTTACCCCTGATGGGTTGGAGAGAAGAAATGGAAAGGTATAAGTGAGAGAACTCATGGACAGTTTATTACATAAATTGCAAAATGTTTGTGTGTAAGAAAAGCAAAACAAAGGAATTCAGTGAATAATTTCTGTTCACAGTTAGATGTCCAGCCACTTTCAGGAGAGCAAATGTCATCACATGCAATGTTTTTTGGGAGGGAAGACAGATACCAAAACTCTGAACTTCTTCCACTTTCTTCCACCTTTCCCTCAGTTCTTATTATTTAGCATGACACCCTGTGGTGCATCTCAGATGGGATATGCCTTTCAACATGACCATTAGAGCTGAATGGTAAAGGTAAAAGTGGCTTTTCTGTCTTCTGATAATGTCACATCAAGACTGAGCATCTCTGCACAAACTCATGGAAAGTCTATGTATGCAGCTTACATGCTAGCTAAAGTGATGTGATAGTCACTTGTGGCCATATGCTTTCTATTAGTTCCTACGTATGAAAGTTCTCAGGACTTCTAATATTTTTTCATATAACCACAGACTTGCTGTATACCCAGTAAGTCACTTTTTGTGGCAAGATTTTCTGAAGTAGACATTTGTGTTGAGGTCGAAGACTGGATGCTGTATATGGAATATGCACAGCCTTCTGAATCACATGGCGTTCTGGGAGTTTAACTAGCTTAGTAAGGCATCTACCAGATGATGCGAATCTCTCCACGTACCTGCTTCTGACAGAAATTGTTGCTTCTGTATTTACTTATCCTTGTTTCAGCTGATCTCAAGCCACTGACCTGGGGAAAACAGTAGATAATTATTTTCTATCTTGGTCTTCTCGCTTATCTTTCTCTTTTTCAACTGTTGTAGAGTACTGACTAAATTGGGTATTGAAATAAAATAGTTCCAATTGCATCATGTAATGAGAGGTTTTTTTTAAAAGCTTAGAAATGGTCTTTATTTTTGATGTGTACTTTCTTTTCTTTGGAATTGTTCTTTTTTTGTTAGATTTTCATTGTTCACTTTTTAAGAAGGTGGGCATAAATTCATGGCTTTTCTCTTTCTGTTTCTTGTTACGCGCACAGAAGTTACTTCTAAGCTTTTGTTTTCTATTGTCTTCTGTCTGTGCCAGTTATTAAAATGCCTTTTACAAATTCAAAGTTGAACTTCTTTGTAATTATTTTAATGATATAAGCAATTTTTCTAGAGAACTTTTCTAGCCTTGTTATTTCATAGTTTATCTGTATGTTTTATTGAAATAGTTGGTTATAATAAAGCATACTTGGGAAGACAGTCTGCAATCTTTCTTCCAAAGGCACCAAATACTAAAAGAAAACAACAACAAAAGACAAAAACCAAACTGTGCTGTTCAGCTAGATTAACTGCTCAAAATAGAATTGTTATTTCTGCTGGTTGTAGAATCTCAATTAATTCAACGTATTACAACATTCTCTGATCTGAAGATTTAGATTTTAATTATCACTTTCACATAAGTTAACAGTTTTTTTTGAGTTAAGTTTATCACATGCTAGTTGGAAACTTCATAGTTTCATAGGTCATAAAGCATAGCTGTTAAACAAAGGTCCTAAGATAAGTTTAATTTTCAGTTATTTTTTGAGTAAGTATCACATATCCTAAGAACAAATAAAGAACTTTAGGCAACGCTTTAAAGCAACTAACATTTTAGTAATTGTTTTGTTGTTTTTTTTTCATGTAAAAAAATAACCTCACATGAGAATGTAGTTCATCTGTATTTAAGAAAACATAGCAAATTGTAATGCTGACTGAAGGAAGCCTGTTCTAAGAGGTTAGAAGTTGACCATTAACTTTATTCTTCTTTTATTGGTGTAACAAAAGAAAGGCTTCTATAGAATTTATAAGGGGAGTGTCTGTAGAAACAAGCAGTGAGTCACTGCAGCCTAGTGATAAATCAGCATAAGAGAACAGGGAATTAAGGGCATAAGGAAAGTTCAGTTAGACTTAAGCGAGGAAGGAAGACAGCTAGAATCAGAAACCTCTACAGGTCAACCTGAAGAAGGAACTTTTTTTTTTAATGTTGATTAAAAAAATAGCACAAAAATCCTAATACTTAACAGCTAACGTACTCTTGTGTCCAAGCGAAGAGTATATTATATAAGAATTCACTTTTTCAGTGACAGAATTGTAAGTTCTGAAGTGTTGGTTTCATTTCTTGCTGTGAATTCTTAGACTAGGTTAAGGACACATGTTGAGATAAATAATCTATGTGAGCTCTTAAGCATTGTGATACTGTGGAATGCTGGCCAGATTACAAATCTTAGAGCTTTAAAACAGGAAGCCTTAATAATTTAAAAGGAGGAATTTTTACCTTTAAGGTTCTGCTATAAAACTGTATTGCCTTTAATAGAAGACTAAGGAGCATCTTTCAAGTAAAGATTGAGAATAAACCATTCAAGTAAATCCTGAGTAACATTTAGCCTGTAATGTGACAGTAGTCCCAGTACTTGTCTTAGTATTCAGGTTTCCTCACTTTCTATTTTGACTAGCAAAACTGACAGACAAAAAAACTTTAAAACATTAATGCACACGAATTACTTCGTGATGAAAAGTACAGAAGTTTTATACAGAGCTACCAGAAGGCAGGTCCATCCACCTGCCCTCCAGAAGCTAGGTATCTTCCTTTAAGCGTGGGTGCTTCCTATGCAAAAGAACAATATAAATTTAGACATAATTATGTCTTCCAAAAAAACCTCGTATGTACAAATGTGACTGCAGGAGAAAAGGCTCCCTACCTTTGTGTACTACCGTGGAGTTACAGGAGGTGGGAGATATGAGTTCTGTCTCATTTTGAGTTTGGGCACCTTGCAGAATAATCCTGTAACCAACATGGGTTTTCTTCTTTAATTTGTGTAGACTCTGTTTTTGAGAATGATCAGAACTGTCTGTCCCCACAACTTTTCTTCATTCTTCAAGTATTTTAAAATCTAGTGATAGTAAGGTATTTGTTAATATTTCTTGTAAGGTCTCAAGTATCTCTTGTAAGCCCCCTCAATTCCCAGGCTGCTTCAATCCACTGAAGATAGTGGCACAGACACAAGTAGGGATGACCTGATATTATAAGGGTTTGTGAGGAGAGCAAGAGATGCAGCTGCACAGCTTCAGGGGGTATTGTTTTACATCTCACTAGCTTGCAGTTGCACCCTGAAAAGCAAGGGAAGATAATAACATTTTTACTCTTAAAGACCCTTTTCTTGTTGATGTTAGTCTCTTGGCTATTTTGTAAAAATGGGATGCTGCCACTTCCGCTTGTTTTATGAGAGGGATTTCAAGCACTTCATGGGCATAAGTTGCTTTTGAGTTTTCTGTTTCATTTGTTAGCATGGTGTAGGATTTTTTTGTTTCTAATCAGTGGTGCTACAACAGTTAACAGCATGGGGTATTTGGTGATAGGGCTTGGTGCTATATTGTTCATAATGTATATGACAGGCAGAGAAAGGCAAGGTGTTCACCAAAGGTTATTTTATCAGCAGCCTGTGATTTCCTCAGTTTTTGTACGCATACTCAGTTTTTGGCTGTGTCCTTTTTGTAATATCATTTTGTGTTGTGTAGGTGAAACCATCAAACATAGATTGAGATACTGTTTCTCAGAAAACAAATGGCAACAGTTGTGAGAGCTTACCTGCTTTTTTTCTGCCAGTCTTCTGCTTCATGACACACACTTCAAAGCTTAAATGAGTAAATTAAAATTTTTCCATCATAAAGCATGAAGCTATTCATTTTAAGTTGGTTTATTAATTTATAAACCATTTTTATATGTTTGTTTTTTGTTTTTTGTTTGTTTTTATTGTTTGTTTGTTTTTATGAAGGAATAAAGATGATGTTGAGAAGCTTAGTAATAACAGTATGGCTGTCCTGTCAGATCAAGTTTAGGGAGTGTGAACCATAATGTACTTGAGCAATGTTAGCCTTAATATTTTGTACACTACAAGTAATATGTGATAAAGATTTCTAAGCAAACATGAATAAACATGCCTTTTAGAAAGAAGGATAGCAATAAAATGCTAGATATGTTCAATATGACTGAGTTCAGCCTTACTGTGGGAATGTAAATTTGCCTGTATTTTGTCTTTGATCTACTGTAAACACTCTATGTTCAATTTGGAGAAGTATTAACATGAAAGATAGGCTGAGAGTAGCAAATCACAAGTGGTATACTTATCATGCACTTGACATGTGGCTCCTGAGCTTAGATAATACTCAGCTGTTATTCCGAAATAACTAGAGTACAAATATTTCTATGCATTGAATTTCTTCAATTTTTTATATTTTTTAATCTTAAGTATTTCGGACTATACTTAAATATTTTTATTTATCTGAATGTTAATTAAAATGGAGATATTGAAAATAACATTAAAAATACTTTTTGAAATGTGTTTTTTCAGATACATGTTACATGAAAATTTGGAAAATGATAACTTTGCTACTTGGTCTGTTGGTGTGATTTATGTCTAGAGTAATTTAAACATCATTTACTGCTTCACATGTTTATTATGGCACATTTCTTTTCTAGGAACTTCATAGAAATAAATTCCTGGTTTGGGAAAATAAATCAGATCTGGAAATGACTGAAGAGCATTCTTCTAACAGGAATACATGGTATTAAATAAGAGTTATAAAAATTTAAAGAGTTATTTACTGATGTAATAAGTAGAGCTCTAACTCTGGAAGCACAAGAGGCTTTATTTATATATCTCGTTATCTATTTACTTCTCTGCTATTTGAACCTTCACCTCATGCCATAGGAGGTGGCTATCCTAAGTCTCTCTAAATCCAGGCTTCAGAATCTTTTGTGAGAGATGTCTTATTTCTTATCCCCCAGTCAGAACATCTGGAATATAAAATCTGGCTTCCTTGTCTTCTAGATAACATCTGAGTACTTTCATGCTCTGCCTATTCATTTCAAGAATAAAAAATTTTCAAAACATTCTTTAGTCCTGTTGTGAGGTGATGACCAATGGTTTTTACTAAACAGAAACTCGTGTTCTTTCATACTCTTGTGTGCAATTGACCTCTATTGAAGGGGGAGAAACAGAAGGAAGAGAAGTTGTTCTCCAAAATTATAAAGTGAATAAAGCTAGTTTTTTGAGGTAGGAGAATTTATTTTAAAATTCTGTAGAATTCAACCTTCCAAAGGAACCTGTTGAGACAAAAGTATTCAGTTATGGTTATAGTTAGAGGATATCTTGTGTTTAACATCAATCTGTGGTTATCCCAAAGATGAAATTTTATAAAAGCATATTCAGTATGTTTTAAAAATACTTGTTCTAATTAATTTTTAATTGTGTTTTTTAGCAATACATAGAGAGTAAAGTCTACTTTTACTTTCTAGTGCCCTTAATAATCAAGATGAGAAGACAAAAGAATGTGTGAAAAATGAACCTGTGTCTCAGGAAAACAAATCATTAGCACCAGAAGATTTAGGAAGTGAACCTGTATATTCTATTGTGGATCACTGTTCTTTGCCTTTAAAGAAAAATAAAAATAAAACCAAAATCCACTCATCATCCTGTAGTAAGAACCAAAATGGAGATTCAAATTGGCTGGTCAGTGAACAAATGGATTCTCAACAACTTGAAGGAGCTCAAACTTCAATTGCAAATGAATCAATAGCACCGTATGCTTGCTTTTATGGTTCATCGGTAAAGAAGGTTAAAGCAGGATGGCTGGATAAATTGTCACCTCAAGGGTATGGTATTTGCAATGACTACTGTATAATTGCAAAGGAATTTGTATGAGACATTTTAAGTCTCTGCTCGCTGTCTATTATTTGTTGTGGGAAGGAGAAGGGAAATAATATTGCAAGAGCATGGAGATTTCCCTATGATTTCTCTATTTTTAATGATATATACTTCTGTTTCTCTGTTGACCACAAATAAGTGTAAACAAAGTCTGATTCTGAAATACTCTTTTACCAGTTTATCCATTGTATCCTTGACTGGAGATCTTATTGATTTCAGAGTAATGTAGTCTCATAGCAATATAAGTTGATATTTGAGTTTAGGAATCTTCAGTGATACTTGCAGACTCCTCATTTAGTTTACTAATGTGCCTAAAGTTTGGTGGGAGGAATATGAATGCAGGCATTCCTTTGAAATCTTAAGTAATGAAGAATAGAATAGAAAGAGAATAGACTAATATAATCTCATGTTTAATTGACCTCACTGTTCAAAATTTGTTTTAGTTAACCTTCTTTAAATTCCAGACTTTGAGTCTTTTACACAAGAGAGCCTTCTGTTATATTCCTTTCATAAATGTAAATTTTGATGATATTGTTCTAACCTCTTTCTTAATTAATTGAATAGACTATTCTTCAGTAGCTTCTGCTTCCATAGTTGTTCTAATGACTTTCTTTATCTCCTCTTTGTATTTTTAAGATTGACAGAATTTTACTTCTGATCTACACTAGCACCTAGAAATCAAAGTTGTTGTCCTTTAGTCCTATGATGCATTTCTTTCTACTGTACTCACCCTCAGGCCTTAGTAGTAGTTCTGCATTCTTGTTTCTTGAGACTAAATGTTTAGCTAGATGGAAAAGATGATTACATTTTGGATGTTTACAATTACAATTGTTTTTCCTGTTTACTCGACAAAAGCTACTGAATTAAATTGCTTGAGAATACATTCTGGTTTGCAGATGTAGTTCTGTCAAAGCAATTTTCTTTTTATTCTTTTTTTTTTTTTTGCTTTTTTGTGATTTATTTTTGAAGCTGAATGAAAAAAAGGAATAAAAATGGCT
>VXAB01008515.1:39456-97715 GCA_013399175.1 Odontophorus gujanensis
GAATTAAAATGCTTGAAAATACATTCTGGTTTGCAGATGTAGTTTTGTCAAAGCAATTTTTTTTTTATTCTTTTTTTTTTTTTTTGCTTTCTTGTGATATATATTTGAAGCTGAATGACAAAAAGGAATAAATATGGCTTGATAAACCAATTTTGCCATTATGGAATTCTAATCTGCTCAAACCTTGTTGTTGTTTTTCTTTCTTGTTGTTTTGTTATTTTTCATAAAATTTCAGAAGTTTCATTAACTTTTATGCATTGGCCTTATGTATCTTAATAAAGAATCAAAGAATAATGGGACATAGATTAAAAAGATTTTTTCTCATTAAAATACATGTTTATTCTACTTTTTTTTTTTCTTCAGAATTAATAGCATATTCTCAGAAGATTTGCAGTTAGCTTTAATTTTTGTTTAATTTCACTTTTTTTTCTGAACACCTCAATTTTGGCAGTAGTTATTAGAAGGATAGAAAATATAGTAATGGATCCTTTTTAACTCATTCTGTGCTTTTCAAAGGTATAGGGTTTGGGACTGAATATGAAAGCTTTAGATAAAGTACTTCTTGAAAATACTTTATTTTGAAAAAGATTTTGAGTTAATCACAATATTAATACTAGGTAGGTACCCTATAGAACAGTTTCAGGTAATTAGTTTCAAACCAGTGATATTTGTTGGATAAACTGCAAGGACTTGTTCTTAAATATAATTTTTTTTGCTCTTCTTCTTACATTTTGTGCAGCACCACTTCTCAAATACCAGAAGACTTAAAGAAACCACCCAAGAGAGAAAAAAAATCCAAAAACCTAACAGTGATTTGTTCTTCCTTTAAAGCCTTGCCATATTTTATTTCAGTCTCTACCAACTGAATGTTTCTTTGTTCTATTCCACTACCCCCAAGCCCTTCCAACTCCCTTTATACCTGGCATTTTGCGGCCCCTGAGGGGAATGAAAATGCACCATTTTCTTAAATTGCTGCAAATTGATTGTTTAAAGTGCAGCTTCTAGTTTTCATGAACTCACTATAAATTATAAAGCCATTCAGTTCATTTACATTATATTGGGCACTTAGGTTTGCAATTCATTCTCTATATCAACTCAAAGTCTACTGACATTTTAATGGAAAACAAATTTTATGAAAAAATGATTTATTGTACTTACGTTATATAAATTATTTAAGCCAGAGCTAGTATATGATGAAAGTTTTGGTAAGCTACCATGTTTTACCAATGCCAAATCAGACCCATCCTTTAGTAGGAAAGGAAATAGCATTGGGAAAAGAGTGGGATCTTGTCCTTTTTTAATTGTTTAATAGATTTCAGAATTGAAATTTTTATCAATGATAGGTTATAGTCTTTCAAGATTTTTTAAAGAACGTACTAAACTGCTTCAGGTTCACGTTACCATTTTTTAAAGGAGGTAACTCATACACATGAATTAACAGGAACCTGATATAATCCATTGAGCTTCTTGTCAATTATCTCCAGTTGATAACAGATATTTAAAAGTAATTCCTCTGTTGTACTTATTGAACAATTCGATGTGCTATATTTATTATTGCTCTTTATTCATTGGTCAGGAAAGAGAGTGCTCAGGAGAGACTGAATGAAGGTATCATGAGGTGTAAACAAAGATGTCCTTAAGAACCTCTCGCTGAAATGGTCGTTTTAATTTCTCACTGTTCCTTCTTGGAAGTGATATTATAGGTCTTTTAATACTTAAAGGTATGTTGTGTAATAAGAAGATTCCTTTGCCTTCAATAAAAATAGCTTGTTCTCCTCCTTTACTGTTAGGTTGAAGCAAAACTACATTATTGAAAGCTCTTTTTCTCCTTTGTCACTTCAAATATGATAAAGACCATGAGAAAGAGGAAGAGAGGGAGAGGGGAAACCTGGCTGATAAAAACATGAAGACAGTGGTTTATAACAGAACTCCATTAGTGCTGTACTTTGCAACTCCAGATAATTTTATTGTATTTGAAATCAGTGTTCTTTCCTTCAAATGGGCTAATTTTGATTTCTAGAAAGTTTAGGCCCAAACACAGGAAGCAAAATGTGATTAGTCCTTTCAGTAATTTGGACTTAAGACATTCTCAGAAGGCAGTGTAACTTCTCATTTTAATTGTATTCATCTTTGATTCACAGCAAACGTATGTTTCAGAAGCGCTGGGTTAAATTTGATGGAGACAGCATTTCTTATTACAATAATGAAAAGGTAAGTGACATGTTCAGGTCAAAATGCATGCGTATAATAGACAAAACTTAGAAATAACTGTAACACTTATGTTAAATGTATTTTCAATTGCAAAATATTAGAATAAGGAGTTATTACAGGAGAACAGAATAGTGAAAAACACATTTAAGAGATCAAACATTACTTTGGTGTTGGCTGGAAACTGTCTTGTCATGGAAACTCAGCATGATATATATATGTATATATATAGAGAGAATTTAGAATGGAAGACTTTTAAAAACAAAAAGTAACACATACCACCTATCTATTTTTTAATTATAAATGTCTGTCCTGTATGTTTTCTAGGAATAATCACATAATGTGGGAATAGTTTACATTACAATGATCTCTTCAAATTCAGCATGATACTCTGACTCCAGTGGATGTTTTAGCTTTTCTGCGCCTAAGGATTGAATTGTCCTAAAACATTTTCAGGCTTATGTGTTGCTTTGATTCAAGTAACTCACTTCTGATATATGGCATAAAAAATAGATTTGTAAATCATCATTTTCCAGAACAAAGTAATTTTTTTAGATCTGTTTTTAAACCTTGCTTTCCTTTTATCTTTCTTTCTTATCTATTTAACCTAATTAAGGGGACTTAAAAGTTTTTTTTGTTGTTGTCTATGATTAATTGATTTCTTTCAGAAGAAATCAGAATCTTGCTAAGCTCAAAAATGTTAGATGATTGTATAATATGCATGTTTGGTGGAAATGAGGCTATATGCACATACGTCACTTGGAACACTGGGAAGGTTTTCCTATTTCCCATGCATATTTAACTGAAAGAAAATTTAGCTTAGTGTAGTATTTTGGGTTTCATTAATAGGTGTTGGTAATAAATAAGAATTCCACATATTCTATTTAATGTGCACGCTTTGGCCTGTTTCAGCAGATTATGAAGGGGGAGAACTGAAGTAGAAAAAGGCTGAGTATGTCCCATGGGGCCAGAGACCAAGAGCAAAAAGTTTTCTGTTTCCTCTAAATTATGCCTGCTGATGAGGAACATGAGACAACCTGTTTTTGCTTGCTTATTTTTCTTCACTTAGTAGACATGATTATGTAGATGAAGAGAACATTTGGACTGGAGGGACAAAGTATATTATCCTCCTTGTGGTATTCATGACAGAGCTTTGAATGAGCAGAAAAACCGTCATTAATAATGACTTAAATAATGTTGGAATTTGCTTAATATTTTCTGCAGTGTGATTAGGGAAACAAGTACTAATTGAAGTTAAATACCAGTTAAGTACCAGTTAAATTGAAGTCACTAGAACAGGACTTGTTATACGCTTGTTTGTTGCAAGAGATTACAGAAATCATTCCTTCTGCTGAGAGGAATATTTCATGTGGGACAGACTGCATAGAAATCTTTCAACACTCCATCCTCTATTTGAAGAGTTCTTTGGTAGTTTGGACTTTAAAGAGGTCTCCGGGGTCCAGGATTACAGACTCTTGTCTATGTTTTTTGTGGTGTTTTGTTGTGTTTTTGTTGTTCTTTTGTAGTCTTGTGAATGGAAGAGTTGCTGCATGGTGTGTGTGTGTTCAACTTGTCCAAATTTGGGTGTTTGACTTATTACCTTGATGAATCACATGCTAAAACCTTCTTATATCTGAGAAGTGTGAGATTCGACACAAACTATGGGAGCTGGGAATTTCATGAAACAGTTGGAGATGTTTGTGAATAGAAGGAAAAGAAAATTGTCAGCCGATACTTCTGAGTGCATTGTGGGGTTGCATTGGGTAAGCAGTGTGCTGTGTGGCTAATTAAGGATGAAATGAGTGAACGATGGGGAGAAAGACAAAGAGGGCCAGATTCCTGAAAGAAGGGTAAAAAAAATTGAAAAGATTAGCTTACATAAATTCTTCTCTGAATGATTTGAGTTTGAATTAGGAAAATCTAACTTTTTTTCTAACCTTGTTCTAGTTGTATGGCAACTTCTGATCTCATCTTTCATTTGTATTTATAAATTGGAAATACTCCCCCCCTTTATTTTTTATTTTTATTTTTATTTTTACAAAGGACATCTGATCTGAAACTATTTTGGTTTGAATTGGTGATGGTTCTCATTTCTTCTATTTTCATTGTCCTGAGCAAGCTGATGTGGTGAGAACAATACCTCACATGGTTTTTGTCATAACAGAATGTGGTTAACTGAAGTGAAGGTAAACTGAAGAAAAGAAGGCATCACTTCAGAACTCTTTTCAGTTACCCAGTTTGCATAGTATTTCTTTAGAATCTCTCCTTCTGGCAGGAGAACTTTGGTGCTCTAATGTATTTGGTAAGGCAGAACTGCTGGCTGTATTGAAAGTTTTAATTTAAAAACATTTTGGAATTCCTGACGAATATATTAGTGATTTAAGAAAAAGTCTTTACTGTTCGTATGGACAACTTCATTTTGTTGGTTATGCTGCATATGAATTTAACGAAGAATGAAATTTACTGCAAAGTAGGGCAATCACTGTTGCTCTTGAAATAGGTCATATTTTGTCTGTTGTGGAAGGATGTGGGTTTTTTTGTTTGTTTTGTTTTCTGTTTCCTTAAATCACCTAGTTTCCTGTCTGGAGTATTGTCTTTATCTGCAGGAGCTTTTAGCTAGTTCTTGCATGTGAAAGAGAAGCTACTGTAGAAATAAGATTGAGAAATTAACGTGGTTTAAACTGTATTTCGAAACATATATATGCCTTAAGGATGACTAAATTTAAAAATAAAAAATAAATTAAAAAAAACAGCCGACCCATACTAAGCTTAAAAAGAGACTGAAGCAGGTAGTATAAAGTAGAATAAAGTAGCTGTAACTTAAAGCAGTCTAAATTATTCTCTTACAGTACCAGGTACAACCAGTAGATGCCTGCAAACTCCATAATATAATTGTATCTGAACAGTTTTAGAAATACCGTCTGTAGTAAGCTTGCTTTTTCATTGTGAAGGATCAGTAGTTGGCACAATACCTGTGTTTTATTAACAAATATGAAATTGCTGTGTTTAAGTCTGTCTTCAAATAAATATGGACATAATAAAAATACACATGCAGTACATAGATGATTCTGAATAACAGAGTAGTTCTTGGGTGTAACTAGAGTAACATCTTCTCTATCTTGATATCTCTTTTACTAAATTGCAGTTTTTCAAGCAGCATTCATTGATATGTATTAGTGTTTAGAAGTGAAACAACACAATACTATGAATTTAGTGAAAATTGGTGGTATATTACACTCAGTAAACAGAAACTGCATCCTCCACGCTTAGAATTCACAGTGAATCCTTAAGTCTTTGTAGAAAGTCTGTTATAATAATTTATACTTCAGGAGGAAATTTACTGCAGTACAAATTCTTTATGGGAGAGCTACCTCTTGGAATATTACTGCATCTGGATCATAAATCTTAGCAGTTTACCTGAATTATCTTATAACATCAATTGATCAAAGCGTGTCGATGACAGTGTTAACTCTGTAATCCAGGAATTGTTCAGAAGTTCTTGTGAAGTGTCATGTATCTGCTTCAGCTTCTCCTGGCCGCCCAATATAGAGCCACTTTATAACATAATCAACTAAAGAATTAAGGTGATCTGATTGGAGAAAGTTCTAGTAGCATTTAATTTCTTTCATGTCTTGCTGTTGTTTAAATTCTGTTGTCCTGTTTCCTATCTGGAAATTAGAAAGTTTTGGGAAAACGCACTGTGAAGTCAAATGATATTTTTGAGGGATCATTCCACTTTCATCTAAACTGGGAGAAAAGCACGTATTGATCCAAGCTAGAAGTTTATCATTAGTAATGACAAGACAATAGAATTTTGCAGAGTTGTCACCACTTCCCAACCCCCCTTCAAGTCAATACTAATAGATAAAATCAGTGATTATTATTATTGTTATTATTTTAACTAGCTAACTAGTGAATGAAGGGGAGAAGGAACATAGAAATTCTCTGGAATTGTCTACCTACAGAAGGCACTTTTTTTTTTCTTGCTTGATTCTATTTTACGATTGTGTGTGCATGAATGATATGACCAATTCTTTGGTATAAAATTGTGAATTTAAGACTATGACATTTTGTGATAGCAGAGTCACGAGATGGCTCCTGAAGTGGTGCTTCATATATGCATTATATCTCACCATGGGATGTTCTACTATTTCAGAAGGCAGAATATGAGCATGGATACGTAACAATGAAGTGGGTCGTGAATGGGTAGTGAAATGGTTTACTAATTGATGCAGTTTTATTAATAATAAATGCTAAACTTGTAGAACAGCACAGTTTAGAATGTGAGCATCCGAAACATCATTGTGCATAGTACTACCTGGGAGACGTTTATTAACAACTATTAACTGCTTCTTTTGTGTTTTTATTATAGGAAGTATTCTCAAAGGGAATAATACTACTCTCTGCTATAGCAACAGTTAGAGTTCATGGAGAGAATAAATTTGAAATTGTTACATCCCATAGGACTTTTGTTTTCCGAGTGGATAAAGAAGGTATGTACAATATATGTATATAATTTGAATGATTTTTTGAAGGCCATGCAATCATTGTTGGTAAATTAAATTATGTGACACGTGATCAGTTATATTGCAGAAAGTATTCCCGGAATCCATCTCTTTTGGATTCATAAAATAAAACTACTGATAACTATAATCTTTGTAATAAGAAACAAAATACATTGTGAAATATCAAAATAATAACACCGTTTTCCAGCTCCTTCACCTCATCTCCCATTATTTCCAAAGGTGAATTTTTCTGGACATTCATTAGATATCACTAGCAGCTTTTACAGTCTGTGTACTATCAGCCATCTGCTCCCAGTCACTACTTGATATAAAATTGATGAAGAACAACAGTGAAGTTGATGGCTTGTATGTGATGATGTGATAAGAGACAGTGTGATTTTTTTTTTCTTTTTTGGTCTTTATTTACTGCCTTATAAAGTATTTTCAACCATATATTGGTAGAGAATACAAACATAAAGAGGAAGTTAGTGCACCATCTAGTCTAATACATTATCACCATACTGCTGTAATATGTAGAATTAATGTCAGTGCATGTATGACTTATTCATGGAAACAGTCAAATAAACTGGAATACCTAGGAAAAGAGACGTGTGGTATGTATTTACAGGACTGTGTGCCAGACCCATTATAACTAAAGGTCTCTCAGCGTTTCCTTTATCAAATCTCATTTTTATGGGTTATAGCTTGGTTGTATACGCTTGCTGCAGGCTGCAACAGGAGTGCAGCATTGATGAACAAATCCTTATCAAGTCTGCACAAATCAGTTCAGACATTTTTATGCTCTTAGCTAAGAAGTAAGTCTATTTTTATTACTTTTGGCTTTCTCTTCCAAAACAAATTTTGGTCATTTTTATAAATTAGAACATAAGCATCTTAGCACATTATTTTTTTGTAGGGCCGTAATTTGCTTTATGGGCTGTTACCTTTGAATACTGCAAAATGTTAACAGCTTATATTGACTTAAAAATTATATTCAGAGCAGCCATTTGTTGTACATTACATTGTATTTTCATTTACTACGCAACTGCCTTTGGACCTGGTGATGTGTCCATAAAGCTGTTACTGTTACATTAAGGAGATAAGTTGATATTATACAAGTAATTTGATCCTTACTATTTCCAATGGTGGATGATGTATTCATAGTAAATTATGTAAATAATCTTGCTTACTAACTGATATGTGCACAAACTGTCACTTGATGCTATTTCTTCTGTGAATTTATGATTGGAAATTGTTCTGGGACTATTCCAAGAGTACTTCTTTTAAAAGGTATTTGAAATGAAGACTTTATACATATTTCATCCTGCAGACCTTATATATTAACTTTCCTTAATTTCTGCTGAAGTATCAAAATATAGAATGTCAACATTGCCCTTGCTGACTTGTGTCCCTTTAAACCAGTGTCAGTCCATAATCTGTAGAAAACATTTGTTTTCTTGTCTTTTGGTCCTCTGATTATTTGTTTTGCAAACTGGAAGTAAAATATTTTTTAATAGATTTAAATAGCTGGAGGAAAGCTATGTGTAACATTTGGAATGTTTAGGGCATTTGGGGGAAAAAAATGAAATAGTTGGTACTGCTGAATTAGAATGTAATCTGCTCAGAATCTGTGATATTTTAATTGAAGTGCTATTTAAAAAGAAAAAACAAAACACACCTTAATTTCATGTCATCATCTATACTGAAATATTCCAGTAACCTTTTAAAACTCCTTTAAAATACTTTAGAATAAAACACTTGTTTTAAAACCTACAATTTTAAGAGAAGCTCTAGAATCACCTTCCCTGTGCTAGTCTGTCAGGCTGATGTCTTGCTCTTCTTCAAACTCTTTTCTGATGCATAGATTCCTGTTTCTTCTTGTTGCTCACATTACGTTTATGAAGTGAACATATTGTTTTGATGGTCCTCTTTACATTGCTGGGCACTGATCATGTCAATATTAGATGCACCGTGAACAGTATATACAGATAGATATTATATCCCATACATTTTGTGACTTGAATCTCCTAGAGAAAAGAATTGAAATATTCATGATGTTTCCATCATGTAAGTCATGTCTAATTCATTCAATGTATTCAGTGTTAAAGTGTATTGATCTTAGCCTGGTGAAACATCAGAAAACAGCAGGTGAGGCTAAGTGGAACTTTTTTACTTTACCTACTTGTGTTCATATGTTTGTAAGATGCTAAACTAGTATTGCATGCAAAAGACATTCAAACATATATTATTTTGATTACTCAGTGCCCTTGACAATACTGAGTTTAGCCACTACACCTTAGTGGAATAGACTGTGAATTGCCAAATACTGGATAAAAGCATGGTCAAACAGAGTAGCATTGGAGTTGGCTTCTCTCTTCAGTGGTTGATGATAATTAGGCTCCATGCTATTTGCTTACGTTAATTCCCTAGTTTTTTATTAATGACTGAGCAACAAGAAAATGAAGAACATGCTACCTGTATGCCATCTCAGTCTTTAAGCTCTCTGAAATTAAGCATCTTAGAACCTAGTAGTCATGATTTTGAAAACAGTGATGAACATTTTCATAAATTCTGATTTTTGTTGTTATATGGATAAATGAATGGATATCCGTGCTAACCTCAAATCTTCTGTGTATGTTTGCTTTTTGTTTGTTTTTGATTTTTTGTTTTGTTTTTTTTTTCCTTTCTACCTCCTTTTCATGGTAGATGTTATCTCTGATACACTGTAGTTGTACCATCAACCAGAAAGGCATAGTAGGAAGAACAAGAAAAGAAATATGGTAGAAAGTGGAGCTGCTGCTTAACATATAACCTTTGTCTAATTTATTTCCTTGTTTAGAAGAAAGGAATGACTGGGTTAATAAAATACTCAATGCTGTGAAATCTCAGTCTGATAATAACCCGCAGTCTCGAATTTCTGTTGCTCCTGAGAAAAGTGGATATCTTGAACTGAAAGGATACAAAGCCAAAATCTTTATTCTACTTCAAGGGAATACTGTGTGGATCTGCAAAAATGAGCAGGTAAATTTTTCATGTGCTTTTTGTGAATGAATGCTCAAGAAGATGATTTAACTGGTGTTAGAAATTGATGGTTCTATGTGAATATAAATGCATATTCTTTTTTAATGTAGTACTTTATTGCTGCAATTCTCAAAGGACTTCAGAAAGCAAGAGAAGTATCATTATATCTGTTGTACAATGACAAAAAGAATATGGTAGTGAGGTGAAATGAAGAGCCCTCAGAGTCACAATAGGTTAGTGGCAGGGGTAGGATTAATTCACTCCTAAAAGTGTGTGTCATAAGTACTCCACTAAATCAGCTTATTCTATGAATTGGTTTCACTGTCCTCCTGTAGTACAGTGCTATAGAAAATGACACAGTGTACTTAAATATATAAAATATTTAAAGTGACACTTCATCTAAATGTTCCACATTCAAGTTCCTTGTGTTTCTAAGAACCTGAATTAACTTTATTATTTTTTATATTATATTTATATAACTTATATAAAGTCATGCACTTTATTATATTAAGCAAATTCAGTGTTAAAAGACACATAAAGTAGCTTTCACTCCAGCTCCCAAATCTAAGGTGGTTTTCTTTTTTCTTTTATTTATTTATTTGTGTGTGGTTTGGATGTGAATATATTATGATGTAATGCAGTTAACTGTGGAACTCCTTAGGATGCTGTAGATATAAGGTATAAATGGAAGCTCAATGAATACCTGTTCAAACTGTTGGAAGAAAGTCTATTATAGGACGTTAAGTGAAAGGTCAATTTCTTTACACAGAAATAGTACAACCCATGAGTTGTTGGAGGCAGGGTGGGTATTTGGGGAAAGTGCTGCTGTGTGCCTTGTTCTTTCAGATTTGCATACGTGCAAACTCTTGTTTCAAATATGAACACTTTCTCAGTAACTAGTCCTTTCGTTGTTCACTTCCTGACCTGCTGTCGCCTCTTCTGAGTGAAAAAATGGTCCAGAACCATTCACTTTTCAAGGTTTCTTGGTAGCATTCAGGATGCTAATTATAAATAATCTATGATAATCTAACACTGTTTTTTGTATTCTCTCCCCTAACAATTTTCTCTTACATGCGCATTTTCAATTATTATTTTGCGTGTTTACATTTGCATGTTAGATCTATTACTTGTGGGGGCTATTTGGTAAATTGTATCTACTGTGTCCTTTCAGTATCAAAGACTTCACATTTGCTTTAGCTAATCATGTAAGCACACCTTTAAACAGACTTTCTATGACATGTTAATTCCCTTCTACCATATATGGATGCCCTATAGAGATCAGTGACTGTGGTGTAACAGAAGGCAAACTAAAATCAAGCCCTGGAACAGGATGAAGTTTATACATGTTGTCAGCTTGTCGTTTCCTTCTGCTTGAATGAAAATTATGAACAATGGTGCAAAACCAGCTTCTCTCCAAAGCTTGTTTACTTAAAATCAAATGCATCAAGTGGTCCTCAGAGATTTCCTGTTAGATCCTCCATTTGAATGAATATATGTTTCTCTGTGACTTCAACCTATTTGGAAATCAGAAGAAATAGCTTTTGTCTTTAAGCTTTCGTGCAATGTAGTTCTTCTCCCAGTACCTCTTGTGTTTTATCTAAAAGTTGAAAAACGTGTTATTTTCACTGCTGCATTAAAGAAATGCCCAGTAATGTGGTTTTACACCAGTAGAGGGCTCTAATGTTCTACAGATCTTTCCAGTCTCAAGTTTCTGCTTCAGCCATTAATTACCAAGCAAATACTTCCAGGGATGTCCTTAAATTCTGCTCATATTGGAATTCACATCCATACTAGAACTACTCCCAGAGAGACTTGGAGGGGTTTATTATAACTGCAGTGCTAAAAGACACCTATTTAGATTTCTTACAATGTTGAAATGAGATCAGATCAAGCTGATTTATTGATTTCTATTAAACTTGATGGAGGAGAGTCCACTGGTGCTTTAAAAGATTTTTCTTCATTGTTAAAAGTGGAGAAGATCCTAAGCCAAATGTCAAATCCTAACATAACCAACATGAACTTTGTGAAGTTCAGATTGAGATCTNTTCATCTAAATGTTCCACATTCAAGTTCCTTGTGTTTCTAAGAACCTGAATTAACTTTATTATTTTTTATATTATATTTATATAACTTATATAAAGTCATGCACTTTATTATATTAAGCAAATTCAGTGTTAAAAGACACATAAAGTAGCTTTCACTCCAGCTCCCAAATCTAAGGTGGTTTTCTTTTTTCTTTTATTTATTTATTTGTGTGTGGTTTGGATGTGAATATATTATGATGTAATGCAGTTAACTGTGGAACTCCTTAGGATGCTGTAGATATAAGGTATAAATGGAAGCTCAATGAATACCTGTTCAAACTGTTGGAAGAAAGTCTATTATAGGACGTTAAGTGAAAGGTCAATTTCTTTACACAGAAATAGTACAACCCATGAGTTGTTGGAGGCAGGGTGGGTATTTGGGGAAAGTGCTGCTGTGTGCCTTGTTCTTTCAGATTTGCATACGTGCAAACTCTTGTTTCAAATATGAACACTTTCTCAGTAACTAGTCCTTTCGTTGTTCACTTCCTGACCTGCTGTCGCCTCTTCTGAGTGAAAAAATGGTCCAGAACCATTCACTTTTCAAGGTTTCTTGGTAGCATTCAGGATGCTAATTATAAATAATCTATGATAATCTAACACTGTTTTTTGTATTCTCTCCCCTAACAATTTTCTCTTACATGCGCATTTTCAATTATTATTTTGCGTGTTTACATTTGCATGTTAGATCTATTACTTGTGGGGGCTATTTGGTAAATTGTATCTACTGTGTCCTTTCAGTATCAAAGACTTCACATTTGCTTTAGCTAATCATGTAAGCACACCTTTAAACAGACTTTCTATGACATGTTAATTCCCTTCTACCATATATGGATGCCCTATAGAGATCAGTGACTGTGGTGTAACAGAAGGCAAACTAAAATCAAGCCCTGGAACAGGATGAAGTTTATACATGTTGTCAGCTTGTCGTTTCCTTCTGCTTGAATGAAAATTATGAACAATGGTGCAAAACCAGCTTCTCTCCAAAGCTTGTTTACTTAAAATCAAATGCATCAAGTGGTCCTCAGAGATTTCCTGTTAGATCCTCCATTTGAATGAATATATGTTTCTCTGTGACTTCAACCTATTTGGAAATCAGAAGAAATAGCTTTTGTCTTTAAGCTTTCGTGCAATGTAGTTCTTCTCCCAGTACCTCTTGTGTTTTATCTAAAAGTTGAAAAACGTGTTATTTTCACTGCTGCATTAAAGAAATGCCCAGTAATGTGGTTTTACACCAGTAGAGGGCTCTAATGTTCTACAGATCTTTCCAGTCTCAAGTTTCTGCTTCAGCCATTAATTACCAAGCAAATACTTCCAGGGATGTCCTTAAATTCTGCTCATATTGGAATTCACATCCATACTAGAACTACTCCCAGAGAGACTTGGAGGGGTTTATTATAACTGCAGTGCTAAAAGACACCTATTTAGATTTCTTACAATGTTGAAATGAGATCAGATCAAGCTGATTTATTGATTTCTATTAAACTTGATGGAGGAGAGTCCACTGGTGCTTTAAAAGATTTTTCTTCATTGTTAAAAGTGGAGAAGATCCTAAGCCAAATGTCAAATCCTAACATAACCAACATGAACTTTGTGAAGTTCAGATTGAGATCTGAACATCATGTCTCAGGCCCATTTCTAGTTAAAAAGTGATTGGGTTAGCCTGAGCTTCTGGCAGTGATATAGTGCTAGTAAGAAACCATCAATTTCTTTGACTCTCTATGTAGTGTGAATTTCTTAAACTTCCTCTCTGGAGCAGGCGTGAAAAATAGATCGTACAGAATCAATTTGTTCAACCTGCAACTTGCTGAAACTCCCATTTCTATTTCAAAATCATTCGTGCTTAAATAAAAACATGTCATCTGCTCCTTCATGACAGCTCAAACATTGACTTGAAATGTCAGGGTACTGCAATGGTGCCAATGATAACCTCCCCTCTGTGACCATCAGAAGGGTTGTGACAGATGCTTTCCTAGTCTGCCAGAAAGTACCCTCTTCATTGGGGTGTATACAAGCTTCACTGGTAAAGCTGAAGCCAGAGAGGGCCTATGTGTTACAGTGTTAGCACTAGAATTTGGCTTTGATAAAGGTAATTTGTGATATCTTTTGTTACTGCCTTGGGTAGTTCCAAAATAGATGCATTTATTAGAGGATTAGTGGTATTCGAGGAAACATAGCAAAATAGAAAGACTGGAAAATGGTATGTATGGCTGCATGCCATGATTATTTACAACTTTTTCCCTCCGTGCATGACTCCAAGTTAAAGCTTGAATAACGATGAGTATTCTGTTGTGTATGAGAAATAGTATCCATTTCATATTAAAAAAAAACCTCTTGTTTCATTTTGGCTGAGTGCTCTTATTGATTTTAGAGGTTTTTTTTGTTTTGTCAAAGGTTGAAATGCTTTACACTGTGGCAGATGGGAATGCTTATGCATGTTGAATGAACCAATAAGATATTACCTTATAATTTCTGTTTCCTCTCTAATACTAGTAGTGCATTTAAAATAAAACTGGGCAACATCAAACATTGCATTACAGGAGATGATTAATTAAACACATACTGTAACATAGAGAAGTGATAAAGGGGGTGCAGGTGGAAGGACAAATCAGAGATGCTCAGTGTTTGTAATCTGAAGGAAAGGAAATAAGATTAAAGTCACTGGAAGAGATGTGTGCAAGTACTTATTGTGAAAGATTCTTCATTGTATCATTGCAATAATATTGTGAATATCAAATGAGTTGAGGATGCTGTCAGCAGCAATATGAAAGAAGAGAATTTGAGTGTAAGTTGAGTAGAAAGAAAAATAATTGCCTAAAGATTCGGAGAGCTAATGAGGAGTCTTGAGCAGTAGCTTGAGTGCCAGTTCAGTGGATGCTACTTAAAGCTCAGGAGGTGCTGGGATGTTAATATGTTACAAAAGCTGCTGATCGTTTTGGAAAGGAAGCTCGAGAAAAGGGTGAGGGATTGAAGAGAGCAAAAGTAAATGAGAGGGGCAATGCGAAGAGCTGTTAAAAGAATTGGTAGGTGATAAATGAGAAGGGAATGAAGTTCAGGATGTGCACTTGGAGTGGGGCAAGGAGTGTAATGTTGAATTACTGAAAAACCATGAGAAAAAATCCATCCTTCTCTGTGCGGAGAACACATATGGTTTGGAGATGTTTGGTAACAAGCTGTTATTTGTAACAATTACCAGGAAGTTCCATAAAGTTGCCTGCTTGATTGCTGGGGCACACTATGTTCAAACATCCTTACAATCGTATGAATTAATCTTGTCCAGAATGTCTTGATACATGGAGGTAGCAGAAGAGCAAGTGAACCTTTGCCCTCTTTTGTCCTCGATTTCTTCAGGCTTCATTCTCCAAAATTTTCCTGTAGCAGGATGTAAAAATATACAGTAAAAATGCAAGGAAATGTATCAGGGGAGAGAAGATTAAGGTGGAAACATGTTTCAAGATCAAATATATACTGGCTACTTGAAATGGAAGCATCAGCCTCTTTTAAATACAGTTGTTTGCATCAAGCTGTAGCAGGGATGATAGATTAAGGTTGTGTTCCTAATTTTCCAGCAGTTTCTTGGCATGCAATTCACTCCAGTCTTCCACACTCAAAACCATGGCAAAGATCAATTGCTGTGCATGACATCGGGAACAACTAAGTGGGAAATAACTTGTATTCTGTAAGAAAGCTTAAAAGCTTCTGTTTTTGGCTTGTGTGCAATATGAAATAAATTTTACCAGGGAATTCTGTTGATGTGGGGAAGGGTTTCTGAGCTTAACTTCTTCAGATTTCAACTAATTGTACCCCTACTCCAGCATAAATCAAAAAATAAATAAAAAGCATTTTAAATAATACACTAATAACGTGATTGAATCAGACAAGAACAATATGACAGTGACCCACCTGTAAACAGAAGGCAGAACTCTGTCAAAAAAAAAAAAAAAAATTAATGCCAAGTTCTTCTCTATTTCTCTGTGCAGTTAAATGAAATCTTGCCTGCAGACTTCTTTTTTCCTTGTTTGCTTTTATACTGTTAAGATCTCACTAAGCTGTAAATACACCTAATGCTTTAGCTATCACCTGAAATGTGATAGAAAGCCTAACGCTTCTATAGTGATCAAAAGCTCCATAATTAATTTGATTTGTGGTGAAGGGTAGGGTTGGAGAAAGGGAAAAGACAAGGTTATCAGCTTCTCAGTTATGCTTAGTTGAGCTTTCTGGAATTGCTAATGTGTATACAACCAGGTACCTTGATTGTGTAAAAATTAGTAGTGAAGAAAATTAAGATTTGCTTGAATATCATGAAGATAAAGGATTTCACTGTGTGGCACAGCACATGCAGGAACAGCTGAAGCAGGTTTTAGATCTACTTGTTGTAAGACAGCTATTAACGCATTTTTTGAGAAATTCCTATTTAATTGCAAACATACCAGTCAGTTTTCATGGCAGACAAGAAACACCCTTCATTTCAGGTATAAACCTATTTAACGTAGGTGAAATGTTAATGTTTTTGTAAAGCTAAAGTAGTGTCATAAAAGTGAAGAGTGAAGTATTTCTGAGGCAGTGTAGAAAACGTATCCCCACTGAAACATTTACTCAACAACCGTAACGATTGTCACAAACATGCATTATGTAATGTATATGATTCTGGTTCCTAACTAGTTAAAACTGCCACTACCTGCTATTGTAACTTTAAAATTATGTGACACATCTGTTTTGGACTTGTTTTTGACATTTGTTACAACACAATTACATAGATGCAGTTTATGAATCTCTAATCTTAAATTATTTGGTGTGGCAGAACTCAGACAAATATTGTCACAAAAGGATCGTTTTTTGTATTGCCTATATATGTGCTCATTTATATATATATCCTCTTAAGAGTGCTAAACTTTAACATTTCAAAGAGGTGAGACTATTTATTTACCCAGTAAGGAGCAAGTTTTTTAAAGATTTGCCTAATCTGATGAGTATGATCAGATGAATGCTGGCAGTCACACCATGCTGATCAAATTTTTATCCTTGGTAGATATACTAAATAAAATGTATTAGCACTCACCAGCAAGAGGCCAAAGAGTATGTTATTACCAGTATGTAATGTGTAGAACCCTGAGCACTGAAAAGCAGATTGATCACGACGTAGTTAGTTTGCAGTATCAGTCAAAGCTTAGTGTTCTTGGAGAAAATTGTTTTGGCATTCATGGATTTCTGTTACTTCATGGTAACTTTTAAGATTGGACAGTCCTATTCCAAGCTCTGTTTGAATTCTTTGGGGTAAGAACCACTGCAGTTTGTTTCCTGGCAATGGAGAGAGAGCAGGCTGAAGTTGCTATTGGACTGCTAAAATAATGGAATGAAAACGGATTACGTTATTGTTCAATTGTCTGTATAGATTGGTCCATCTAATTTTTTATAAACTGTGAATAGCAGATAGTTTAAAATAAGTATTAGAAAGGTGGTCCTTAAAATACTGGGAAATTTAATCTCATTGTAGCAAAAGTTATGTTTTCATCTTCTGGATGAAATAAATTTTTGCTAGTTAGTTGCAGTTTCTTTGTGTTATTTGGAGCAGCATGACATTGTTTCAGGTAGAAACAAAGTTATATGATAGCAACGTAAAGAAAATATCTACAAACTTTATTCTTAATAAATGCACCATCCTTAAAGCATGAGGAAAGAAGTTTATGGTTTACAGCACACTAAAATTATGGAGAATACCCGTGTGTACTTTTTCAGCAATAATTTCTATCTCTGCTTAATAAATTGCCAGGCCAGCAAATTCAAACTTAATCAACTCAAACTGAATTATTGCCTCATGAAACACTTCAATGCTATTGTTATTAAATTCTCCCTCACAAATATTTTGCATGCAAAATAATATCTTGTTAGTGAAGGCACATTTTACAACTCAATAATTGGAGATGATATCTTACAGATATTTCCAGAAAACTTTAGTCAGATGCTTTTTCTTTCTCAGCTTGTGGGTCAGACTCCCACAGAGATTCAGCGGAGTTATCAATTAGAACCTAATGTTTTTGAAGACGTTTCAGAAAAGCATTATTCTGTGTTACTTTCACTTAAGGTCAAAAGTTACCAAAGGAGTTGGCAGCAAGGCAGCTAGAGGGCTGTGGGAACAGAACTGAGTAGTGACTGAGAAAGACATATATTCAATTTATTAACAGAGAAGATAGATAGCTGTGATCTAGGAAATATGAAGTGGAAGAGTCTGGTTTGTTTTTTAAGTAATGTCTAATGACATACATGATTTGAGTATTTCAATTCAGTTATTTCCATGATTTTGTCTTTGAGGGACTATAGAGCTAACCTTGTTTTGTACATTTGTGTGAGGATGCACACTTGGATTATTGACTTCTCCAATCCTCTTAGGATTATATTATTATCTAATATTTAACAGTATTACTATTCATATTTGTTTCTTTCTGTTTAAGGCAAGTTACGCTATTTGAAATATATTTTTATTGCTGTTTGGTGGCTATGACTCCATTTATATTATGGCAAAACTTGTCTGTCTCTTGTACTGACAAATGTTTTAAAACTGTACTACTTTCCAAATTCTTTCTAGACAAAGAGGAGTCTGTATTCAGTGCACTCATCCACATTTACACATGCCTACAGCCAGTAGGCTGCTGTATGTAGCAGTGTATTAAAGATACCTGAGCAAGGTTTGAAAGGTCTTGAAGCAGCAGGCTGTGTTGGTGTAATTAATGTGGCTTTGTGATCTGCTTCCTGTTCCCCAATCAGCCAGCCTGCCACTTGGTCCAGAGGCTCTGTGGGATGCCGTGTGATGATGAGAGGTGTGATGTTTTTTCCAGCCAGGGGCTGTAATTCCTTGCCATGGGGTCATAAAGAAGTTCAAAGGCGGACAAAATGACAGCAGTCAGCAACAGCAGCTCAGTTCCTACAACACAGGAGTAATTGCAGCCCATTATTACAATTGACTCTCGCTTCTCTCCCCTGAAGGAACTGAGCAGCTGCCAATTTACTGGGCTGCAAGAAAACTGATGAGCCAGGAGATGGGGGTCATAACGAAAGTTGAAAAACTGATCAAGGCAAAATTCATTAGACCTCTGAGTAGCCATAAGAGAAGTGAAGGAGACAGTGCTGACTGGTCATCAGCGGTGCCTGGGTAGGAGCTGGATTCTGACTTCCAGGTTGGTTTGTTTCAGCTTGCACTTCTTTTCTTAACAAGGATAAACAAGGGAATTTCTAAGCATCTTATCTTGCTTAAAATGTACAAACCACACAGCAGAGATACCTGACATTTTTGTGACTTACCTAGAAAGGGCTTATTTCACACTGAATAGACACATCAGGTGTTTCTCTGAATGTTTTCTGTGTGCTCTGTAAACATGTGTATTAGGATCTTACAGATTTCTCATTTTCCTTTTACAACTGAAAACATGTGATACATGACTTGCTTAGTCTTTTCTTACTACTTAGTGACAGTGTGCAGTATGTAAAACTTGGAAGTCTGGTTTGAGGATGATCCTAGGTCTTTGCGCTTGCATATGATCAGTGCGTACAATTAGCATTATAAATGTGAAACTTGTGTGTCTGTTGGTGAAAAGGTGGTATGGGATTAAAAGAGTTATATCTACACAAAACTATATTTCAGAGGCTTTATCTCTTCACCCTTCTCTCACTGATAAAGTATGGAATATCAAGTATATATTTCTTGATACAGGCAGATATTTTACATGGAGAAGTGAAAAATTGATGTTAATAGAATATGCTGTAGGTACAAAAGCAGAAGATATCTCGTTGCTGTTCTATGTGATTCTGTGGTGCTGGCAGTTCAGGTCTTCCAATTCTACACTTCTTTCATCTGCTGACCCAAACTTCATCCTCCTATACTTCATGCAGATGTGTTTTGACATAAATCTGAAGAAGTCTGTACAGATTTTGATCAAGCTGATTGTACTTTAGCTTGTAAATGGAAAAGTTAAGGATCAATTTTCAGTATTTGCAGAGCAGTTTAAGGAAAGCTGTTGCCTGTAGGATCTCTACACAGATACCTGGAGTGAATCTCCAGCTTTGTGAATGTCATTTGAAACTTTACCATTAATGTCAGTCTTGCCAGAGTTTCTTTTCAGTCCAGTATTTTGTTTCATTCCTGAATTTGTCCTAGTTTCTTAAATTGGTATGGTCCTGCTGGGAAAACGTACCTCCTCCTGGCTTCAGTTTGTTTGCTGATTGCAGATGCCCATCTTTCCTAATATGAACTGATTTTTTTTCGAAAATTTTGTTCTCAGAAATCATTGTTGCATGTTACAAGCCTCCCACCAGTATGCACAACTGATACAAAATGCTGCTTCTGGGTCTCCAAATATTATGAAATAGAGCAATTTTATCATTCTAATTCTAGATTTTTTTCACCACTTATATGTTCTCTTTTAGTGTTATCTTGAACATGCCTATGCAATTTCTGTATAAAAAGGCACACCTCTGTCTCCTTAGTTATGAGGCAGAACTGCTTTTTCCTAGCTGTGTTTCACTGTGTGCAAAGTGGTTCAGTTTACTGGCATCTAAGTCAGGATGCTGCTATTAGATCAACCTGTGAATCAGTGCTGAGGATTTCAGTTTTTTGCCTGTTACCATGTGCAAACTGCCACAGAAAATGCTGCTCTTTATTTATGTCTGATTTATGAGTAATTTTCAGTTAACAGGACATAGTAATGTATGTATATCTCAATATATATATTTTTTCTAATTACAGCATGATTTTGAAGGCTGTTCTAATGGAACACTGAAAAAGTTAACACTGTAAACTTGCAGAATTTGAAAGTGAAGCTTATATTTTCTGTGTTACCCAGAATATACTAATGGTTTCAGACTGTTTAAGTAGTGATCAGCCCCCCCATTCCATCACCTTGAGAATGTGCACTGAAACAGAGTTAACATTGCTCTTGGCAAGTTTTGCTTTTTCAGTCTATTTTAAAATTCAGATGAGCAAGATTTATCTATTCCTTGTGTAAGAAAATGGATGGAAATGGGAGACCTGAGAAGTGAAAGGAGTGCAGGAGACAGGTGGAATCATTACGCTACAAGGGAGCCACATGGCCAGAGCTTATTCTGGATCCTGCAAGACCTTCTTGTACTGTTCATCATGTGTCAAGGGGAAGCTCAGTGACACAAAAAAGATAAATGTAGAAGTGGTAAATGGAGATACTTTGTTAACCCTAGAGGTTATATGATCTTTTTTCTACCAGCTAGCTGTCTGTAGTGCAGAATACGTGTATTACTGGAAAGGTGTTGTGTTTTTTGTTCTAAATCTAGTTTGTTATAGTAGGGTTGCTCAGTGTTTATCTGTGCAGTTACACTCTTCCGTTGGATAATAGCCTATACCTCTCAATTAACAGAAAATTATTTCATTGCAAACTTAAATTTACTTGATTTTTATATAGCATTGTTCTAGCTTGTAATTTGTGAATTATATAAGACTGATATTCATAAAGATTTAGACTGTTAGGTTTGGTTCAGTAAGTCTATGAATTCTGGGCCCAGTCCTGAAATGTGAATACAGTACAGATATTTTAGTGTTGGACTATTGTTTTGCTGTCCTCATAATTAAATTTATTGTTTAGGATGGATTTACTAAGAGTTCAGTAAAACCTATGCATTTTATCCTCTGGCTATTTCAGTATATGTCATGATAAGGAGATAACTTTTTTTGCAAACTGTGTTGATTTGTGGAACTTCTTATTTTCATATATAACTTTCATACTAACAGTGGGGTTTTTTGTGGTTTTTTTTTTGTTTCTTTTTGTGGAATCATTACTATCATGACGAAATAGGCAAATGTAGGATTGAATAACTGCTAAAAATAACTGTGTCTTGTCTCCACAATTTTGCTTTACAAAAAATCAAATGCATTCTAGGCATGTTTGAATATAAATATATATGTATTTATATATTTATTTTATTGAATTAAATGTAAAAAAATGTCCTTCTGGGAGAGAAAATGCTGAAATGGCTGACTTATAGGGAAGGTTCTTGGATATCAAGAACTATCATGCAGCATTGCTGCTGAANGGAAGATTCTTGGATATCAAGAACTATCATGCAGCATTGCTGCTGAAACAACATGAACCCCGTCTTGGTCTGGACATGGCAGAATGTATGGTGAAGTTGTTAGTACTTTAGTCCCTTAACTGTTTTAGAATAAATCACAGAAGTGGAAAGAATTCACAAGTCCTAATTTGTTCCCCTCAGATTTCTGATTGGCACCAGTGGGAAGTTTCTGCTTTAAACTGTCTTCTAGAAAAAGCCTGCATCTCCACAGGCACGTTCTTCAAAGTATACCTACCTGTGTGCACATACTCTAAATATGGTTCTGCTAATAAAAAAAAAAAAATTCCTTATTTTTATTTTTTTTTTCCTCAGAGATATCGAAAGTATCTGAACTTCAAATTTTACGTTAATCTGAACTTGGTTGGATTTTAATATTTCCATTCAGCTAAGATGAATGTTGTTTCATCAGGTGAAAATTTATACCATCTGAACAAAAGCTTTTGTGTGGAATTATGCTTTTCTTAGTTTATTTTTCATCTTAAAATAAAGATCATAATGTTGCTTGTTAAAGGGCAACTTTTCACTTCATGGTTGTGTGAGCAGCAGATGCTTAAAATCTCTCTAGCAGGAAAGAGTCTTGTTAGCTCAATCCACAACTCCATATTTTTATTGAAATGGTTCTAATAAGGTTTTCTGTGTGTGTCTTTTCTTGCAATTTGCATCATTTCACAGGTCCATTCAGTTTGATAAGATCAGAAATCTGAGCTGCCAGTTTTATTAACATTAGCAGGGAAGTCCAGCAGTGATTCAGCTATGATAAAATGAGATATATTTGGAATTCATGGGGATTCACAGGGATATAGCTACAAACTTTTTTTCCTTTATGATAAGAAAATGCTCTTTGTAGTTGATCCTGTTTAGATGGTACTTTAAGAAGTTTTGAAACGTTCTTCATAATAGTCCATAAATGTTTTTGAATTTTGTAAACTGGAGATTAAATTCATGAAAGAAAATTAGAAAGCCTTTGGAAAACTTCAGGTTCGTCAGGAAAATTACATTTCCTTCAGGAAATGTTACTACTTCTGCTAATATTTATTAAAGCAAAAATTATGCATTGTTTTCACTCATGATTTATGATGTCAGACATTTGCATTTTAGTTCACAAAAAGAGAAGTTAACTTTATTTATTTAAAAAGTAATTGGTTTTATTTGTAGAGGGATGACTTAACACCTTTCTATTTGCTCTTAGTAAAAAACTTACGTTTGATTAGTGCTACTTTTTACTTTTCTTTTACAATTTTGTCTCCATGGGTAAATTTAGAGGAAAACAGGAACCCCACTGTTCTGAGATTTTTTCCTGTTTCATTGGGGGATTTTGCTGGAGGGAGTATAATAACAGTTTTCCATACAGTCCAGTGGCAACTGTACAAAAGTCTATAAAGAGGGTAATCAATTTTTCACTATTCCAACTTCTAAAACATCACAGAAATGTTCACAATCTGTCCTTTCTTTAGAAGCTCAAACACTTGGTAAGCAGTTTGTCTGGACTATGAATACATATTACGATCTTTAGTGGATATATACAGCTTCACAAAAGAATTATAGAGATGTGAATTCAGAAAACCATAACGATACATGATGCACCTAAAACACGCAGACCTTTGTGGTCTCCAGAGAATAGTCCTGATAAATTTTCCAGTAAGGTTTTCTATCGTGAATCACTTTTAAAGAAGAGTACAGATGGCTACTTAAAATTTTATTAGTAATAAAGATGTTTAAAAATGTCCTTGTGTCAACAGGCAGTGCTCTGGGGAAGGGTTTGAAACTGTGTGTGATTTTTGATAGAGTGATTACAGGGAGACCTATTTCAGCTAAACAAACAAAAAATATCAGAGACAGGTGGTTAAGCTATAAAACTGAGTCTTTTCACAGTAATAATGGGCTTTGCTTATGTTAAACTGGCATCCCTGTGGTGTGAAAAATGTGAAGCAAGTAGCAAGAAATAAAGTTTGAAACGGGATGGGTTTTCCTATGTTAAGAATTGTACATCATGAAGAACATGGTTGTCTCTGCAAATAGGAGACAAGGCGATTGTGCAGTTGTAAGTGGCCACTGGAATAAGACTAGAGGTAAAAGCCTTGTAGAGAGGCAGCTCTTGCTTATGTCAGGCTTTTAATTTTATTTATGTGCTGTTTAGCTGCACTATCTCTATGTCAGCTTGTGAAATTTCTAGAAGCAGCAGAAGTAAAACTGATAACACCCCTCAGATATTGGGATGCTGATTCCTTATCAAGTTTCACATTGAGGAGGAGCTCTGCTGTAAGAGACTTGGTGTAATTGGTCAAACTGGGGCTTTGTCCGCTCATGTCTTTCTCCTGGCAAGGAGGGTTGGCAGCAAAGAGAGTTTCTTGGTCTGTCAATTTATTTGGGAAGGTAACAAGACAGTTTTTGTGTGCAGTCTTAATCAGCTTACCTTTGTTGCTTGGTTTCTGTCCTGTGTGCCTCTGATGTGAAGCTCTGTCCCATTCCTACTACACTGAGTGGCATGCCAAAGCTAGCATGTACATACACTCATCCTTTCTATGCCTCAGCTCAACTCTGAACTGTAAAATAGCTGAGTTTGGTCCTATCTGTATTTTTCCTAAGCAGTAATGCAAATGACTCTGGTACCTTTAAGTCATGAACTCTGCCTTCCAGTAGTAACTTTCAATTGTTTTGTGTCGAAATTATACAATTTTATTTAAAATTCAGTAGCATTTGTAGAAGCAACAGCTCACAGAAATGGTTTCAGAAGTGACAAAAAGGTTATTGGTCTGTTACTAAATTGCATACATACAGATTATTTGTAGTGGCAAGACGTGGATGCAAGGTGGATTATTTTTTTTCACTATTTCTCCTTCAGCGTGATTCAGCACTGGTGAGAAATTTGTGAATGTCTGGAATTATAGTTTTTGCTTTCCTCTTCATTTTCATCTTCTCTGGCTTGCATTCTTTAAATTTTGTTAAGACTTGAGATCACTGGTAGCTGCTATTAAATTGAATTTGATTGAAGTCAAACATGTATCTAGAGTAAAAAGTTATTCAGGGTTAGATTAGGAGACATGCTTCCATGATTATATAAGTGTTGTTGTTTGGGGGTTTCTGAAATAAAATCCTGTGAAAATTCTAACAGATCTGTGTTGTAGTAACATTGCTGTGATTACTCTAATAGTGAGAAAACTGGGCATGTTTCTAAAGCCTTATTTCATCCAGTTACATTTATATAGTTTATTATTGTGCAGTAGATACTATAACATGCTGTTTCCTTACATGAGATTACCAGCTCAGTTGTAGATTGTTTACTTAATAACCATTTGGTCATTGTAATTTCATTTTATGAAGTAACCTCTGCCATTTTATTGCATGCTGTTGATAGTGTCCTAAAGAATCTTTCATCAGTAAAGGTGATCAATAATCGTTTTCTTGGCTATTTGAAGAACAATGATAACTTATTTTTCATCAGTTCCCTGTAGGTAATGGAACACGATTGTCTTCCACATGAACGCAGTTCTAAGAAGCAGAGTAAATTATTCAAATACCTATATATTCTGCATTCTCTTTTTTTCCTGTAGCAGAATAGTTTTATCTATTGCATTCATAGGTCTCAGCTGAAGCTCCAACTGCTTGGCAGTTCTGCAAATCAAATCCTGGAGCATAAAGTCAGGTACTAAGAAAAGAAAAACGTACAGTGAAATGACTGAATGCTAAGATTTGTGATTTACAATGAGTAGAAATAGGCAAAGGCATAGATAAGAGCTAACTCTCCAGGATAGCATTCAGTCACATTAATTATCTGACTGTTCTTTTATTATTATTATTAATTTTTTTTTTAATTTTTAGTCTGTATGGGAAGGGGGCTTTCGTCTTCCCATGTTCTAGATCCATCCCGAACATCAATCAAGGCACAGGCTGATAATGCCTAATCAAGTGATTTAATATTGTATTGATACTGTAAAACTCAGACGTTTAGCTGCCACAGTGAGAATTCTGAATTACTTTTGTAGTAAGTGGATAAATATGTATATAATATATATAATATGTATATAACTTGAATGAAAAGTTACACCCAGGAATGTAGCTACTTCTGCATGTTATTTGGGAAGAAGTTTTTGAAAGTAATCTCTCAACTGTTCCTACTTCTTATGTTTGGATTACATCATAGAGCCATCTCAAGATATATGTACTAGATTTGTTAATAATGTAACGAAAATGTGGAATGTACTCCAGTAGCATATCCAGTACACTCCACTGCAAACAAACCTACAGTGAATGACACCAACTCTTGCCTCTTACTTTCTTCTTGTTTTTTACCTGCTAAAATTACAGATGTCAGGTCATTGTTACAAAATCATTTTCAATTTGTTCTATTATGCGTCAGGAATTTTGCCTAGTCAAGAACATGAAATTGATAGCATAATAGATGTGCACAAAGCTACAGAACTAACATGCACAGACAACTTGAATTTTAACATCTTCTTGCTCATCAGGACTCGAGTTGGTTAACTTCAAGTTCTTTAACATCATTTTACTGTATGTGTAATTATATACTGTATGCTTCATTGAGGTTTCATTCTGAGACCTCATTAAGAAGACCATAAAAGAGTACATCTGTATTTACTCATGTTAGTTTTGGTTCCAGCCTGTGATGTTTATCACCTTATGTTCAAAGATTTTATCCTGCGTTAAGGGATGTAAGTTTCTAAAGATTTGAATAGCTAGATGACAGATAAGTTGGGTGGCTAAGTGTGGTTTAAAAGTAGAGGAGATTAATATAAACCTGTGGAGAAGCATTAGTATCATCAAAACAATTTCTGCACTACTAACATGGATTCTCAAATTCTGATAATTATTTATATCTAAATTTTCTTCTTAAAATGTAAACATTTTTTTTCCCACCTGATGGAGAAATTACCCTTCCTTACAAGCTAGAAAGGCTGAACTCTGCACCTCCAATTAAGGGAAAGAGGGAAGAATGCTGATTGCTTTATCCGAAGGATTCTAGTTACTGGCTTTTAGTCTCTGTGGAAAAATTTGACTGTTTGAAGGGAGTCAAATGCCATGGGTCTAGAATGAAGGAAGAGACTAAATCATGTTGAATTATTAGAGGACTTCTCAAGTCTTTCAGAAATAAATCTTTGTTTAATTGTCATAAATTTTGTGGTAGCTTCCTCAAAGCAAATTTGAAGGCTTATTGCAAATACGAAGAATAGGTTCAAGGAAATGTACATGGTCATGTTTTTAAATTCCTATCAAAGGCACAGTGATCAAAGTCAAAATCTTCTGCGTATGAAGAGTAGAATAAGGGTTGGGTTGCAGATATGAGCAGGCCTTTTTAAAATTGGTAGTAGGATGGTTGGAAATATTGTTTTAAAAAAGTGTGTATAAATACACACATATATACATGTAAATATGAAGTATATTTTTAGTGTAGCATTATATTGCATTTCACAGAATCACAGAATTGTAGGAGTTGGAAGGGACCTCTAGAGATCATCGAGTCCAACCCCCCTGCCAGAGCAGGTTCCCTAGACCAGGTTGCACAGATAGGCATCCAGGCAGGTCTTGAATGTCTCCAGAGGAGCCTCCACAACCTCTCTGGGCAGCCTGTGCTAGTGCTTCATCACCCGCACTGTGAAGAAGTTCCCACACACATTTCCTACCATTATGTAAGGGACTATTATTATTTTATACCATTGCCTCAAAGTTTGCTGATTAACATATCCGAACTTGTCCAAGCAAGTCCTGGGCAAGGGTTGCAAAATCCTCTGTCTAAGGGACAAGCAGATGGGCATGTCCTGGGGCAACGAAAGAGAGATAAACTGCAGCTCAATGGCCGCTTGATCACGAGCTGATCACTGTTTGCTGCTTCCCGGAGAGGCCTTCTCTTCGGAGAGACCTCACGAGCTGATCACTGTTCGTTGCTGCCCCTCCTGGGGTTGACCCCTCGCTGCTACTCCTGTGCTGACTGACGCTGCTCCTGGACTGACCCTGCGCTGCTTCTCCTGTGCTGACCCGGTGCCACTTCTCCAGGACAACCGCTTGCTGCTCAAGGCTGCCCGTCGCTGCTGCTGTTCTCCCCACTTCTGCCATCCCTGCTCATCTGCCTTGGACCGTCAGAGCCGCTTGCAACCGGACCGCCCCTAGGATCCTGGCTGGTGACTTTCCCTGCATTGTACAAATCCTTGCTTCTTTCCTATTGCTAGCCTTCCCTTCCCCATCACCCTTATTGGTAACAGTGTCTGCCTTCCTCCTCCCCATCACCCGGGTCAATATTGGTAATAAACTGGTCGGACCAACATTTGAACCGTTGCTTCTTAATCTCACGTCGGGTATACACATAATCTAAGAACCTCGTCTTCCTCCTTAATATTGGGGCATGATGCATTACTGGTGTCATAGGTGTACATGTGTGTGCACACCCTGTCTTCTCCCACAGGGTAATGTACAACCCCAAGATCTTACAGCTAAAGACAACATCAACAAAAAGCAGGGACTGTGATCTTATTGAAAGAAAATTGTTTTGCACTGAGGACATTCAGCTGATCCAGCAGTTTCCAGTAGTTGGGTAATCTCAGCACGCACCTCTACTATTTGTGTACTAAAGAGTTCTGTACTTCAGAATGTATTTACATGCACATGCGTACATATATTCACATTAAATCATGGCAGCAGTTTTGCTTCTTCTGTACTGCATCTGTTTTACTTCTAATTCTCTAGCAAAAACCTGAGATGAAAAAATATACTTATCTCTAATGTGAAAATAATATAGTTAACCTTTAAAATTAAACATGGAGTTATTTCTAAGAACTTTCATGTGACAATATAGGGTAAACTTTCAATGATGCTGATTGTTTATTTGTAGGGTTTATTGTTTGTTTGTTTGCTTGCTTTGTTTTGTGATGTTTTAACATGGGAAGCGTTTATTTTATTGTAATCAACTTGTGCACTGTGGAAATACTAGATTGATACAAGTCTGATCACTCAGACAAGAGTATAACTGCTAAAAAGCAAAAGGCAAGAAACAAAAACAGTAACTCTAGATCTTCTGTGTTTTGATGAATTTAAATTAGGCCATTTTAGAAAACCAGCATGCCAGACCAAGTTTTACTTCTGCAAAAGTTGGAAGGGAACAGGAAGGATAAAATATTATACTTTCTGGGAAGGAGTGATTTTGTAGAGAAGGCTGTTCTTTGAGAGACAGAGGAGTAAACCCCTGATTCCAGATTTGTATAAGAATTTCATAAAGACGAGTAGGACTGTCTTTTTAAGGCAACATACCAGAAATATGACCTTGTTTTAGATGTAGTTGTCTGATTATATTCGTAAATGTGGCTAAGCTTTTGTTATCCTCAGTGTATATTTCTGTGACTATAAAATGAAAGTGGTGATATAGTAGAAAAATAGGAGCTTAATTTTGAAATTTCTTGAATCTCATCCACTACAGAATCAAAGAAATGTTAATAAAGCTTCCCAATAAAACTTCCTATAAAAAGGGTAGATTTTGCCTATGAAAAAATAATAGATAACAGAAAGCTGTTTAGCTCACTGCTATGCAGTTTAAATATGCACTTTAATTGTATTCAAAAAAATTATATAACCTAATTTTGTAGTTTAGGTACAGCTAGTTTTTCATAGATTGTGTGTTTCAGATAGGGATGGTAATGACAACAGGACTCACATGTTATAACCGTTCCTCCTTCAGGAAGGAACCGCAGATTATCAGAAAGCCAATACTTAGCTACTTTCTTCGTTAGTATTTTTAACCTGTCGTTTATTGTGCTGTTTAGTGAGAACCTTTGATCAATGATTACACCTATAAAGAATTCTTTATAGTAACTATTGCTGTTATTTCAAATCTCTGCTCAAATGTATTAAGATGTATCTTAAATATCTGTACCTATTCTATGTATATTTAAAAAAGAAAAGTTTTCTCTGTGTTTTTTGAATCATAAACTTTTCTTTGTTTGTCAGAAAGTCTTACACAGTTGAATCTTTCTGGAACAATGAGCTTTCAGTGTGTAGGAGTAAAACAATTCTTATTCCAAAAAGATACTGCTTGGTCTTGCTGCCAGTACATTTTGTATAGTGCTTGAATGGCCCTATTGTCCTCCTGTGCACTCAAAATGAATGAATTTATCTTTCGAAGTGGAGCAGTTCTTTCTTCCCTATACCAATTCCCACTTTTGTGTCTGAAGGAGAGAACAAGACTGCTCTTGAAAGCATATAATTCTGAACCGTGAAAATTAGATTCCAGTGTACCTGTCACTCACCAAGCCTGTTTTAAGCCAAGTGGACAGTTACCAAAAAGAGTTTGTTTGGACCATTACAGAAATAACTTCACTTTAATGTACAAATGAAATTGGTGAATTTTCCACCAACTTCAGTTCTGAAAATCACATTCCTCGCTTCTAATTTCTTAACCTTTCTGACATTCCTCATGCTGTAATTCAGTTCTCACACAGTCACTGAATTTAAAATGTGAGAATAGTTATTTTTAATGGGATTGTTGACTGACTGCGTACAATTTTTGAGGGTTGGTGTGCCTAAGAGATACTGAACTCGATGTATTTCATTTCAGAGTGCTTGCATACTTGGGTTCAAGTACAACAGACTGCTGTCTGGAGAGTGGCTGTAATTACAGTGAATGTGTATGTGAGATCCAATGCCTGCAGGGTGCATTCTCTTTGCTCTAAGGGTGCTGGGTGCAGTTGGCTGAGTGAAGGCAACAATTGGGATACCCTACTGCCAGGAGGACTGGGATAGTAGCAGCAGCTGGGATAGTGAGCAGAATGGATTGCTCCTGCACCTCTGGCATCCCCACCCTTTCAGTTTTTCATAGAACACTGAAAATACCTTGAAATAGAATGAGCTGAAGGAAATACAGGATAGAGATTTTCAAGACAGAATAGTAAGGACTAGGTAGATAAATAAAGTTTACTCACCTTCTCCAACAGTGTAGTGAAATTCTCAAAAGGAAATACTTTTTTGACATTTAGGAAATTTACAAAGTATGCTGTGGAAATCATAAAGCATGCATTTGTTTAAATTCCTTTAGGATGTGGCTGTCAATGGATATTAAGTTTGATTGCTTGATGGTAGCTATTCGTTCATGGGCTTTCTGAGCTGGAAGTCCCTAGATTGCTGGAAGCTTATTTGGGAAGATGAGGATTTACCTTCTCTTATTTACGTTCTTTTTATGACAGTTGCCAGTAGCAAATGCTTAAAGGGATGCTGTGTTCTATGTGAACTTTTGATATGGCTCAGTATGGTAGTTCTTATTTAAGTCATCTTTTCTTCATTATTCTTTTCTGCCTCCAGTGAACTAATCTGGACAGAAGAGTATATTAAGCTATTATAAATCGTGTTTTCTGGCAGTCATTCAGCATTTCTTTAATAAAGAATGTGTTGTGCTGTTATTAATGTACAAGTATAGTCTTATTACCTGCCCTTTAAGAATCTGGACTTTTTAAGGCCAAATACAGACATAATTGAAACCTGCATCCAATTTACATCTCAGAAGCACAAACCACTTAATTCAAGGAAGTTAAAGTTTATTTTTTTTATTCTTTGTTGTTCATTTAATTTAAAAATTAAATTTTTCTGTCCTCCATCCTTTTTTTTTAATCTTATTTCATGCTTTTATTTATTTATTTATTTATTTTACTGATCATGTCTGAGTGCTTCGTTGCTGCAGAGCATGCTGTCAAGTTCATGCTCAAAAACAGATTATTCTGCCCAGTCCTTTCCCATAGAACAAATCTTTGAGGATGAATTAGAGACTGTGTAGGTTTAACAAAGCTCTGTTTTATTCTAAAACAGATAGGTCAGCATCAAAACTGTTGTTTTAAAGGAAAACTGGGAGAAAGGGATGAAAGATCATGGAGAACGACAAAAATGTTTGTTGCAGGATATATGAGGGTAAAGGAAAAGGTAGAAATATCTAAGAAATGATTATGTGTAGAGTGGCTAATCCAGAGTACTTACTGAAAAGTTATTACATTTTATAAACAAAATGTGAGATGACTACCATTAGATGGTGATATAAATTAGTTTCAGGAGGAAATACCAATGATTTCCAAAATAGATCAGAAATATGTGAATATGGTTCAAAAATGCATCCATTTGAGAGAAGTCACATACAACATTTCCTGACTGTTAATGCAAAATTTATTTTTATTTTAAGTACATTGCTTCATGGCGGAAAAAGCTATCGGTTTAAGGTACAAATGCTTAGCATTTCTAAGTGTTAGACCACTAGTAAATCCTTGTCAATTTAAGTGGTTGTATTGAACTTTTTTCAAAGATGTGCTCGAGATACTTACTTCGTATAGTTAATCAAATCCATGAACAACGAAGGTTTAAGTGGAAGTTGTAATTATTTCTCTTAAAATCAGTCTGTTTGAAAGCAGACAAAACTGCTGTCAGTGAAAAGGACTTGGTTAGATAAATATTATCTGTCCTCTAAAACATGATTTAAGCTAGATTCTTCCATTTTGGATCAGCAATTTCATGTAGTCGTTTAACTTTTTTTTTTATTCATAGTTACAGCTCGTGTTTCTAACAATCAAGCAAGATCATTTTAGCAACTTAGAAGGATGGTGTTTGAACATAATTCTGTATAAATTTATTTATTCCCTAATGAGTTAGGAGGAGGCCTGCATATTGGGGGCAAAATTTGTATCACCATTCTTGGATTTTTGGACCATGCTGATTTAATTGTTTTGTACATGTTTGCTTATTGAATAATAATAATGACACAAACTTTTATTACCTTTTCCATAGGATTTTAAGACAGGATTTGGTATCACCTTAATCCCTATGAATGTGGCAAATGTAAAACAAGTGGATCGGGCTGCAAAACAATCTTTTGAAATAATTACTCCTTACAGAAGCTTCAGGTGAGAACTTCAATATTAGCAATATTTTATATTAAGTTATGTAACTAATATTATTAATATCATTAAAGTACAAAATATGCAAATAACTAATATGCTGAAAAAATATTGCTTCATATGGTACTAACATAACCTAGTTTAGTTGAAAGATAACATTTTTATTAAAAATGCTTTTTTTTCCCCCCCAGATAATGGAGGAATTTCCTTTCCTCTGTTTAACTTTGTGCTTCATTTGTTATGTCCCTAACTAGACATCCTATGTCCACAAATGTGTATTTTTATATCAGCATCTTTTTCATTCTATACAAGGGCAGAAGAAAAGAAAAACTCACTTTGAAAACTTTCCTTCATCTTTATGACAAACTATAGTAGTAAAATCCTCCTGCTTTCATTTAATATTAAGGATTTTATTTTACAGGAAAATAATTGGTTATGTACTATCCCTTGTAAAAACATCCTCTATTGAAATCAGTAGAGTAATTTCCTTTGGCTGATACTCTGACTTGTAATAATTTTTTTAAGAAAATAAAAATATATGCTAATAAAATTTTTTTTCTTAAATGTGATTGTTCTTTTAAATGAAATTTTGGTAATAAGGGAGAAGAATAAATTGCATTGTTTTCTATGTATGACTAAGTGTTAATCTTGAGAAAGGAGGCTGAAATGCAAAGTGTTCTCTCATTCTCAGTGGTCTAGAGAATAAATAAGTTTGTTTTGATCAATGATTTGAGTTTATGGCTAGTTAGTAGATAAGTAGATCTTTGACTTTCTCTAAACCATCCCCATATTTGTAGTCATTTGTTACTATTTCTGTTTTATAAAAGGATCAATTTAAAAGGTAAGCAATTTTTTTCTGTTAGGTCGCAAGTCTGCTTTTACTCTTCAGTAACTCATGAAATTTATTCAAATTGTTCTACACTTTTTTGAAAAAAAATCAGGCCATGTTCGGTATGTGTTGACCTTTAAAAAAAAAAAAATAGATGGAAGTAACTCAGGAACATAACAAATGTTATAAAAGCTGTGTAGCTCATCCTAGCAGTGTTCTTTATTGATAACAAAACAAAGACTGAAGGAATTTTCACTGGTGAAAATAAAAAATAATTTCCATTTATATGGGTGTAGTGGAATTTTTTTTGTCAGAGATTTCAGATATAAACGTAATAAATAAGAGACTAAAGATTCTGTCTAATTGGGCTTTAAAATAAAGATCAATAATGCAGAAAAGTCAATTGTTTCAGCTTTACAGCAGAATCGGAAAGAGAGAAACAAGACTGGATTGAAGCACTGCAGCAATCGATAGCAGAAACTCTGTCTGATTATGAAGTAGCTGAGAAGATTTGGTTCAATGAATCCAACAGGAGCTGTGCTGACTGTAAAGCTCCCAATCCTGATTGGGCATCCATCAATCTCTGTGTTGTCATTTGTAAGAAGTGTGCAGGTAGAGTAATTAATGAGAGACTGTGTGGGTTCTACAAAATGTCATATTTGCATATCTGTTTATGTCCTTGAATTGGCTTTTTTAATTTTGAAGTGCCATTCTTTTGGAAGTTTTGACAAACAAAAAATGATTATATTTTTTTTTTTTTTTAGTATTGAGTACATCCTGATTTTAAAACACTTTCATGCATAAATGGCAGTCTGTATGATGATTGGTTTCCTGCAGGTGAATAATCCTTCACACTTAGGAGATCAAGCCACACTAGCTCTTCTTGGGAAATGTTTTGCTTTTGCAATGCTGCAATCCGAAAGATAAAAATTTGCTGAGTTTAAATTCGGAGTATTAATTCTATTACTTCAGGTCACTTTTTACTGACAGTAAGGATAGCATTTTAAATTCGGAGTATTAATTCTATTACTTCAGGTCACTTTTTACTGACAGTAAGGATAGCATTTTCAGATACTATGAAAAATCTGGTTCTGTTACATTTTATGTTTAAATGTGTCCAAAAGCATTAGATGCAGAGAAATGCTTCGTAACTGTAGGTCTTGTTTTCAGAACAAACTCCAAAATATTCTATGTGAAATAACCTTTGTTTATTAGTTACTATCAAGCATGTAAAATTTGCATTTTGAAGTTACAAGTTATAATCTGAGGAGGGCTGCATTTCTGTGCCACATACAATCCATTTCCTGCTGTCTTTTCACTCTCCCTCTCTTCGTCTCTTTTTTTTTTTTTAGTATATTTATAAAGTGTAAATTGTTAAAAAAAAACCTATTAAAATAGATTTGCCTTCATTAAATATATATATTTTTTTAGCTTAGGAGAAGAGTTAACTCAGTTTAAGTGCTTTAGTTAAGTAAAAATGCTGTTGGATTTCTAGGACAGCACAGATCTTTAGGACCAAGAGATTCAAAGGTCCGGAGTTTAAAAATGGATGCCAGCATTTGGAGCAATGAACTTATTGAGGTACACTGACTTATTCTAACTCTGTCTTACATCTTGAAAGAGGCACCACATGAACAAGAGTTTTTCACTTTACTTAGAAAAGTTTTAAAGCACAGATACTAAAAGTATGTCTCTGTTATTGTAAGCCAAGCATTTCTGGGCATATTGTACCTTTGTGTCATTTGAAATATTTTGTTTTAAGAAATGTCTGTATCAAGCATTTAGCTTTGGGGGAAGAAAGTAACAGAAAAGCTTCTGGAGTGTTGTCATGACATGCAATACTGATGGAGAGCAGAAGGGAAACTCACTACCAGGTTAGGTGTTTTGGCTGTTTAGATGTGGTGCTGTTAGAGACTTGAGTCATTGGTATTTTCTTTAAAAACAGGTGCTGGTCTCTAATGTTCTACTGGTATTTTCTAATAAGTACTGTAACTGGTAAGCTTTGTGAAGTGTAGTAGCTGTTGCTGGAAAATAATGACTTTGGGCTTTATTACTGATTTATAGACGAACACAGTAACTGTAAAAGGCTTCCATTTAATCTTCTGCAGGCAATTTGCTCTTCTTTATTTTTTTTCCTTCGTTTATCACAACTGAAAACTATTTAGAGTAGTTCAATATATTTGTTTTCTCTTTTACTTCATTCAGCTCTTTATCGTCATTGGAAATAAGAGAGCAAACAGTTTTTGGGCAGGAAATCTTCCTCCGGATGAAGAGCTGCACATGGATGCCCCTGCAGAAAAAAGGATTGCATTCATTACACAAAAATACAAAGAGGGAAAATTCAGGAAAGCACCTTTTCCCTACAAAACCAAGGAACAATTGAATAAGGTAATACTAGAATGGATTAGCTTTTACCATAACTTTTGTAGTAAATTGTATTCCTGTGCATTTTTATCATCCTGTTAAACTACCAAGAAACAAATTCAAAATATTGAGTGACAAGCTTCACAAAGCAGAAAAAGGCCTGCTAGGGAAGCCTTTGCAGGTGTCATTCCATCACTTCGTAATTTTCTAGTTTGTTAGTAGAAGGTTATGGTACCTATATTGTACCTGTAATAAGTACACCAGAGTGATCAAGAAATACTTTTTTTTTTTTTTTCCAAATGCACACTTCAGCGATGAAAATTCCCACTTTGGTTCTTTAGGTTCCTTCTTAATATGTTTTTTAATGTATTACGCGTCTCACATCTATCATTACAATATGTTAGATGATTTGGTGTTATCAGCATTAGCTCATGCATGCTTTCATAGTGGCTTGTACTTAATAGGAAATGAAATAAGCTAAAATTAATGAAATGATGAAAAATGTGAGTCCTAATGTTTCCTTTTGCACAAATATCACAAGTAAATTGCCTACAGTTATAAAGTAGAAAATATTAATTTTCACTTCTGTGTAGCTTTATGTCCATTTGACTGGCCTGTACTATCTATTGATTTCAGTCATGACTGCTTAAGGTTTTTGAATATAGAGGAGTTAAAAATGTGTATATTTTACAGAGCTAATTACATATTAGTGAAATTGTCTCAAAGAATATACAGCAATTGTGGAAAGGTGATATAATTTAAAAGTTTCTGTGCTTGGAACTAGTGAGGGCAGTGAGACACTGGAACAGGTTACCTTGTGGTGTGGTGGGTGCCCTCTCTGTGAAGACTTTCAAGGTGAGGCTGGATAAGACCCTGGGTAACCTGATTTAGGTGTGGGTTTCTGTTCATTGCAGGGGAGTTGGAGTATATGGCCTTCAGAGGTCCCATCCAATTCTAAAGATTCTGTGATACTATGAACTAGAGATGTCTCATGTTTAAAAAGTGTATTGCATAAAAATATGTTAGAAGAGGTATTATATATCAGAAGTCAAAGGTATTTAAAATACTGCCACCTTTAATACGTCTAGCCAAAATATATAACCATCTCTATATATTTTATGTTTTCTGCATTTCATGGGAATCTGGAAATATTTTTAGGCTTTATGGGGAACTGTTCATCTTTGAAAAATAAAACATATGGATTGTTATTATTGATTTATTAATAGCAGTTAAACACAGGAAGTAGAATAGCTCTTTGTGGTTTGCAAGCTTGTTTTTTTTTTCTGAAATCTTTCTTGATGTGGAGATGTCTATTTAATCATTTAACTACTGGGAAGTGCAAAGATGGAATTCTGTAGACGTTTATCATGTAAGAAGTGGTCACTACCAAGTAATTATAGAATTTTTCTGCCATATTATCTTTTGCCTACTGATTGCATGTGCTTATTAGAGCAGCTGAATTTTAGAACACTTTTGTGTTGAGTGACTTCTGTCTTAATTATTTCAGAAAAGTTCATCCATTAGCAAGGTAATTTAAATACATTTAAAATTGTAGAAATTTTTATTGAATAGTTTGCTGTAATTGCATAGGTACTGCTGGTTTTAATATTTTGGAACAACATCTTGGAAAAAAAGAGATTTCCTAAGTTTTTCTGACTTAATGCACAGGAAAAAGAGAACAACTTGATTTTCTAGGATGTGATGAAATCTTTCTTGAGTCTTAAAGATCATCAAGTATAAAGACACCTTAAGGAATAGCTGCCTTACTGACTGTGACCTTGACTTTGAAAAACTACCCACAATTTCAGCCCATTTCCTCCTAATAGCATTCAAGAATTAAATCTTGTCTATGTGGTTGAACTGTTGAGGTCTGAAATAAGTAGTTTTCTTCAGTGGTTAGGTATGTGAAGAAAAATGAGGAGAGGCAGAGGATTTTTCATATAACTAAACAATGAATTTGCCCCCACAGTTGTATTAATTCATGGTGGCATGCCCAAGGGAAAAAAGTGGCAGGTTTTTTGTAGATTTAGACCATAATTCATGATTCCTGTTGATTCTGAATGTTTATAGAACTAGAAAATGAAGAGGATCTATACTGAATGTGAAAGAATTCGTACCTAAATTACAAGTACTTGTTGCCTATAACTTTCTACTTTAAACTTAATTCTTATTTTTCTTCTATGTGATAAGGCCCTGTGTGCTGCTGTAGTTAAGCAAGATGTGCTAGAAACTCTGATGCTGCTGTTCAGTGGGGCTGATGTAATGTGTGCTACTGGTGATCCTGTTTACAGTACTCCATACTTATTAGCCAAGAAAGCTGGACAAAGACTGCAAATGGAATTCCTCTACCATAATAAGTTCTCAGGTAGGATATCTTCTCTTTGTTTTGATCTAATTTTATATTGAGCAAACAGGAAAGGAAACATTCAGGAAAAAATGGTGTTGAGTTGAACAATAATGGTATAGAGGAGGGGGCAAAATGGCATTTAATTGTATTTTAGCAGGCAGCATATGTAATTGTGCTTGTCACTTACATTTTACTTGGACATCAAGTTTTGTTCTTCAAAAGATGATGTCAAAGTCTACAATGACTCATACCCCAGTATGCTTATTTATAATACAGGAGAGAAAATTCATCTGCTTTGCTTGTATTTGCTTTTACCAGAAGAATGTGTACATAGAATCAAAAAAATGTATCAAAGGGATTAATAGGGCTTCTATTTTATTTTATTTTGTTTTGTTTTGTTTTGTTTTGTTTTGTTTTATTTTATTTTATTTTTCAAGTTATTTAAATTGATATCTGCCTTTACTGTGCCCAGATTTATCTGTTGTCTCAAATTCTTCTCCTAAATTACAATTCTCCTCTTTAGTCTGTAGTAGAATCTATCCTAGAAAACTACCCTTATGCAGATCATAGCTGCTGTTGTAGCTTGGAGCACATGGTAACTGTTGGCCCTGGATGTCAGCAGGTGTGATCTCAGTGTATGACTTTTTTCAGGCACTTGAAATATTCTTAAAATATAGTTCTAGTGAATCATTTTTGGTACCCATAAAATCAATTTTTGGACTTAAGTTTTTAAATGATTTTCCAATACCTGAGGCAGTCTGGGACTGGAAGTTCACACACAGATTTATACTGGAAAAAATTAGTTTTGCTAATCCAGCAGGCACTTCAGACATACTTTCCATTGTCTCGTGCAACTCTGCAAAGTAGCACTAGATAGGCTGAACACAAACTTCTTTTTTAGTGGAGGTTACAAGGAAAAGGCAGAGAAGTTTGGCAGAAAGTGAACCCCCTAGCATTCCAGTGTCTCCTCAGATATCAAATTTATCAGATATCATGCAGCTTTGATTCTTTCCTGCTTTCCTGCTTGCTTTCCATCTGTCTTTCTGTCTTTCTTGTGTGTGCACGCACAGTTGTCTGTTTTTCACCTAGCTGTAGAATTGTCCTAAGGCCATAGAAAGAAGTTTGCTTCATTTGGCTCCATCTTATCTACTTGCCATCTACTCTGTCCATGTACATACCAAGGCAGTATTGCTGTTTGCTGGAGCTGGTTTTTTCAGAGAAAGGATGTCATGGTACAATTGCAGTAATTCTCTGAATCATCATATGTCTATTAACAGAGCTTGTGGTGAAATTCTAGACAAGCCCTCAAGAGAAACAGTTCCCTTCTGTTCAAGTATGTTACAGTAAGGGGTGAAAATAGGAGTGTAGTACATTAGAAAACCGTATTTAGGTTATGTTGACGAGCAGTGGTATACAGTGGCAATGTGGTAACTAAAGTATTTAGAAAAGTAGAAAAATTAGAATATGAGTCCATTTTGATGATCTTACAGAACAACTCTGTAACTGTAGATATGCAGGCAAATGGAGAAGCAGTTATAACTGATAGTAGAAGTAGTTCTATATTTTGTTTACTTCTTTGTCTTTTAATAGATTTCCCCAACTATGTTACCAGTTTTGAAAGTGGCTTCTCTGAAGATTCTTCCCATTCCACTTTTCTATGTGAATTTCTATACAAAGTTTCTTCTAATTCAACCAAGCTTCTTACAGAGAAGAGATTAAAAGAAGGTATTTCACTTTTACTTTATGCATTTGAATAATACATGAATATGCATGATATAAATTAATTTGATTCTTTTCAACTTCTTACAGTACTTTTAAAAAGATAAAATGTCTTTGACGTGACATATCCTCTTTTGATTTTGCAGACTTCTGTCAGATAAAGAAAATCGTGATTGTCTTAATGTCTTTGTTCAGTGGTTTACAGATGAAGGAAATTATCTAGTAAATAATTATTGAGTTAACAAAAATTATTGATAAACAAAAGTATTTACAAACACTTCTCGCTTTAATTATAACTGGGAGAATGCTGCTAGCTGACAAAAGTATATTTCATTTGAAATTATAATATCTAAAAAGCATTCCTAACTTTTCAGTATGTTCAAATGAGTAACCACTAGGTTATAGCTCCAGCTTGCAGATTTTAAAAAGTATCCTGAGTGGAAATGGGCAAATCTAAAAAAAATTATAACAGATAAAGATTTGTGGGGTGGAAATTAGTGCTTTACCTTAGAAGATATAATCAACAGTTGTTCTTATAGGATTATTATTAAGAGAGACAGAGTGACAGGTAGCTTCCCCTTTTTATTCCTGTATTTTTCTTCCCTCTAAATAAACAAATGATGTCTGTTTTTGAAATATGAGTTAGTTTCTGGTTTAAACTTTTTCCTGAGAAAATCTTGATGAGGCATCTATATATGCCAGTATTCATATTCTAATGGTTTGATGTTTTTAAGATCCTTAGTGGAGATTAGGCACTCAAGTAACTCTCACTTAAATACGCTTTGAAGTATCTGACTGTTACTGTTGTTCCCAATAGTCAAGAGTATTGGCTGGTCATCAGAACTAATTCCCAGCTGAGGCATTCAAACAATTGTTGATAAATACACCAGGGAAGAGCCCTGGGCTGCTGCTGGACATTTCTTGTGGATTGCTCTGAAATTGGACTGATTTTATTCAAGGAAGAAAGGAATTAACCACCAACCTCTTGTATTTACTGCTGTGTGTGTATGGTTACATACACATACTTCTACATATGGATGGCTCTGAAAGCAATGCCTCCTTTTTATTCCAAAGCAGATACGAAAAGCATAGTAACAGTATTTGGTGGAGCCAATTCTCAGCTACAAAACTTGTTTGCCAGGAAAATATTGCCCCTGCAGTTCATCTTTCATTTTGTCAGTGGGTGCCGTTTTATTACCATGGAAGAATTCAGTCATATCTTTGCTTCATATGCATTTCCATGTCAGACATCATTTTGTCAGACTGCTCCCATGCTGCCATCTGTCCAATGGCAACAAAATTGAATGGAATGTTATGTTGGTGGGAAGGTTCAAGTTCTACTGCCATGTCACCAAAATCTGCCTCTGACATCACTGGCTAACATAGTAAGATATGAGGCATTACTTTTGGAGCAGCTAAATGTATGCTTAAAAGCATTAAAAAACAAACAAAATAAATAGTACTTAGAAGAGCAAAGAATAGATACAAGGTAATACTGTTGGAGTCTCTTCAAACATAGTATATTAGAAGTGGAGTGTAAGTCTGTAAATAGGTACAAATTGAAGAGTTATTTATAAACGCTCGCAGAATATCTTCTGTTGTGTTTCTAGGGTAGATGCAGCAGGAGTGCATAAGTTCACATTGCTAGTAAGATAATTTAAAATATTAAGAAACATCAGAATTTTTTCAGTCTTCCACCGTAATTTTTAGTGGACAAAAATGGAATTGCTTTCAGAGCTGGCAGTCTATTTCTTGTCTGTTGGTGAGTTGAAAGGAGCTAGTTGCCCTTAATTCAAGTTTTGGCCACAGAAATTGTGCTAGTGACCTGTAGATAGATATTCTGATGTTTGTTGCTGTTGTTTGTATTTTTTTGCTTTACTTTCGAAGTAATGTCAGTTTACTTGTGTGTGTGTCTAAACTGAGCTTTCTCAGTTGGATGAAAGATATGTTTCCCAACCCAAAACTATTTGCAAGTTTAGTAGGCAAATGACAAGCAGGACAGGGGAGAAAGATGTAACATTATCCCTTTAATAAGGCTAACAACAACTAAGAATTACAGTTTTGAATTAGAAACTGTTCTTGTCTGAAGACTCTAACATTCCTCAGCCATATGTAGAAGTACACTTTTTTTTTTTTAAGTACAATTTACAACATAAAACATGCAATATTTTTTCCCTATTTTCCTGAGTTTTTTTCATTCATCAAGGGCTGTTTTCTACCTTTATAAAACCTGCTTAATATGAATTAATCTGCAACGTGCATATATAAATATGTATACATTTTGTATCTAAACATAAGTTCTGTATTATTACTTCCAGTTATATTACTTACTATCTTTAGCGAATAGTTTGATGGTTATCATAAAAAAAAAAAAGCGTAAGAGATAAAGTTCGAGTTCTCTCTTTGGCCTGCAGAGATTCAAATGAGAAATTACCCCCCCCTAAAAAATGATCCATCTGGTCAGTTTTATACAAAGGAGCCCATCAGCTGAAGCAGCTGTGACTTGCTGATGACTTGACTCTAACTACACCAGAGAGGGATCACTTACTCCTAACTGGGGATTAGATTACTCATCTAATTTTTAGGCCCTACCAAAGAGTAGACTTTTTAATTGCAATTTGTTGAAAGGGCTTTCAGCCAGAATCCATTTGATCTCTTTAAATATTAAATTAGTGCTTTAAGTTTAAAACTTCTTTCTGTGTTACAAATTTCCTTCTGAGTCAGTTGACAGCCTTGACTTTGGTGCCAAGGGCTGAACATTTAAGTGCTTCGTTTGTCATCACAGACAACTTGCGGTATCCCCTTGTGCACTGCAGAAAGAAACTCAAGAAATCATTCAGTGCTGTGAACTGAACCCAGCTTTTATAAAAGCTAGGTACAGCATCTGGAAACACAGTGTGTTTTTGAGGGGATTGTGTGATACTTGGACCTGCAATAGGAGAGAATTGAGTTCAGCTGCAGATGTATCTTGAAAAGGTTGTTCTATTTGTTTGTTTGTTCTTCAGTTTGGCATCCTACTCTATTTTGGTAGCATATCTTTAAAAATATTTTTGAGAATGTTAAATAACGTCTTATCGTGTTGTTTTTGTTTTCTGCACAGTGTATGATGGATATAATTTCTGTCTTGCCTGACTCTTCTTATATTTTGTAATATTTCAAAATATTTTCTTAAACTACCATATGCTAGAGTTCCTCTTTGTTAAATTGTATCTACTGACTCAGACCTTGAATTCCTTGCTCACAGAAGTCAATGAGACTGAGATTTTAACATAAATGTACCACTGTTACAATAGATCTATGCATCCTGTAAGGCAACTTCTGTAGAAGGAGGTAATTTGATTTTTATTAAACCAACTGACTTCATTATTTCTTTAACCACAGAATGCAACAGAAGATGGTGCACACTGGAAAGTGGCTTTCTGAGCTACTATGAAAATGATAAAGCTACCACTCCTAATGGTATGCTTGACATCAGTGAAGTTATCTGTCTTGTAGTTCACAATTCGGAGTACTTTTTAAACAGAGGGTAGGTTCGAAAGTTAATTGTTTAGCAAATAAACTGAGACTTTTCCAAGATTCTATTATAGTTTTTCAGTTCCTGTCGTTATATTTCTGAATTTTGAATGTGCAAGTTAGAATAAAGCTGAATTATTTTCTATTGATTTCAAGAAAGAAGAGATAAGTGATATTTGTGTTTGGTGTTTGTTTTTAAATAGTGATACAATGACAATATTAGGGTTATTTTTAAAGGGCAGCATAAATTATATATGCCTATTTCTTATTAAAACTGAAATGTATGTTCTCAGTGCTTAAAAGATGACATGATGATAAATTGAGAAATTAGTATTCATTTTTATTTTTAGGTTTGACCTCAAGTAAGAACTTCTGCTTTGTTTGTTTCTGATAATAACACATTTGATTAGAGTTTTCCACAATCTTCTTAGTTTCGATCTGTCAACCTTTGAATCCTGTTCCTTGTTCTGCAGTTGAGAACAGCAGTGTAACTGTTGAACACTGAGTTAGTTTGAAGATAACATTTTTTCTCTGTCTCACTTTTCTTTTTTAATTCTCACACATCCACTCTGTATATTAAAACCTCACATAGAGATTCATCTGTGTCTGAGTTGAATGCCAGGGATTGTTGATTTCTTTCAGGTAACATGTTTGTTGAAACAAACACTTCAGTTTGTACTTTGGATCTGTCTAAAAAATCCGTAACATTTCTTTTGAAATTTGTGTGTGTGTGTGCATACATGTATAATAACAAGGTTTTTCTATGGTACGATGCATAGTATTTGTAGCTACAAAGCAGAAGTGTCTAGAAAACAAAAAACAGAACACAAAAAAAATCTGTTCATTAAATTTCTAGGAAGTATAAAGGAAAGAAAGCAACTACAAAGTTTGTCCAGAAAGGAGAGAGCAAGAAAACTGGTGGCACCTCAACATGCTATTAAATACAGTAGAAACAGTCTTCACTTATCTGTGGTAGCATTGCTTTGTGTTATCTGAGAAAAAAGATCTTCTTTTTTTTTTTTTCTGTCGTGGAACATATTGTATTTCTTGCTACATCTGCAAATGGTTCCACTTCAGGGTATCACCTAAATTAAAAACTTATTGTCAGAATGCTTCAGGGTACTGACTAATCTCCTAATGTGCTTTATCTGAGATTAGGTAGTTATAGGAAAGCTTCCCTGAGTTTGATATTTTTACGTAGTGATATATTCTGTCCTTAAAATGTTCTACTGGTCTCAAAAACATCCTTACATGTAGTTTCTGGAGTACTCAGTGAGAATGAAAGAACTGATCCGTGTTCAGATTTCCAGATTTAGACAAACTTCAGTCTCCAGTACTGAAAGGAAATAGTATGCCTAATATGTATTCTAGAATGAGGTCATNAAAAGGTTGTTCTATTTGTTTGTTTGTTCTTCAGTTTGGCATCCTACTCTATTTTGGTAGCATATCTTTAAAAATATTTTTGAGAATGTTAAATAACGTCTTATCGTGTTGTTTTTGTTTTCTGCACAGTGTATGATGGATATAATTTCTGTCTTGCCTGACTCTTCTTATATTTTGTAATATTTCAAAATATTTTCTTAAACTACCATATGCTAGAGTTCCTCTTTGTTAAATTGTATCTACTGACTCAGACCTTGAATTCCTTGCTCACAGAAGTCAATGAGACTGAGATTTTAACATAAATGTACCACTGTTACAATAGATCTATGCATCCTGTAAGGCAACTTCTGTAGAAGGAGGTAATTTGATTTTTATTAAACCAACTGACTTCATTATTTCTTTAACCACAGAATGCAACAGAAGATGGTGCACACTGGAAAGTGGCTTTCTGAGCTACTATGAAAATGATAAAGCTACCACTCCTAATGGTATGCTTGACATCAGTGAAGTTATCTGTCTTGTAGTTCACAATTCGGAGTACTTTTTAAACAGAGGGTAGGTTCGAAAGTTAATTGTTCAGCAAATAAACTGAGACTTTTCCAAGATTCTATTATAGTTTTTCAGTTCCTGTCGTTATATTTCTGAATTTTGAATGTGCAAGTTAGAATAAAGCTGAATTATTTTCTATTGATTTCAAGAAAGAAGAGATAAGTGATATTTGTGTTTGGTGTTTGTTTTTAAATAGTGATACAATGACAATATTAGGGTTATTTTTAAAGGGCAGCATAAATTATATATGCCTATTTCTTATTAAAACTGAAATGTATGTTCTCAGTGCTTAAAAGATGACATGATGATAAATTGAGAAATTAGTATTCATTTTTATTTTTAGGTTTGACCTCAAGTAAGAACTTCTGCTTTGTTTGTTTCTGATAATAACACATTTGATTAGAGTTTTCCACAATCTTCTTAGTTTCGATCTGTCAACCTTTGAATCCTGTTCCTTGTTCTGCAGTTGAGAACAGCAGTGTAACTGTTGAACACTGAGTTAGTTTGAAGATAACATTTTTTCTCTGTCTCACTTTTCTTTTTTAATTCTCACACATCCACTCTGTATATTAAAACCTCACATAGAGATTCATCTGTGTCTGAGTTGAATGCCAGGGATTGTTGATTTCTTTCAGGTAACATGTTTGTTGAAACAAACACTTCAGTTTGTACTTTGGATCTGTCTAAAAAATCCGTAACATTTCTTTTGAAATTTGTGTGTGTGTGTGCATACATGTAAAATAACAAGGTTTTTCTATGGTACGATGCATAGTATTTGTAGCTACAAAGCAGAAGTGTCTAGAAAACAAAAAACAGAACACAAAAAAAATCTGTTCATTAAATTTCTAGGAAGTATAAAGGAAAGAAAGCAACTACAAAGTTTGTCCAGAAAGGAGAGAGCAAGAAAACTGGTGGCACCTCAACATGCTATTAAATACAGTAGAAACAGTCTTCACTTATCTGTGGTAGCATTGCTTTGTGTTATCTGAGAAAAAAGATCTTCTTTTTTTTTTTTTCTGTCGTGGAACATATTGTATTTCTTGCTACATCTGCAAATGGTTCCACTTCAGGGTATCACCTAAATTAAAAACTTATTGTCAGAATGCTTCAGGGTACTGACTAATCTCCTAATGTGCTTTATCTGAGATTAGGTAGTTATAGGAAAGCTTCCCTGAGTTTGATATTTTTACGTAGTGATATATTCTGTCCTTAAAATGTTCTACTGGTCTCAAAAACATCCTTACATGTAGTTTCTGGAGTACTCAGTGAGAATGAAAGAACTGATCCGTGTTCAGATTTCCAGATTTAGACAAACTTCAGTCTCCAGTACTGAAAGGAAATAGTATGCCTAATATGTATTCTAGAATGAGGTCATACAGGAAATCACACTAAAGTGGAAAACCTTAGGGTCAGTCTTCAACATAAATTAAGTTCAACAAAATATTGCTTTTCAAATTCTAACTGACTTCAAATGGATTGCTTTCTTTCTTTAAATAAATAAATATACATTTGACAGTTGAAACAGTTGAAAAAGCAGGGTTCATCTGCTTAACTAGTTTTTTAATTTTTTTTTTTTTTTTTTTTTGAGCTACCGTACCTTAAAAGACTAGTCATAATCATGACAGAGCCAAACTGGTTCTGGTATTGGTGGAAGCAGGTGGTACAAGGACTGCCAGTTGCTGTCTATGTTATCCCAGGATATTTTGTTGAATGATACGAAAAACTTCCGTGAGGGAATTGGTGGTAAGGAGAAACAGATTGCCAAAAGGAACAGGAGAATGTCCGATCTTGAAAGCTTTCAAGGCTTGGCTAGACAAAACCACTGCTGGTTTGGTTTATGATTGGCAGTAGTCCCACTTTGATCAGGAAATTAGATCAAATGGTACCTAGAAGACTCTGTCAACCAATATTTTTATGATTCTGTGATAAGCTGTTTGCAAATTCCTATTCACTGGCTTGGTCTGCTTAAACTCAGATGTTTTGAAACCATTACACTGACATACCTGCTGAAATTGCATGCAATTTAAAAAACAAAGTATTGCCTCTGAATTTTAATGACTGTATTTAAACATTTTTATTGATTTCAGAATTACTGGAAAAAAATGCTATGAAGTAGCTTCTAAACATGTCATCTGTTAATTACCTTAGTTGTATATGTGAAACTGGAGGAGAAATTAATTCCATTCCATAGATATATAACAATGGAACAGTGGAGAGAAATTGAGCTTGTGTATGTCTATTGTTAGGAAAACTAAATACTGCTGCCTTTTTCCTCCTGCTTGCTTTAGGGACATCTTTACCTTTGAAATCTATTTAATGTCAGAACGTGTTTTTCTGTTTGGAGCTGAAACCGCATATTCACAAAGAAAATGGACTTGGGCAATAGCTAAGGTAATACTGATAATTATATTTTCCAGTTAGGCCAAGAGCCTTTGCACAACTAATAAAATGGCCTTGATAGCTTAAAAATCCTTTGAGAAACAATTGATGGATACAAGGGGTCCTAGTGGACAACAGGTTGGTTGTGAGCCAGCAGTGTGCCCTTGTGGCCATAGCCAAAGGAATCCTGGGGTACATTAAAAAGAGAGTGGCCTGCACGTTGAGGGAGGTGATCCTCCTCCTCTACTCTGCCCTTGTGAGACCACATTTAGAATACTGTGTCCAATTCTGGACTCCCCAGTTCACAAAAGACAGGGATGTCCTAGAAAGAGTCTAACAGGGGGCCACAGAGATTATAAAGGTCCTGGAGCATCTCCTGTGTGAGGAAAGGCTGATTAACTTATGTCTGTTCAGCCTGGGGAAAAGAAGGCTGAGAAGAGGATATGATACATGTTAATAAATATCTGCAGGGAGATGGGAGACAAACAGATGACACCAGGCTCTTCTCAGTGGTGGGTAGACGTAGAACAAGGAGTAATGACCTAAAACTTGAGCATAGAAAGTTCCGTCCTAACATGCAGAAAAACTTCTTTATGGTAAAGATGATGGAGCACTGGAACAGTTTGCCCAGATAGGTTGTGGGGTCTCCTTCTGTAGAGATATAGGAGTCCAGATGGGTCTTGAATCTGTGCAACCTATTATAAGGTACCTGCTTTAGCAGGCTTTGAACTTGATGGTCTCTTGAAGTCCCTTCCAACTCGTGCAATTCTGTGTAATACAGAGACTGTGTGAAATTATTTTAGTAAAGTTATTCATAGTTACAATTCTGTTCATTTTCTGAAACAACTCACAAAGCAGCCCTGTATGTGATGGAGTACCAAATGCTCACAGTCACATTACCTGTAAGAACAGTTGTAGCTTAAAAAACAAAAATATTTGGATTGTGGGATATGAATGGATAAAAATCTGCTATAGTTGATTTTTATAATTTAAATTTAATGTGTTTATGATTTTATGAGTGATAAATCTAAAAAATTTTATTTTTTTGCAGCTGTCATTGTTTAACCTTGCAGGTTTGCAGTGTCTATTTTTTTTTTTTTTTAGGGGAAGAGATTGTTTGTTTTTTTAATCTAACTCACCTTGTCTTGTTTGGTAGCATTTTGTTCCACCTGTAGCTGAATGCTTATTAGAGCGGGACTGTGACCTGATTGGCCAGTTGTACTACAAAGATTGCCATAACCTGGATCAGTGGAGAAAAGGCTGGTTTGCTATAGAAAAATCAAGCCTTCATTTTTGTCTTGAAATGGAGAATGCTCAAGAAGATTCCATATATCTAAGAAGACTACAAGAACTAAGTAAGTATTTTGGTTAACATCTAGAATGTGGGAAATACTCTACAGCTATGGACATAGCCATTGCATTTTAAAATGACAAACTCTGGGAATCTCACTGACCATTCTTTTGCATGAGCCAGAGACTCTCTCAACTCCTGTCTAAATATGGTGCAAATCATGTTCTTCTTGGGTATTTTTTCACCTACTTAGTGTAGACTTCCACAGCTTTGTAATGAATGAAGACAAGTTTTGTTTCAGTTGCAGCATTGTCTTTCTTACAACTATACAGAGTTGAATAATAATATATGACCTTTTGGGATGATTGTCTCATATTTTTGGCATTGCAGAAATGCTAACTGCAGAACATGTTCTTGAGATGATTGACAGGCCTAGTTTAAAATATTCAAATATACTGGAAAAAATTACAATTCTCTAGGAGAATTGTTTCGCAGACCAATAGATTTTTTTCTGATACTAAAAATAATCTTTTCTCCATATCATGATGTGGAATAGATAAGAATATTTATACAAATGGTCTTCCATAACCCTTTTTGTATCACTATCTGTAAATTGCTTTGAAACCTGTTTAAGTTTATCTGCCCTACATGTTTCTGTATTGAGGAAGGTAATGTTATTTGCTGTGCTACAAAGGAAGTTAAAAATAGGTTGAGATTTTATGTTGAAGTAACATAGACAAGGGAGATGATTTAGCTTTTTAATGGTGATGCTCTTTGCAAATGCTGTCAGACTACGGACTGTTTTTACAGGAAATTTCCTAAATGCCATTGGGTTTTCTGTCATTGATTTATTGCCACCATATATTTGCTGTTAACGATTCCACAAGGGTGGTTTTTAATCAAGAATTCTCTTGTGACTCTATATATCTTATACTTGAATTTCCTCTAAGTTATTTTATTACCTATATTTATTATATCTGCAACTATAGAGGTGCAAATAAATTAATGGGTTTAAAAATCCAGTTTTCTTTTGAATCACACCCTATAAAACTTACCTTTACAAATTTAATTCAAATATAGGTACGTTTTCACATTTTAAAAGTTTGTATAAATTGTTTTTACTGTTTTCTGTATTACTTTTTCTTGTAAACTTTATTCTACTGTGGTCTTTTATGAAATTTTGTTCTAGTCATCAAGTAGCATTTTATATTTGATACATTTAAATACCCTATGCACCTTTTGTCACTGAAGATTATTTTGAAAGCACATCTGTTGTATGTATATTTATTTGTATATCACATGAATGTGTACTTTATTTTCAGCAATCAGTAGTGTGATGCAAAATGGAGAAAAAATAGATGTCTTGCTGCTCGTTGAAAAAGGAAGGTAAGGTCCCCAAACTTGCTTTGATCTACTGTGGTGTTGTTTTTTTGGTTGTTTTTTTTTTTGTTTGTTTGTTTGTTTATCCTGTTTTAGAAGCCTTGCTGATCAGTCATGGAGCTTTCTTCACTTGTGGTTGCTAGAGTAAGTAAATTTGAAGAATTTTTAAAGGACAGAAGGGCTCTGTGTACTAAGTACATTTCATGTCCGTGTCAGGAAGTACAGTATATGAGTAGTTCTGCCATGAAGCCAAAGTATTGTAATATCAATTACCTGCAAAATAAACTGGTTTTTCTTTATTTTTTTTAAGCTGACATTTTGGGATATATTTTATCTAAAAGTTGAAAGTAATCTTACTGCGTGGTATCTGTGTGGATAGCATATTTTGCTAAGGTGCTTTATTCCTAAGTGCACGGTGTACAGTGATATTCTGAAGACAGGAAAAAATTAGAACAGGTGGGAGCTTTAGAGTAATTATGTGTGCATTTAACTATGACTGGAAAAGAGCTTCTATTATTACTTGTGATACGTGGAAAACTATGTCTAGTCAGCACTGAAAGTGGATAGCTTAATTAAATGCAGTTTTTCCACTGAGAAAATGATTCCCAGTCAGATTAATCTGCCCACAACAGTTTGTTCTCTTAGCATGTAAAGGAAGAACACCTCTAGAACATTTGTGAAGAGTAACTCTGGACAATTTATCACATATCAGTTTATCACTCTTATGTCCCAGAATTCTGTACCTAATCTGGGCAGATCAAGATCCACAGGGTATGTATGTGTCTCCTGGTAAATCTTATTGTGATACCTGATCTCAACAGCAGACTAGCTTAAAACCAAGCGGGGGGAAAAAAAAAAACACACACACAAAATAAATAAATAAATAAATAAATAAATAAAACCCTCACTAGAGAAGTAATCATGATCTATGTCTGCTTGCATATTAGTGTTAGAGTTTTCCTGAGATGACTATCAAATGTAGTGATACAAGATGTTGAAATTTAAAGTGAATTACCATTTTTCTGCCTCATATGTGGGTAGTAATTTAAAGATGAAAGTACAATTATTGAAAATAATAATTATCTTGTAATAGACTCATTTAAATTTCAGTGATGGATTATTGAGCAAACATCTGTATAAGAACTGATGGATGCAGTGTTTATGAAGGCTTCTGAATAGCTGATAATAGATTAAGAAAGAATGATTTTTTTGCCTCTCTGTTGAGGAAACAAAAAGCAGGTGCCTTTAAAATCTATTTAGAATGAGAGAAAACTGTTGGAGAAAGGTATTGCAACTTGTTTTCTTTTAATTAATTTTAACTCTTCCTAAGGTATTATTTACATTCCAGAATTCAGTAAGATGGTGTAGATCATAACAATCAGGAAAAACTGTTTGTTTTTCTCTCCAATAAGCACTTTGTAAGGTTCAGCATTAAATATGCTACACAAACCAAGTAGGGAATGGGAGGTATCCAGTGCTTAAGGTGCAGTGCAACAGATTTCATAGATACCAGTACAAAACTTCCAGCTCCAAGTGGGTTTTATTATTTCTTTCACTATATTCTTTTCACTATCAAGGGAGAATAGGTTTTCCCAGAACTGCTTCAGTAGTTCATCAGAAATTATGAACTATTTGAAAATAATTTCAAGAAGAGCACTAGCTGAAGTATGGAAACAATAAATATATTGAAGTTTTCTTCATTGAAGTCTGACAAAAGAAAATAATTTAAATGTATTTCGTTCATATTCAAAGCATTCAAAACCATATGAGCTTTGGGACAGTGATTCTTGCTCAGGATTTGATTCCAAAATATCCAAGTGTTCATTACAGTTCTATGATAGTTGATCTTATAGTAATAAAAAGTTTACTTATGTGGGTGGGAAACGACTAAATATTAAATCAGTTTTATCTTCCGACTCAATTTTTGTATATGGAAACAAAACCAGCAATATTCCTCTTCCCTCTTTAAACACTAGGGAAATTAATATCTCTGAGAAGTCAATGTCATCTGAATGATGTATGATAGTTCATAAGTTTATATCAGTACTTGTCTAATTTGTTTTGATTAGGTAGGGTCTCTTGAAGTGATAAATCTATGTACTGTGCTACTGGCAACTTTCACATTGATTTATTAGTCACTTAAATCCAGGATAAATGATATGATTTCAAAAATCATTATGTCAAGAATGAATAGGAAGTAAAACGAATAAGACTTGTTCCAGATTTAAGGAAAGTTCAAAAATAAAATAAATACCTCTCAGGAAACATCACAACATCTTTTTTCTTTTTTTGTATACAGAATTAAATGTAGCCAATGTCCTACCGTGTCTTACTAAATTTTATTTGATGAAATTATGAAAATCCCTTGAGAATTGCCCTGCTGAAGCTCATACTATTTTTGTGTTGCTTTTGTTACTGACTTTGCTGTCTAACGTCCATTTTATACTCATACCCTCCCCTACTTGAGCACACCAAATCCAGTCATTGGATTAGATTAATTAGGGAAGATCATACATTAGATTTATCATACGCTTTTTTACTTGGATTTTTTTTGTCTGTTGCTGTGTGTAAAAGGATGATTTAAGTTACAAACAGACTTCTTATTAATGAGTGATTGCTTACACAACTAAACAGATACAGAATCATAAAAGCTTCAAGGCTTACTACTGAAATAATTATTATGTAATAAATCCAATTATTTCTGAACTTCTAAATACTAAATAAATCTATGTTTCTGTTAAATTTATGGGGTACATAAACTGAATGTTTATCTGATCCATACATATTCAGAGGCAGTTTACAGTTGATTTGGGAAGGCAAGTTGTATAATGCTTTCCAGCTTGTGTAACATATGAGCTCAGAAAGAATACTACTAGACAACGCAAGAAATTTTTCTGAATTCTTAAGTGTGAATTCATTTTCTCTCTCTCTCCTTTTGATACTTTTCTCCTTTTATTTTTACTTTGAAAATAAATAGCAAAATCATATTTGACAAGCTCAGTGACAGAGTACTACTAACTCTGAAATAGGATGGGGTAATCATACTGTTCTGTTGCACATTGCCAAGTAATGTAATATCATGAAAGGGTAAACCAGACTAGTACATTTTCAAAATACCAAAACTGTTTTATTTTGTTTTTGAAGATATTTTAAATACTGTGCTTCCTAAATTTACAATTTTGATGTCTTCGGTAAAGTAAGTTAAAGCAGGAACATGCTCCTTGTTATGACACTCACTGAAATTTTATTGCACTCTGACTGCTGTTAGAACATATTCTCAAACCTTTTAGAACTACCTCCAACTCAGCTGGAAATCATGACTTCTTAAAATAATGTTTACTGATGTAATAATCAGATGGCCTTTTCCCTTCTCATGTGTTCTGCTTTCACAGTCAAGTGATCTTGATTTCTTCCTAGATGTGGCCAACCATATTCTAGATTTCTTTCTGATGCCTCCCTCTGTTACACAGAGATACCCTTTGCTTTACTTCATAAATACTGTTTTCTTTTTCCATCGATCCTATTTATTTATTTTTTGACAGATTTCTGATGCTCAGCCTCTAGCTATCTGAACAGAAACTGCATAGTAGATTCACCTGTGTAAATAACACAAGTTAGTGAAGGTAGTAGAGGGATCGGTACACTGACAAGAAGGGTTTCTGAAGACACAGTAATTGTTAAATACGTATTCCCTGTATAGAATTAAATGCTAATTCTGTAACACTATACTTTACGGGAAAAACAGTTGTGTAGACAGTTCAGTTTCAAATGTTATTTTTTCTTTCTCCCCCTGTAATCACGTAAGCTCTCTTAGGTATCAGCATGTGTTTTCAGTGCATAATTTGATCCACATACCGGTGGCTTTTTTTTTTTCCTGTTGCATTTTTCCTGTAGTTTGCTCCTTCTTAATATAGATTCCTACAAATCTTACATGCAAACTAGCATGATTTCCTCTATGCTGATTGTTCCATAATTGCATTACTTTGTTGTTAACCATTTGAATGATTACAGTGTGAGTTCTTTTAAAATATAACTGTGCATAATTCTAGAATTGGGGAATAAACTAAACTAGTAAGACTCAGATGAGTGAAATGACTTGTGCTTGCAGTATTATCTTCTGGATGTAAGGCCCTTAATATCCTTTGAAGAAATATTACTGATGTTGCTATAGAGCTCTAACTATGTGGATCACTCCAAAAGTAATGCCTCTTATTTGTTTCCATAGAAACTATAACAAATACAGAGATCACAAAAACACTGATAGAGCAAAGTCTCGTCTACAAAACACTGTTTTTCAACATACTCACCATCAAAATTAGCTGTGCATTTTTGCTGGCAATGAACATGAGCCTGCATGCTATGTTCATAACAATCTGCGCCAGTAGATGTGACCCGCTGTTGCCACTGCTGAAATGTACCACTCACTGCCTCACTGTGCTCGCATCCACTGTCTGATCTCAGCAAGAGTCTGTGAATGTCAATGAGTGAAGTTTTTCTTCATGGAGGAATTCAATGTCACACTTCTATTTCATGCAAACTTCTATGGCAGGTGCCACTTTTTCAGGCTGTCACTCTTCTGCTGTCACATGACAAGAAAATGTAAACAGATTGTTGGTGGGAAGATTCCACCTCTACTGCTATGCCACCAACATCTGCCTCTGACATAGTGGAACAACACAACAAAATAAGAGGCATCACTTTCAGAGCAGCAGATTTTTTGGAATTTTCATGCTTCAGTTGCAATTTTATAATTTTTATGTAATTTTATAATAGTGTGTGTCATCTCAGTACCTTCATTTTCAGGCACATATATTTGCTTGAAAAATACATGATTCACATGTAAGATCACTTGAAAATTGCCTGAGGGCACTAAATTCTGCTAATGTTTCTCACCCTTGCTCTCTTCAGTCCTTACCCAGAATCACTTAATATCATTGCTTGCTTGATGTAGCGTGGTACATCAAGGCATATCAGCATACCTAATCTTTCAGGACTTTGCTGGATGTGCCAGTTAAGATGGGCTTTCAGACCAACCAACAATCTTTGTCCTCTTGCAGATGAAGTGTGTTCATGTATTTTCTTCATGTATATTTTCATGTATTCTGGGCAGAAAAAATGCTGATGGTATACCACAGTGAACTTGAAAAGGTTATAGTAGCTGCCTTTATGTTAAGACTAGCTGGTCTTTGAATCCTGCAGTCATCTGTGCTAATTCAATTGCTTCATTATACTGAGGCTGAGATCTACATTGGAGGTGGGATTCCGTGTTTGCTTAGTACTTGAATTATAAATTTCCTGAGTATGGATATGTGCTTCAAATGTAACAGGGCAGACACTGTGTCATTATTCATATGTAATCATAACTGGTAATATTTTCATGAAGTGTATGTTCTTTATCGATTTTTATTTATTTTTTAATTAGAAGAAGTAGCATAAAGGATTGAGCTCCTGTGCAAAGTTATTATTAGTTTGCATGGATGGTAGATCTTTGTAAATCTTTAATGTGATTCCTTCTGTAATCTTAGAAGTTTTCCTAACATTAATCTTATTAGTTATGTGGTACGTGGGATATCAATGCACTTCAGCCTGCATTGATATATTTATCCTGAAACCTTATATTTAATGACTTTACATTTATATTATTGCAATAATTTCATTGAGAAATATATTTATCTGCTTTTACTACTGTCTGCTGAAAGCTCTCTAAGAAGTGGTGGCATGGTCATGAACAGCAGAAACAAAATCTGTAACACAATCTGTCCTTAATTTTATGATGTTCTGAAGAAGACTTCCACTCTGCTTTAAAGGAAGTTCCAGATTCCCACTAGTGACTATTTCCCTTTCATTTTCATGCCATATTCCAGTCTCATGGGGATCAACAAAGAAGTTTTTGAGTGGGACAAGTTTTTTTAAGTTTGGCTAAAAGTATTAAAATTCAAAGGAATACTTATATTTCTTATTTACATATCACTGCATGCTTTGAATTCTGAAGTGAGTGTGACATTGGTTTAATTTCCCCTTCTTCCTGCTTCTCTTTTATGGAATTGTAAAAGCTGAAATAGCCTTTTATCTTACTGACTACCTCGGGTAACTGCTCTGCAACATTTTTGACTGGAAAACAGTAATAATCTTTCGGACAATAATTGGTTGCCTTCTTTGAACAACCTAAATTCTGCAGTACCAGCATTATTGTCCAATGTTGTATTCCAGTTGAGGAACTTCTAGTTCATGAATGTAGGACTACTACCTAAAAATACACTGTCTTTTCTTTGATAATTAATAAGAAACCTCTTCGTCCATAATTTAAGTTGATAACTTTTCAAATTTTAGAAAACAATCATAGCATAATTACTTGGTAGTTCTGATAGTCGTGGGGTGTTTTTTTTGTTAGTTTGTTTTTTGTTTTTTTTTGTGATGCATTGAGTAGAAGGTAGGAAGAGCCATAGAAATCAGGATTTTATTTTTTCTTGCAGTGTAGGTAATTAATGTATCATCAAGGTGGATTGGCATACCTGTGATTTAGACTTTCATATTGCTGTGTAGATAGATATGCCTAGGTTATCATTAAAGTTCAGTAAACTACTCATTCATTAATATACATCTGGGTTGCCCATTTTTTTTCTTTTGGAGTAATATTATTTTCACTACTTCCTGTTCATAATTCCTTACATTACAGAAAGTATTACTGAGGCTTCAGTTTCTTCTTTTGCATAATACTGTAATGTGAATCCAGCTGTTCTGCAGAGGTGGGAAAAAAGACAGTAATATATGTGCATGCCTTGTGTTGGGAAGCAACGTGAGACTCTTATTATTCATAGTCTTAACCTCTACTGATCTGTGAATAATAGTACTGAAGAAATATTGTAACATTCATTGACAGACTGTTTCTACTCAAACTGTTTAATTTCCTTTGTGTATGGTAATGGTAATACTAGAATATGTCAGGGTGATATGATTTTTGGAAGCTGATGCTTGAGAACTGCTTATGAAGGATAGTCATTCTGACAGGTCTTCAGAAAATGTTTGAATGTATTGAGTTAAGCACATTTGTTCTACTGTAAAAGTTCGAGAGTTTTATGCAAATTACTGATTTTTCTCAATGGAAAACAGTCTGAGTGTTTCTTCTAGCCAGGCGTGTGTGATTAATATTACTTTCAATGTCAAAAAGTGGAGATCTTTAAAAAGGGGTCTTCAGGAATCCCAAATATTTCAGTATATCTTCCTGTGCTGCTGAATAGTGAAATCTGTATGGTGGATCCTGAGAACGCTTCAGATCTTGGGTCCACGTTTGTACTTTGCTACATCTTTACTTCCTGTCAAGACAAGAAAGCTAAAATAAAAATGCAAAATATAAAGATGCAGACAAAAAAAACAGCACAACAAAAAAAAGGAGGCTTTCACAATTATATAAAAATGCTTTATATCAAGAAAATTAAAAAGAATTTTTGTTGGTATTTAGTGGGAAGTAGCATAAATGAATTTCAGAACATATAATTTTTTCCTAATTGGAAAATACATTATTCTTATAGAAAATGTGTCCCTTAGGTATCTTTAGTGGTCAGTGAAGAGTACGTATAAAGAAGAGATTGCTAGGCTAACTTAAAACAATTGTTCGTTTGTTTTGTGCATGTATATACTCTTAAGTTGTTCAGTTCTGTAGATTTCCCCAGAAGCTATCCTGCCAATGGTTTTTTTTTTAAAAAAAAAGAGAAAGAAAGCAACTTATT
>VXAB01008515.1:97791-214857 GCA_013399175.1 Odontophorus gujanensis
AAAAAAGAGAAAGAAAGCAACTTATTCCTGCAGCATGTTTAATTCAGAAATTCAGTACAGGATTTATCTCATGCTTTGAAACAATCAAGATAATCAGGCAATTAAACAATTGTATTATTATACCTCAACTTTCAGATACTTCGTATATGTTTCTTACTTAGATGTTATAATTTCCCTAGAACAATCCTTTTGATTCAGTTGAAGGAAGGAATGTCTCTTCTATTCTATAGAGAAACAGGGTGGAAAGTATAAAAGAAGGAAAGTCTGTGAATCTTTTTATCTCATGCTTAACTGTTAATTGGCCATATGGCTGCAGGGTGTAGGAGGAAGACTGAGGAGAAATTAAAATGTTGGTTGTGTCCTTTTAAAGGCCTGTGACAGATCTGTTTGTGGATCCTTGTTCATTTATTGTGACATTGCTAGCACAAGTGAATTTGAAGGAAAAGGTACTGTTAACAGTCCACCACTCCAATTATGTCTTGTAGAAGGTGCCTTAATGTCTTGTTCCAGCTATTTCTTTGGACAGTTGCTATGCTGTTGTAGTAGAATAACCCCATATTTTCCTTTCATTTGTGCATTCAAAATATTTTTAAACTTTCCAGAACACTGTACATTCATGGCCATACAAAGCTGGATTTCATAGTCTGGTATACTGCAATTGAAAAAGCAGCGGGTACAGATGGTAATGCGTTGCAAGATCAGCAGCTCAGCAAAAATGATGTTCCTATTATAGTGAACAGCTGTATAGCATTTGTTACACAGTATGGTAAGTACAGTAGGTTTTGTTCAACTTAAGATCATTTGTATAATACCGAAATTACTACACTTTCAAAAATTAATATTGAATTAGTTTATATGCATTACTCAATGTAAAATCATACCTCCTGTTAGCCCCACCACTCATTTATGTGGTGGAAAAGTACAGTGCCATGTATCTGAGGATAACCAATGTGTGGAAATACAACTGTGGAAATCCCCTACATGGCCACCACTGTATTTTTAAAATAGACTGATTTGCTTGATATAAGTTAGTCTTTGTCTCCCATGCCTCAGTACAGAACTCCACAGCCCTGAAAACAAGCTATGTGAGGCAAGAACAGCTATGACTTGAATTGGTCAGCAAATCCAGGAAATTGATGTTAGCTGTGTAACCAAATTCAGTTTTAAGGCTGCTGATTTTTCAGCATAGCAGCCTAGGGAGGTATAATGAGTTACTGTTTGCTTGAGTAAATATTGCCAGTGTAATTTGCTATAGCATTAGGTGATATTAAGATTATGTCTGTGTCCTTTTCACTGCTGCAAATTAATCAGCTCTCTTGTGTAATGCTAAATACCTATCAACCCTGTACAAATTTGTCTTCAGGATAGATGTCTGTAACCTCTGTCATTATAAGAAGACCTTATTTATATTTCATTGATTGAAATCTGACTAACTTTTGAATGTGGTAACTCTTCATTATCATAAATAGTTGTATCTGGGTTACAGTTTTTGCCTTAAATAAAAAAATTTTAGATCTAGATCATTTTTTCATCATTAGTAATAGAAATTTTTCTGGTACAATTTACACTGTTTCATGCATTGATGTGTTGTTAAACCAGGATAGAGGTGTTCCCAAATCAGAAATTCCGCTAATACGTGTTCTAAGTTAAAATTCAATGTCTTAATTATTTTTTTTGTTTGTTTTTTTGTTTGTTTGTTTTTTAATTAAGTCTTCATTTATATGTAGATTTTCTTTCAGGATCAAGGTTACTGAGTATTACAATATTCATCTGAAAGTTGGAAGAGTTATCTGGATGTTACTTGTAGACATACATTTTTTTGTCATAATAAAGCCTATGTCTTTGGCTATGTCCTACTCGTGACAGACACTATCAGGTCCAACAGCTGTTCCTGACAACACAAAGGCCGTATTTAATGGTAGTGCTTGTAGGCATCACAAGAAAAGTGAATTGCAAGACACGATTTCATAGGTTTTGACAGAATGCTTCTTTTGACAACTACATAAGGAAGGCAGTGTTTTGTAGATAATGATTTTCAAGAAATGTGGGGAAATGCAGGAAGAACCTGTACGAAGAGGAATAGTAGAACAGAATCCACATAAAATTTCCCCAAGTATTACAAAAAAAAAAAAAAAGTTTGACTACTTTCTTATGCAGTTATTGAAGGCACTCTCTGCTGTGTTTTAGACTATGACTTTGTAATTTTTTTTAAGTTGGTTTTGATATTTTCAGCCATTTTTTTGTGACTGCGTAGTGTATTCCTTGCCTTGAGGAAAATCGGACAAAAAGTAATTGTTTCTAGTAATCTTGAGTTTTTTGGTAGTGAGATATACATTGGATTTAATGAATACAATACTTTGAGTCCAAAGTTGAGCTAGTCAGTAGGGGAATAAAATTATTCATTATCAGTACACACACTGTGTAACTAATAACTATGTTGCGTAGATGTGATACCTGCCATTGAAACTTCTTTCCTTCACTGTGTCTTTTCAAACTATAGATGTAGGAAGTACTAAAGAGATCTGAGCAGTTGAACTGCATGTAAAACATTCCTGAAGTTGTGATCCGAGGCTTGATTAATTTTATGATGTGTATATTTACAAAGATATAAGGGTATAAGCAGCCTTGACAGTGTTTTCTCTAACCAACTACGTAAAAAGTCCAAGGTATACTAGTTGCAAATGTGATCTGTTTGACAACCAGACATATTTTTTGTGTAAGATTTGGAATTTCTAAAAGAATGCTCCATTTTACAGATATTTATTTTTCTACCCTGCATTTCTGTAACTTAGGTTTAGGTAGCAAGCATATATACCTCAAGAATGGCAATTCGTCCAATGTGGTTGAACTGCTGGAAAGTTTCAAAAAAGATGCAAGGAGTGTTAAGTTGAGAGCTGGAAAACATCGGCTTGAAGATGTGACTGATGTATTGAAAAGCTTTCTTTCTCAAATAGATGATGCAGTTCTTACTAAGGAACTCTATCCATTCTGGATTTCTGCATTAGGTAATATATATTAACACTCAATGCAAGAAAGGTTGTTTACGTGTACTCAAGTATGGGAGTTTTGTTAAATACTTACACAATATGCTTGGAGATGTGCATGAAAAAAATAAGATGAAGCATTAGGGCATTGAAATAGTATAGACCCATTGGCTGCTTGACTAGCTTTGTCTTTGAAAATGATGGTTAAAATGATACTGCTCTGTGGTTTTACTTAATTTCAAACATATAGAAGTTTCTCCAGTAGAAGCTGATAGAAGTTTGGGAAATTCAACTATGAATATTAAATATATTTGAACTTTCACCTTATTTGAACAAAATAATGGAAGGAATACTAATTTATTTACTCATAATAAGATGGTTATCAGAAATTGGAAAAAGTCGTATCTATAGCAGTTTAGATTTCTTAGCTCTTCTTTGAAAGTATATAGTAGCGTCACACTGATTTAATTTCTAGACTTGTACATGGGGCTAAAATTCTGCTCCTGCTTTTAAAGAGCAGAATCCTGCCCTTCTGTACAAAAGTGACACAGAAAGTACTTGTGAGAAGATTAAAACCCCTGGGAAAATAGAGTAGATGACCTTTGAAGTGTTAGTTCCCCAGTTACTCAATTAGTGCAGTAGTTATTGTAGAGTGTTGGTAATCACCTGGAAGAGATTAGAAGAATTCTTCAAGATTCTGTTTTCAGAAAGATGGGAGAAACAAGGGCAGAGAAAATGTTAAAAAAAAAAGTTGTAATATTACATCAACTTAACAATTTCCCCAAGCAGAATTATTCTCCACTGCCTGTGTGCTATATTCAGCACAGAAAGGCAGACATGAAGGTAGAGAGGTACGGCTGTGTCTCAGATGTGTAATTCCAGTACTGGAAATCCTGTCACTGTTTAGCTTTCTACAACATATTCACTACCAATCTCCTTTCCTCTCTTCTTATTAGTCTTTTATTTTTAAAACTTTGGACCTTAGAAATTTCTCCAAACAAACAAACAATACAAAAAAAAAAAAAAAAAGATGAAAAGATGTTTTTTTTCTCACCTCCGGGTACTAATGGAAGTATATGTTTACAAGGACTGGCCTGAAAGTAATGTTTCTTACTTTATCATTTTGGCCAATGGTGTGAGAGGTGGATGTTGGTATGGCAGTAGAGGTTAAACCTTCCTACCAGTATTCCATTACTTTTTGTGTGACAGATGGCAACGAAGGAGCAGTCTGACAAAATGGTGTCCAACATGGAAGTATATGTAGAGCAAAGGTGTGTCATTTAGTTTCGTCAAGCAGAAAAAATTGCACCCTTTGACATTCATCAACACTTGCTGAACTTCTGTGGAAACCAAACAGTGGATGTGAGCGCAGTTAGGCAGATGGTGTTGCATTTCACCTGTGGTGACAGTGACAGTGGGTCTTTTGTATTGGTTAAGATTTTCATGAACATAGTATGCAAACTTTTATTGCTTATGTTCTTTCCTTGAACTAATGTACAATATCAGACCCTGTTAATAATAAATCCTCAGTATTGTCTTCATGAAGAGGAGATTGAGTAAATAACAATTTTAAATAACTAGGTGATGCAGACACAGTTAATGAGAATTCTTGATAATTTTTATTATACATAGTTATTAAGACTCAGTGGTTGTTATTTTCTGTCAGATATGCAAAATGAAAAGGAACGTGTGATGAAGTATGGAGCTTTTATTCGTACACTTCCACCAGTCAATAAGGCAACTTTGGCTGCTTTAATTGAACATCTTTACAGGTAAATGTAGACAGTGTACTGTAGCAGAGAAATTCCTGGAATATATTATGCTACTGTGAACAAAATGAGGATTGATTCATCAACCAGTAAGCATCAAGTGCTTAACTTGTTGTGATTATTAATAATATTTAATTGTCTTTAATTTATAATGTGTTATATTTTTATTAATAGGTAACTATAAATATCAGTAGGATGGAAACGCCTTACAGTGATAGGGGACTGACATTATTTGAGTCCAAGAGGGGTAGTTTTTGATGGAGCTTCTTTAGATGATTTTTTTTTTTTTTTACCCTACTCTGTTTGTTTTCCAGAGAGTTTTCTTGCGTGAAATGTCCTTCTCCCAAGTCTCTACTGAAAATGACAGTTTTGAAACTTAGCTATCTGTCAAATATTAAATCATTGCTTCACTTTGCAACTGTGATAGTTACAGAGAATATTCAAATTATTCCTGTTAAAGTGTTGTGAGTAGAAAATGTGACACCCCCTTTTCTGTACTCAGAGCAATTACATAGTAGATGCTATTTAAATCTGTTTATACAATTACTAAATTGATTGATACTTTTACTAGGATAAAGATTATACTAGGTATTGTAGTTAATGATTTTTCTAAGGTTATGTGTTTCAGATGTTAATATACTGATTAAAATATTCTGAAAGTAGTTTGTATACATTTTTATAGCAGGATAAATTCTGTTTACTTACAAAAGAGAACATGTTATATAAACTGCAGTATGAAGAAATTTGTACAAAAACTTTGCCACAAGTACATAAACTAAAAATATCCTTATTTATTTCCATGCTTCTGTTATCTAAGGTGATTGGTTTGTAGGATATACGTAAATACATAATGTAACAAGTGAATCTGATATTACTTGAGGTGCAGAACAAAGTATAAGTTTTCATTTCTGCAATAAGTTTCAAGGTAAAGAATATAAAGAGGTAAATATAAAATATAATAAATTACACTACGTTTTTCATTCCTTCTTTTTTTTTCAGACATATTCCATGTTCTCTAGGGAAACACTGGACAACTAAAGGAATAAAGGGATCATCTAAATATATTTATTTTTCCTTCAACAGGGTGCAGAAATGTTCTGAAATTAATCATATGGACCCTCACAATCTAGCCCTGGTGTTTTCTTCATGCTTATTTCAAACAAAAGGCCAGACTAGTGAAGAAGTCAATGTAATTGAAGATCTAATTAAAAATTATGTGCAACTTTTTGATGTGGGTATCTTTATATAAAGTGTCTCAATTGCTCTGCTCTTTGACATGAAAAAATATATATTCTAAAATATAGAAATGCCTTAATGTTAGGGATGATCCTGATATTGGTTACACTGTCTAAAGATTTGCAGTGCTGTTGAACTCTAATTCAGTGGACACAGTTCAGTATTTGCTTTAAATTTTATTTCCCAGATGGCTTCGCCTGTGAAGAAAAAACTGTATTTATAGGATTACTGTGAGCTATTTTTTCCCAGCATGGTACACATTCTTCTTGCTGATGCTGATTGCTGGCAATCTTAAGAAAACTTTGAGATAATAACTATTAAAAGTAATACTTCCATGCAGATTTTATACCATTAGTCAGAACTGAAACATAGAAAAATTATATGTTCTTAGTGTTTGAGCTGTGATTGCAATAAGGATATTAGAGGAAACAAATTTGGTTCCTTAGGCCTAGAATGAGCATTGTGTCCAGCTTGATTGTTAGCAACAATTCATCAGCAATTTTAGTTGAGAGTGTCACTTTATAGGCAGTTTTTCATAGAGTCCTCTCTCTTCTAATATTTATTTGATAAAGTTCATAGTAATGATCCCATCAATAAAATAGTCTTTCTCATGTACAGAATATTTTGCATAGTGTTTCTGTAAGAACATGATCATTAGTAATGTTAACCATTAATAATAAGTATTGAAGTCTTTATAAGTATTGATTTTTATATTGTACTTGCATTTATTAGTTTATTATATTGAAGTAGAGTTTGCTAGTTAATGTTATAATTTTTGTGGTAGTTTGTAATTATTAATTAAATAAAAAATGTTCAATTTTAAACAGATAAATGAAGACCAGGTCAAACAAATGGATATAGAGAACAGTTTTATTACCAGGTGGAAAGATACTCAGGTAAGTGGCAAAAGTCAAGTGTTATGCAAATGCTTCTAACAAAGAAGGTTTTGTTGTTTATAGGTTTTTATACCTCAATTTAATTAATGTAATGTAAATTCCTATGTTTGTATAGTGACTAGTGTTGTTAACTGCAGAAGTGAGGGAAATAAAAGATGAGGCATGAACTGATAAAGTAGAAAAGTTTTCGTAAAGCATACCGTGCAATTATCCCATTCAGACCAGAACGTAACTTGCAGACTGTTACATGCTTTTCAGTGCTTCATAAATTGTAGTAGAAAGAAATGATAAGAATATCTAAGTATGAAAATGGTGACCAATTTTAAAATTACATATTAGAAACTTTCAATTGTATACTAAACTTCTGTCATTTCATGGGTTTTTGGTACATACAGTCTCTCTCCATTAGAGAATAACAATCTCTATAAGCTCAGAGTACCTGAATCGTTTGCCATACCGTTTTTTGTACCATATATGGAGCCCCATAGTACAAATATGGCTGGAGAAAGCTTCAAACACATTCAAACATGGTTACTTAGTCAAACTGAACTTTGGGAAATGGTGTATGAAAACGGGAGATCATACTATTTATCTTCATTTTCAGTCATACCTGTAATAACATTTGAATAAATTGTGAATTGTTAAGAAACCGCAAAGTGATAGTATATTTCACAATCAGGATGGTCTGTTCGTGCAGTCATCATTAAAACAAAACCTGGTAATTAGATAAACATGACCAAGGTAGGTTAATCAAGAGAGATCAAGGCAAGCAAGCATAAGATACTTAAAAGCTTTTTTCAAAATGTAAAGTAGTGGAGGAAAATCTTTCAGTAGTTTTGGAGCTTCTCTCTGGAATTGAATGAAAAGTTACCAGGAAAAAAACATCTATAATGCTTTCTCTTTGCAACTGTGATAGTTACAGAGAATATTCTGCTAAGTTTGTGGTATTTCTCTGCCATTAATTTAAAAAATAAAAATAAAAAAAGTCTTACAAATACACACTGAATTTGTATGTTTGATGGTTTGCTATCTTGAGTCTATTTCTTCTCTGTGTCAGAGTGCCATAAAGCTTTCTGATAATGTCCTAGTAACAATGTGTGTGTAAAAAGTAGAATGTCTGCTTTCTCCCTTTTGTGGCTGATGAGGAATGACTAAGCCACTGGGAAACAATTTTATTACTAGTATCTGTTACAGAATGAAAGCATCTGTCTTGGTAATATCAGGAACATTCTGTGGATGTTGAAGTATCTTAAATGAAACTTATTAATTCTGGGGCCCATGAAAAGGACCTTACTGAGATTTGAGAACAGAATCTTGAAGCTTAAGATCTATACATCCACATTTAAGATCCACATTTTTCCTTGATGGATGCTCATCCATCCAGACCTCATAAATACAAAAGATTTATTTGCAGTGCTTTCTAGGATTGAAGAAGCCCTTTCATTACTGCCTCTGAAATTTTATGTTATTACATTGTATGCAATTGTCTTTTTTTTTTTTTTTAATAGAATGTATTATAGAACGATTTGGGTTGGAAGAGACCTTTAAGATCTTCTTGTTCTAGCTCCCCCACTATCAGCAGGGAAACCTCCCTCTAGACCAAGTTGCTCAGTCCTGTCTAACCTGGCCTTGAATGCTTCCAGGAAGGGGGCATTCACAACCTCTCTGAGCAAGCTGTTCCAGAGTCTCATCATCCTCACAATAAAGAATTTCTTCCTAATATCTAGTCTAAATCCACTTTCTTTCAGTGTAAAACCATTCCCCCTTGTTCTGTCACTATATACCTTTAAAAAAGTCCCTTCCCTCATAATCAGGTCTCCAGTTTCCTTCTGGAGAGGGCCCACATCCTCCCTGACTTTCGTTTTATACCTGTAGAATTTCTTTTTGTTTTCCTTTATGTTCCTGGCTAGATTTAATTCAGTCAGGGTTTTAGCTTTCCTACCTTGATCCCTGGATACTCAGACAAATTCTTTGTAAACCTCCAGGTAATCTGTTCCTGCTTCTTCTCCCTGTAGACTTCCTTTTTAAGTTTAAGTAAGTCCAGGAGCTCCTTGTTGATTCACATAGGCCTCTTGGCATTGTTGCCTGCCTTCCTTTTTCTTGGGATGCCCTGCTTCTGAGCTTGGAAGAGATGGTCCTTGAATACCAACGAGCTTTCTTGGGGCCCCTTTTCCCTTCAGGGCTTTCTCCCACCCAGTCACCCTGTCAAGCAATGCCCTGAAGAGTTCAAAGTCTGCTCTGCTGAAATCCAAAGTAGCAAGCTTGCTGCTAAGTGCTGCTCAAAAAACTTGACCTTCCTCTGCTGTATTTTACATCTATAACTTCTGTTATAAGTGACATAATTTCAGAAGACTAAATTATATGCATGTCTACACTGAAATTCTTTTTCCAGGCTTGACCATATAATATTTTAAACCTCTGCTGTTTAAAAGAAGAGTACTTAGTATCTGATTCCTTTATCAATGCTATATGAACCAGTTACGTAATGAACTGTACATGTCATACAGAGCTGAAATAGGATAAATATCTTTGAAACAGAATGGCAAGTTGGAGTGGTATGTGTTTCAGGTATCTTTCATTATTTCAGTGAAAGAAAGGAGTATGATGAAACATACTGTACTCTGCCACTTTATTCCTCTTAGTCATTAGCTGTCATATTTTCATCCTTGAGCAGTTTTCAAGTCCTTGAACGGCTTGCATGTGCAGGTCATGTAGTGTGGAGGTTGGATTTCAGTCTTGTGCAGGAAAACTAGCTCTCGGAGAACCTTTAAGTATAGTCTTCCAGCTACTGTTAAGACTGGTATCTTGCTGCAGATAGAGTAATTTAACAGCATGGTTTGTTGGCAAGTGAAATTTCAAGTAATTATACTTAGGAATTCAGTTTGAGAATCCTTTCCATTTAACATTTGATTGTCTGACATTATTGCATCTAAATATATGTATGTTTGCAGGGAAAATCAGTGATGCAAATACATTTGAGTATATTGGTTGCTACAGTAGAATTATCTCCTCGCTGGTGACACAGAGTGTTCAGAGAATGACTGAACCAAATTTCTGCTGAAGGCCTGAAATTTCTTACATCTGAAATGTCACTGCAGCTCCTTTCCAGGTGGTACTTCATTAGCTGCTCTTCATTTTCTGTCCACCATATACTTAGCCCAGCTGTTTCTGTTTGCAGCTGCAATTTACAGCACATTTTCTCTCCATACGACTGTTTACACGAGCCCAGTGGAAATCAAATGTCAGCTTCATTCTTTTTTTCAACCTTTTCCTGTAATACCATCTGAAAAGCAAATTTTAAAACTAAATGAGCTTTTTTGAGTCTCTGCCACTATAATTAAGAAGCTTTCTTCAAAGTAGCTTTTTAATGTTTTTTGTCACAAATGTTTCCATTAGTTTTCTGTTCTCAGGGGCTAAACTAACTTTAAAGTCACCATTTTCCAGAATGTTAATGTTCTTTAAAATTGAGTGGTGCCGTTTATTTTTCTGTGGAAATGTAGCTTCTGTAAATTAGACAAAATGTATCCCAAAGCCCTCCAGTTTTTATTATTTTCTCCATAATTTATTCAGTATATGATGCAGCTTTTGTTTTTCTTAGCCTCTATCTTTAACATCACTATGTATACAGAATTGGCATAAACTGATGCTATTAAAGAATAATCACATTAACATTATATTGGTAATATTAGTAAAAGGATATACTTGCTGAAAGGCCCTATTAGCTGCCTTAGTTTTTCTTCCCATGCTCTTATCATTGTTGTTTTAGAAAGTATTTTTCATACTGGAATGAATTACAGTCCTTTGAAGGTGCTTATGATTATATTGCAAAGGAACATGAGCAGGCAAAGAGCTAGACATTTTTAACTACAGCAAATCAATTTCTCATCTAATAAGATAGTTTTATTGTCATAGATAAGCAACCTGATAACAAGAGAAAATGCTTAATTTCTTTTCATCAATTAACTTTTTCTCCTTGATAGTAAAATACTGAATTTACTGAAAACTCTATTTTGTCATAGGATTCATTGTTACATATTCTTTGATTGCATTTGTTGCTACTGAGTATATTAAACTGTTATATGTTATGTCATACACTTGCTTTATCATCTAGTTATTGCATATTAACTGTTCTGTGTAAAAGTTTGGATATTTGGTCCAACAAGTTTAGAGAAATAACTTTAACAGAGATTGATAGCAAGAATGTGTATTTGGATTCCCTTTTTAAGTATGTAATGACATGTTTTCATTGTGATTAATAATATTAACTGTAGAATTCATAGTAATGAGTTGTGATTATCTGAATTTGTACAAATGACTTTAGGACTGAAATATCCTGGTATTAGTAATTTTTCTTCTCATTTTTAACAGATTCATTTTATTTTGGGACTGCTTCCCATCTTTTTCCATGGTCTGAAGTTCTGTTTTTCTGTGTTGGCACTGAAGTGATCCTGGCTAAAATTTGTTTTTAAGTTTGGATACATGGGATTTAGTTGGGGCTTTTTCCTTCGAATCTGAGAGTCAGATTTCTTTCATTTCACTAATGAATGTAGTACAGATTTTTCCATTAGACTCAGCTGTATGAGTCTTTTATAGATAAAGGTGTGAGGAAGGTTTATGTTCAGTACATGCTAGCACATCTAAATAATCAGTGCACTTTCCCAATTTAAAATAATATTAAATGTTTAAAGCAATTTTAAGATATTTTGACTTTTATTGTTATTGTTACGTATTTTTTTAGGTTTCCCAGGCTGGAGACCTGCTGATTGAAGTTTATGTAGAAAGAAAGGAGCCAGACTGTAGTATTATAATCAGGGTGAGTGTATAGAGGTAATTTTTACCAAACGCTTTCTCATACTGCCTTCAAAATTTATTTTCATACATGCTTGTGTAGTTACATTAAAAAGGTATGAATTTATATCTATTACTATTCCTTCAAGAATCTTTTTTTATTTTCACTGTTGCCTAATTTTCTGAAGACCTTTTATTATGCATTTTTAAAGAGAATGTTATCATCCAGTTTTAAAGCAGAGATATTCTCTTTTGGTTTTACTGCAGTATACGGTAGTATAAATTCTGACAGCTCTATGCCTAAAACATGCAAGAAAATTAACTAGTACACAGTGAATGCTGGTTTTATTCAGTACTAAAAGACCATTTACATTACCATCCTGATGTGTTTTTGTTTGTTTGTTTGTTTTTTGTTGCTGGTGGCTATCTGCCTTGCTTGAGTGCTAAGAAACCTAAGCATGCTACTTAATGTAATCAAGATTTTTCAATCTGGTATTTGACAGCATATTTTAAATGCACTCATGTCCATTTATTAGTACTCTTCTCTGTGAAGAAGTTCCAACTCACATTTGTGAGGAACTTCGTATGCCTCAGTTTGTGGCCATTTCCCCTTGTCCTATAACCACGCACTGCTGAGAAGAGTTCGTCCTCATCCCTTTGCCTTCCACACCTTAAGTATTTATAGACGTGAATCAGATCATCTCTGAGTTCTTTTTTCAAGGCTGAACAGACGCAGGTCTCTCAGCCTTTCCTAAGACAGTTGCTCCAGACCCTTTATCATCTTTGTAGCCCTTCGCTGGACTCTTTCAAGGAGTTCCCTGTCTTTTTTGTACCAGGAAGACCAGAACTGGACACTGTACTCCAGGTGAAGCCTCAGAAGGGCAGAGTAGTGGGGGCAGATCACCTCTCCTGACCTGCTGGCCCCACTCTTCTTAATGCACCTCAGGATCCCATTGGCCTTCTTGGCCACCAGGGCACACTTCTGTCTCATGACCAGCCTGTCATCCACCAGGACACCCAGGTCCCCCTCCTCAGAGCTCCTTTCCAGCAGGTCATCCCCTAACCTGTTCTGGTGCATGCAGTACAATAGATATGGTTAAATGCATGTAGAGCAATATCTTCCCTTGCCCTTCCAACTGCTGCTGGATTTAACTTTTTTTTTCTGTTTTGTTCAGCACATGACTCTCAAATTTATATGTATATACTGTGTAGTAAATGTATGTGCAGCATTTATGTATACATACACATCAGAAGACTGTATTTTCATGTTTTTTGTTTGTTTTTTCAGTTACCTCAGTACTAACATAATAACTAGTTTTACTAAATTTTTAATAACCGTTCTTTCCATACCTAGAAAAAAATATCCTAGGTATGGTTTTGTTGTTGTTTTTTTTAATTTTTGAAGGGTGGAGAAAATGAGTTCCAAAATTATAATGAGTCAAAAATTCCATGAATTTCCAACTCTGTGTATCTGTTTTTTTAATTCAGCAAGTTGTGAGGAAGATTTGAGTCGAAAAAAATCAGAGAATGCTAATTTTAATGGATTATAAATTGACTTAATTTGTGTTACAGGTATCGCCATTGACAGAAGCAGAAGAGTTAACTAATGATATTTTAGGAATAAAAAACATTACTCCCAACAAAGATGATATCTGGGCTACTTTTGAAGTACTTGAAAATGGAGAACTTGGTTAGTAATGCATATTCATTAAATTTTATTATCTTTCAACATATAATCAAAAGGTTGAAGAGTTCTTAAAAGTTTTCAGAAATAATTTTAAAAAATAGCCTTCATGCTCTTGGTTTGCATTTAGTTGTTGTGGCATCTTCATTATTTACTTCTTAACTTCGTCAGCATTAATTCAGCAAGTTGTTTTTGAATGCTTATAAATTGTTGGCTGAAAAAAACATTATCTTACTTTGGCTTACATTTCATTAGCTATCAACTATAGCACGGTAGGTCTTACCGATGAATCTCAAAGAAGAAGCCTATTTTCACTAAGCCATTAATGGATTTCATAAGAAATAATGCTTTTCAGAAAGTTATATGAGAAAATTTGTCATATTTTGGGGAAAGTATCTTTTTGTATTACTTAGTTAATTACTGTAAGTGTGTAAAAAAGCGGAAGCAGAACTTATGTAATCCTTTATTACAAGTGACAAGATGTAGACTGCAGAACTTTGAAACATCTGTTTTAAATGTGCTTCCAACAGGCAAAGGTCACAATATTTATCTACTGTAAAAAAAAAAAGTTTCAAAATCAAGGGTGCTTTATGTATTTGAAGACCACACTTTATTATTACAACAAAGTAATTGTTTTTCTGTTATTATTAAGGCATCTTATTCTAATGAATTCTCACTGATGTCATCTGATTTAAAAATGTATATATACCTGAGGGACAGAAATATGCTTTTAGCAAAAAGCAACCTCCATTAGCACTTCACACTAAGTTGCTTTTAGTATTATTTCCATGCTACAGAAGTAGACTGTGGACTAATTTATTTCTGTTCAGAAAAAGATATAAAAATAGAAAAATAAGATAGATTATTTTTACTTGCTAGTAAATCTGGAGAGATTATAATATTCTTGATGCATGCATTCTTGGCCTTGGCAGTGTCAATAATGAGATGGAGAATATATTCTCCATTTTCAAACTGAATGATCCCAGCACCTCCTTACAGTCTTGTGCTATGTAGACTTGTAACGCATAGATTCATTTAATTATTCATATATGTGGGTGTCAACTGACAAAGAATGCTATTGTCTATTATCTTTTGAAGTGTCCTGGTGATTCCTCCGAGGTCCATAAATATCTTATTTACTTCAACAGAGTAATGGAAAAAAAATTGAAAAGAGAGTTTTATTTTCTTAAACTTACTGTATAACACTTCTAAGCAAATGAAAACTAAAGGAGATATGGCCATGAGAAACTATGAGGAAATACAAGAGAGAGACCTTATGGCAGATTCTTGAGGTATTTGCATGTAATAATCAGTATTTTCATGTAGGCTAAAAAGATTTTCTAAGCTAATATCTTTTCAAGATTGGCAAAATTGAGCTTACAGAGAGACTCTGCAGGTGGTATAGAGGACTGTCAGAGTTGGTAAGGTATTAGTGTATCTCACTGAAATAAAAGAGATTTTGGAGCAAAGTGAGCGAACAAAACATATAGCAAACTCAATAAAGTCCTCAGTCAGCACCTCCCACCAGTCTAGAATCTGTGTTGATTGTTAATGAAATGTCTCCGTGGATTCCTTTGTGGTAGAATCTGTGCATCATGACAGGAAAGAGAAATAAAGTTGAAAAGATGTTGCCAACAGTAAAAGGCACTGATTCAGGGAGACTCCCCTGGTTCTACCAGATTTTCAAAAGACTGGAAAAAAAATGAAAAGAGAAAGATAGTTCCTTGCAATCTTGATTCAAATGTGGCACTAAGGAACTAAAACTTTAACTCTTTCCTACTGCAAGTTTCTCTTGTGACATTCATCATTTAATTGTTAGGTAATTGAAGACATTTACAAGTAATCATGATATAATAAAAAAAAAATCTGCTTATTTTACTCAAATGTACATCAATGACCATAGTGTCTTTCTGACAGAAATTCATTTTCTGCTTGTGTTTCTGTCATAGCCTGGTAACTGTCCGATACATGGTGATATTTAGCTTGTTTCACTCAATTCGAAAGTTTTCTGATAGTTACTTTACTTCAGTTTTCCTGAAATGTCTGTTAAGTTATACTGCCCTGAAGATGAACCCTGAGAATTTAAGAAAATTAGATTCCTGTATTTTCTAAAAAGTAATTTTCTCCTGATATTTATTGCAATTTAAGACTAAAACGACTTGTTTCAGATATTTACTAGCATATGATGACCTAAGTAAAAGGGTAATTGGATGCATGTGTTGACTGCTTGCTGTTCAAAATACTGAAATTGCAATATTAAAAATGAACTAAACTATTTGCATATAGAAAACTTGAAATAATTGATAATTTTATCTAACCTAATGCAGAAAGTTCAGTACCATATGTTTTTATAAAGTAGGGTGTATATTTCCTTTAGTAATTCGTAGTTGATGGATAGCTTGTAAATGAGGTGGGTTGCCAGTAAAGTAGCTAAAGCATTTCAGCATGATGATTTATGTACTGTATAATCGATGATGGCAGATGGTCTTAAATGTAACTATAAATAAAACAGTAGGTGTTTACTCTGAGAAAGCTGGTGTTCTAGGAAGTTGTGGTGATTTGCCAGTGTTTCCTGCTGCCTTTGATTTGAAAAGTTACTCTCCTTAAACGGATTTTTCCTCTCTTGTACAAAGGCAGTAAGTTGTTTTGACTTGAGCGCATCGAAGAGTCAGTGTTTTCCCAAAAGTTGTAAAGAAATTAAAAAGTTTAAAACAAAAGGGACAGAAGTAATGGAGTTATTAAATGATAGTTGAGAAAGTATTTTTGTTAGGCTGTTTCGTTTTTGTCTGCGTAATAAAATCTTGATATAAGTGGTATAACAAACATAGTTAACATTGCTTTGTATGTGGCTGCTGTGTTCTGGAGCTCTGGTGTTCAGGTAAATATTTGCGAGACTGTGGTGCTGGACAGCCCCAAAGCAGCGGGTGACATTTCATACTCGTCAATCCTAACAGAAGTGATAAATGAGATTATAGCACCATACTTTTCTCCTTGGCTACTGGGAGATATAGGGCTAGACTACCTGACTCTGCACAATAATGTCACTCAGGTGTACTTTTCCAGGAGTTATATTCAGGCCTTCTCAGGGCTTGACCCACAGTAGATGTGAGAAAGTGGGAACTTAGAACTTGGAAAAATCTGACTTTTAAGAGGAAAGGACTCTTGCATCCACTGCTCTAAGCTGTGAATTGCAAAGCCATTGTTAAATCTTTGTGCTGTCCATAGATTGTATTCTGTGCTTACTGCTTGCAATTCCCTTGGGTGTGTGTGTGTGGAGGAGCAGTTATGATACTGAGGTACTGGTACGATACTGAGGGAGATTATGACTTGCAGCCTCTCTCCATCTGCATCAGTGTGTGTAGTGTGACACATGAGGCTGGGCTGCAGTGTGTGTCACGTTCACATTTCTGCTTGATCAGGTAATGCAAGTTTAGGGTCTATTTGCAAAGCGTTTCCAACTTGTATTTGGTATATGAACTAGAGTTTTATATAGAGTACTGGTTAGGCTTTTGTGTCACTGTAGTGTTTCAGTTCTATGAAAGGGTCTCAGATTTATTCTTTTCGGGTGGATCTGACAACAGATGCATGTCTCAGCAATCCAAGTGTATCCAAAAGGGAGAAAACTCAGTAAGACCACTTGCTTTTCCCTTCCAGTTAAAGGAAGGAAGGAAAACCAAGTGTCTGTCTCAATCTGATTTGATCATTAACACACAGTGTAGTCTATGCTGGTGTTTTAGTTTATTTTTTCCACTATGCTCATAATACGCTGGCTTTTTTTGATTGCAGAATATTGGGATCTATGACAATTCATTTCTGTATAAAACCCAGACCAACGAAGCCCAGTATAGTTGTGGTTCTCGATTCTGTCTAATTGTGTTTCTGTATGCTCTATGATAGCATCTAGCCTTTGCATTTGTTTGAAAGCAGTGTTTTAGCATCTTTACTGAAGGAAAGATTAATAACCAAATAGAAAAGAATTGCCAAACATTTGACTTCTGCTTGTTCAATTTAGTATTCATTACCTCTGCCGATCCTGCCAGCAAAGGTCTTGTTCCAGAAAGTCTATGAAGTGCTTAATTATTTTGAAAGCTGTGGTGTTTTGTTTTTTTTTCTTTCCTGCAGCTTAAAGTGAATGAGCCAAATAGTGAATGTGAAACTTCTAAGTTCTACAGTTCTGATTTTCTTATTTCAACTTTTTTTTTTTTTTCTGGAAACTTTTCAGAACGTCCGCTGCATTACACAGAGAATGTTCTGGAACAGGTTCTTCACTGGAGTTCACTACCAGAGCCTGGTACTGCATATCTGATAATAAAGAGATTTTTAACAGCAGACATGATGAAACTCTACAATGGTATGTATTTTTTTTTTTTGTATTTTTTTTTTTAATTGGATATCCTTGTGTGCCTACAGGGAATGCCAGTTCTTTTACAGTTGTTTCACTGAAGCCAAATGTGCCAGAACATCTGAATTACGCATATTTTATGGAAGTTTATGCTTCACTGAGTTGTACTGACTTCCTTTTAAAACATAGAGCCAAGCCCATACATCATTTCTACAAATGATAAGCTCTGCCATGTGAACACAGAAGTATACAGAAATCCTATACTCAGTTCACAGTTTGTGAACATGTTCACAGTCCTTCCTCAGAAACACTGAACTTGCTCTCTGTGGGCGGATTGGATGCATGAATAATACGTAGTGTGTATATATATTAAACATAACTGTTTCTATTATATAATCTGATTCTTCCAAATTGATTTGAGTGACATAAGCAACTACATGAGTTTTGTACAGCATATGGCTACTTGAAAGGATGAAGAACTTAAACCTGGCACTTGAAGGGAAACACAGCTCAAATGTAAATTCTGTTTTTCCACTTTATAACAAACTTTTATAAGCTACCCCAACTCATATCTTTTTTTTTATTATTTTTGCATTATACCTGTAATTAGATCTTCCATCTAATAATGTACAGTATTTAATTTGAGGGAAACAGTTTAGAAGTTCAACGTGAGCAAAAATGACTATTCTGTTTTCAAGCACTTGAAATCTGTCACTGTAAAGCATGCAATGTTTCCCCATAAAAAGATGTATTAACTTCTCCATCAATATGTCTCTTCTGACTTGACTTCCAGAAGTAAAACTTACATTGTTGCGCTTATTCTTCTAAAACTAATAGCATTCCTTCATCATTCTTTATTCCACAGATATGAACAAACCTTAACAAGTGTGTTATTCATGGCTTTTATACTGGAGTTTCACTATCTCTAAATGTGTTGCAGCTGATAGTGAATAGAGTGAAATGGCCTACTTCATTAAAAGCTTGATATATCAACTCCTATCACCTCACTGTGTGTTGAGGAATAATCAGTAAAAGGGAGTGGGTTGTAAGGAAAGTGTGTGAACCACTGTTCCGAGAAACATGTAAGGATGAGGCTAGTGTCTGAAGTTCAATTTACAAAATGTAGTACTATCTGAAGGGGAGAGCTGACATTTGCCCACCTCCTTTTCTCCTGCTTTCTATACCCATTTGTTCCCCCAGTCCATCACAGTAATTGAGTTTGAATCAATTCTTTTCAGTTTCACCTTAGATCAGACACACTGGCTTTTGATGATGGAATGTTTACATTTATTGTTTCCCTTTTTTTGGTGTTAAAATAATTAAAATCTTATTTATTAAATTTCTGCTGCATTGCAGACTTCTGGTATTGATCTCAGCCAAGCTTATGTGGCCGAGTAACCTCATATACAATGAACATGTTGTATATATGGAATCTCTGCTCTTGGGAGCTTTTACATGGAGAACATATTTTATTTTCTATAACTAATTTTTATGGTTGATTTGCTATGGGAAAATAAAGATGTTTGAAATACAAATAGTTTGATAATTGTTTCATCTGTAGGTTCTGAGACTGGTTTATAAATTTGCTCTGAAATATTAACAATAATGGGCAGCTAATGCAGAAATTCTCTAGCTTCATCAAGACAATGCATGGACGGTGTAGTCAAAGTTGCCTAGAAGATCTGAATCATTCATCCTCATTTTGTAGTTGCAGAAATTTATGTTTATTATTTCTATTTCTAGTCTCATACCTGTACACACTGAAAACATATAAGCATCTATTTATGGCAAAAGAGTCTTCAAATCAGCATTGAACTTCCATCATTAGATACTGTTAAAATGAGGAAAGAATGGGATTAAGCCACTAGGGAAACACCTTCAGTTTCCAGAAGGAAGCAGCAGTTGTTATGCTGGAGCTCTCCATCCCTAAGTGTACAAGAAATGGCAGCTGGCTGGCTAGGAGTAAGATCTTGTTACTCTTTTACCTTCTTTATGTGGATATTTTCTCATCACTAACTGAACAGTCGGACTGAAACCAGATGTTCAACTGCTATTATTCAAAGTGTGTTTTTTAGCACTGGATTCAACCCATACGAATGGACAACTGATTTGATGGTTTTCTTCCTCTTCAGTAAAATTCATAGGGCTGTGATCATATTTATTTTTATAATTAAATTTGATTAATGTTCTTCTGTGATTTGTATTAGAATATTACATACTAAATTATATACTTCTGACCTTTTTTATTTTTTTTTCTGTTAATGTTACCTCAGAATTCTGTGTCATTAACATTTTTCTTTTCCCAGAGGCATTAATGATATTTGAAATAATGTAGGTTCAATAGTGAGCCTAGAGAAGCAACTCCTTTAACCTTGTTTCATTCTGGCAACTTATCTGGGCCTTCCCTACCAGTGAAACTTTTACCATGTTCCCTACACGTAGTATACTTTGTCCTTTTTCATAACTCTTACACACATTTTCTCAATTTTAAGCTTGTTTCTCGTGTTCTGCAATAATAAACATTGTTTAGAGGTATAGATTTATATATTTTCTTGTTTAGAGATAATTTTTTACTCTTAAAGGAAGAAAAATTGTTTATTTTTATTGATATGTTTCAGCATATTTATTGTGAATTTTACACTTTTCTCCAAATCTTTAGTTATTCTCTCTCGGCAGTTTGTTCTAAAGCTTTTGATGCTCTTGCAGAAGCACTGTCTTTGAAGTGCTGTTCAGTAGGGCAGGGTGTGCATTGTATTTTGGTATGAGAGATACTCAGTACTGCGCAGTTCTATTTCAAGACCCTTTATCTTCCCCTTACCTGAATTTTTCCCATATTAAAGATGTGTTTGTTAGAAAAACGTGAGGGAACAGATTAACTATAAAGTGTGTATATAGGTACTTGATTTTTTCCCCAATAAAGAGTTGTATAATTTGAGTGGGAAGTATTGGTGTCTGAGAACCAAGGGCTAATTTTCAAGGAGATTCTTTGAAACATAAATTTCTATACAGAATGTGAAGCAAACATGTGAATGGGTTGAGTGCCTCCAGTTCCTAGCAGCTGCAAAGTTCTGGAAAGCTTCACATGGTGTACAAAGTTCATATCTGAAAGATAATAGTAGGACACACACTGATCGTTTTAGATTTATGCGTGGAGTACTTGCTTCTAAAGAGTACAGAAAATCATAAATCGGGGAAATGTTTTTTTTCTCTCTCAGACTTTTTAGAGATGTTTACAAGTATTGTGTGTTCCTAGATTTGTTAAGATGGGAATGCTACGAAGTTTAGAAAGTGGATTTCTTTTTTGTCATTTTGAGAGCTGTATGTAGAAATATAAAATATTCCAAATGGTACAGTAATCTGCTTCCCTCACTTGGTATGTTTAATAAATAAATAAGTAAATGCCTGTTATGGTATGGATAAGGACTCATATTCCACTGTGAACATTAAACAAATATTCATAGTGGCAGAGAGGAAATATGCTCACATTTCTTTTTTCTTTGTTTTATTGTACGTATACAGAGATAGATGAGGAAATCAGGCTTCTGGTTTTATTTTTGCATTTGATTCTGTAATAAACTAAAGAAAATAGTGGGAAATTTTATTCTGAGATTTTCTTTTAAAGGCAAACAATCTGATTAGAACGTAGTTGATAAAAATCAAAGAAGTTTAATAACTTAAAATTTCTGTTACATTTTTAAAGTATTTCTAATCTCCAGTTAGTTGTAAGATATAAAGTAAGAGGGAAATAGATTCACAGTTTTCAATTATCTTCTTTTTGTGAATAATTAGGGTTAGTAAGAGGAATAATTTAATTCAGACTATTTGAACAGCTGGTTTTCAGGCAGTATGAAAGATGGCAGGGAGATACAGCTGTTTAGGTTGGTCCCAAAGTCTGACTTATGTTATAGGAATAATAACAAAATCTGAGTTTTTAAATATTTTTCTTAAATTTTTATATGCACTTTAAGGTGTATATAAAACTGTATTTAATACATATCTTAATATTAGAACATTGGGGTCCTTCGTAAATGTGCATGGAAGAACTGTCTATGTGTTCTTCAAAAGAATATAAAGATTTAAATATAAATAGTACTTGTATGAGACATGGTTGTCTTGGACTTTATATTTTATGATCACTAATGATATTTCACACAGTTTCTGAATTCTGCCTTGTCATCTTTCTTACATGCTTTGTGCATGTTGTGCTTTATTTGAAAATATTTTATTCTCATTTTTGAGATCATAGTGTGTACTGTTTCACGATAATGGATATTTTGCATATCTGCTTATAAAATCCCGAGTGAAACTTACAAATTGAATTAGGATGCTATTCTCTATATACTACATACTATTGATTACTAACTTGAAAGGAGTATGCTGTAAAAACTGGTGGTATCATTGAAACTTCTAAGCATATTTATTCAATAATTCCTAAATAAGCAAATGAATTATGTATGTTTAGAAAAAAGAGAGTGAGTACTGAAGACCAAAATAAGTAGTAAGATTGTAATGTTTTGGGTTAAAGTAATTTTTTACCCTGTTAGTATAGCTCCTTCTTCAAGATGAAACATTGGCTGGAATGGAGGAGAAGAGTTTATCTTCTGTTGGCTGCTCTCTCTCTTCATGCTGACAGTATACTTCCAGCATGTACGTGTGTGTATACATATACACGAAAGAAATGGAAAAAGAGAGGCACCTAAGAGTGCTATTGGAGTAGTTTATATGTATTAGTAATGAAATTCAGTAGTTCTTACTTATAACAGAAGCTTTTTATTTTTACAAAGCTTGTTTATTTATGAAGCAGACTACAGTCTCTTTTTTAATATATAAATGTACTAAATACATATCTGTTTCTTCATGTATTTTTATACTTAACTGCACATTCTTTTCTGAGAAGATTCTATTTAGTTGGTGAATTCTTTCTGTGCTATCTTAGGAGTAAGCATAGAATATGTTTTCCCCTCAGTAATTAAAATCATGGCATTAGTATTTAAGAGTCCCATTATTACTAAAAAAAAATATTAAAACAAAAAGTGTAATTTTTGACCTTTGATAAACAATAATACCATGAGCATTTAAAAATAATAGAAGCAGCTTCCAACATTGTAGTAGCTTCTAACAAAGAGCTTTTTATTTTCTTGATAGAGAATAATGTGAAAGGCAGTGTGAAAGCTGGCTATTTGAAGTACAAAGAAGAACCATCAAAACTACTGTCTGGAAACAAGTTTCAAGAGCGTTATTTTGTATTACGGGAAGGAAATTTGCTTCTTTACAAGGATATGAAGGTACAGTTAATTCTTCACTGTTCAATCATAAGCACTTTCTTAAACATTCTTTTTCATGTAGAAATGTGAAGACATGCAAATAGATTAAATTTTCTGATACTAAATGGCAACTTTTAGTGAAGTGCAAGTTTTTAATGTCCTTATTTCACAAAGACTTTAGTATAAGGAGTTTGCATCAATTGCTGATTTAGCTATTTTGATTATGCTATATTGCTAGCTGTAAAAATGTTTATGAATTCTTATGTTCCTTTGTACTACAAGTAAAATGAAAACCTGCAGAGAGTAGTGTTAGAAGTAATATGAAGTTGGAACTGCATGCTGTTTTTTTCTCAGTATCTCGCACAAAGCTCTTAGAAATTAGAAGCAGTCAGGTTCTTTTACCTACAAATGTTATGAGTGAAGAAATTACAGGAAGCAACATCCTTCATTACACTAGCCAAAGATTCCCCTGCTTCCCAGTAACACTGACTTTCCTCTTAGTTACTGAAAAGTTAAACATGAACTTTTTTTTACATGTATTCTCCGCCCTGCAAAAACTACTCTTGATAGTAAGATAGAAAGGAATCCCAAGATGTAAATTTAGGTATACTTAATAGTATAATGGGTTCAGTTTAAGTATTTAAAGGGTTTTTCCTTTGAAGAGTAGTTTTGAGAATACAGAAATTTTATTAAAGCATAAAACTAAAAAACATACAATATGAACTATGACTTCGCTTTAGTTTTGATAAATTCTGGTTTTAAAAAAAGGTATTTTAAGTTTAAAGTGCATTTATTTTTGAAACATATATGTGCCTTGAAGACCTTTTTGAAGTATACTGAGAGAGTTTTTTTGTAAGCTTACACATTCATTGTTGAACTAGTGCAAAAAATGTAGTGTCATCTTGTGAGACTGCAGCTATTATTCTACTTAAATTGACCCCAGAATGTCAAGAATAGTGTGTTGTAATTTATTGCTAACACTCAAATTAGCACATATGTACAAGTATATTAACATGCCCATAAAAACTTAATTAGCAACTTGTAAAAAGTGTATGATACATTATAGTACAGTTATTTTACTACTTTATGATCTGTTTTTTGATCCATCCTGATTCATAAAGCATTACAATCCTAAACTGAGGTGGAAATTTTGCTGGTGTTATATTTAAAAAATAGAGAGACACTAGAGATACTATACTGAAAAAGTAACTTATTTCAGTATGTTTTATTTTTTTGAGAGATGTTCATCCACCACTAATAGCCTTGGTTAAATTTTATGTTGTAGTTGGAAATGAATAGTAGGAAGAGATGACACTACAAATGGAAAAATGGTATTTAATAAGATTGCATGTACTAATTAATTTATGAATTCTCGTTAAAAACAAATTAAGATTATATATGCAGGTAGAGATATTTTCTGTTAAATGTTTCTTTTGTTCATCAATTATCAAAAAAGAAAAAGAAAAAGTTTATATGATACTGCATGTTAATTTGATTTCAAAGGAACCTCGAGAGATCTGTGTTTCAACTTGCTATTCATGTCAGAGCCAGAAATGAGATCAGTACAGGTTACTCAGGGGCTGATCCAGTTGAGTCTTGAAATCTCCCAAGGACAGATATAGCACAACCTCTTTGGGCAGCCTTTTCCTATAACTTACTCTCCTCATGCAAAAAAAGTTTATGTGACCATTTGCTAAAGTCACTTAAGGATGTCGAATCTTTTCTTATATTGGGGGACCCAAAACTGGATGCAGGACTACAAGTGCTAAGGAGAGGGAAGAAATCTCCAGCTATTCTGCAGTGTCACTGCAGGGTGTTCTTCCTTCTCAAATACAGGATTTGATGTTTATCTTTGTTGAATTTCATTGGGCATGTTGTCCCATTTCTTCAGCCTCTGTAAATTCCACATGTTCCCAAGTATATTGACTAGGCATAGAGGTTGCAGTGCAAGCTTAATGATCAACTCCTCCTTGTCATTGCTGAAGATGTTGTTAAGGGCAGAACAGACTACTGCTGTATTCCTCTTATCACAAGCCTGCAGTTAGAGTATGTCTGATTAACCGTTAACCTCCGAGTGTATTCATGCAACTGGGATTTTACTGATAGTGATGTGCATCTACTGAGAACTTAACATCCCAACTTGAATAGAAGATTATTTGGGGAGACAAGTGTCAGAAGCATTGATAAAGTTGAGGTAAATTTATATCCACTGCTCTCCCCTCATGTACAAATCCAGTCATCTTGTTGTAGAAATCAATCAACTTGGTTGTGCTGACTGTTCTCAGTAGTGCTGTCAATTCCATGTGCTCAGAAATGTACTCTAAGAAGCTCACTTCAGAATTTCCCCAGGGAGTACAATGAGGCTGGGAGACAACTAATTCCCCAAGTCACCTTTGCAGCTCTTAATACATGTCTCAACTCCAGATCAGCTTGGCTGTCCAACCACTGTGTATCTGCGTTTCCGAAGCAGTGTTTCTAAATTTCTTTCTTTATAACCTCTTCCTTCTTCCACCTCCTGTATACTGTCTTTTTCTGCACTGGAACTTCACCAGTTCCACCTGGGCTGCTCATCTGACTATTCTAGTTGTTTTCCTGAGTGAATCATTTTCCTGAGATGAATCATTGATTTTGACAGAATCTTTAAATATATTTCCTAAGCTTCTTTACCCCTCAGAGCTGCCTCCTCCCACAGACAGACCTCTCAGTTTCTTGAATAAGGCAAAAGTTGCTCTTCTGAACTTCTGCTAACTTTTCAACTTTATTCTTCTCAGGATCTTAAGTACCAGTATTTCGTGATCATTATGGTCAGTGCTATCATCCATGAGTAGATTTGCATCACCCATTGTTGGCCCATCCAGTACCAGTAACAAGAAACCTTCCTGACACCCTCTAGAAATCTTCTGGGCTGCTTGTGTCCTGCTGTGTTTCCCTTCCATGAGGCAACTTGGGAAAGCAAAGCCCTGTCCTCCCTTCACCATAGAAGTTGGGATCTATTGTCCAGTGACATCCTTCAGTTGTTTAAAGATAGTCTGATTTTTTTCATCGACTGTCTGTTCTGAAGTAAATACTGTGATACCTGACATTCCTTGAAAAATCTCCTGTATCAGAGAAGGCAACCCTCCATCTTCCCTGACTGTATCTCCTGAAGACTTTGCATCCATTCATTGCAGCACTCCAGTCTTGTGACTTCTACTGCCATGTCTCTATTATTTCAATTATGTTGTAGTTTTATGACTTCATGCTGAGCTCGAGTTCTTGCTAATTACTCTTTTGCCAGCAGAAGTGATTGGCACCCTCTGTTAATGTGAAAGAAAGTGAGGAAAAAAGCATAATAATCTATTAGAAAAGAGTGATTTAGTCCATGAGAGTTGTATGGCATTTTCTCCTTTGTACATTCCTGATAAAATAATTAAAATCTTAATTTATTTGCAGGCTAGCAAACCTGAAAAAGTATTACCTGTCAATTCACTGAAGCTTTACCTTGGAGTGAAAAAGAAAATGAAGCCACCAACAAAGTAAGAATAAAAAAGAAAAGAAGCTAAATACCATGTAACAAGGTACTGTAGTGCCTTAGTGAAAAGGGAGGAAAAAACACTGCGGAACTGGAGAAAGTCAAGAAGCCAATTGAAGTGTGCTGTATTAAATTACCCTCCATAATATTGTTTGTTCCGATGTTATCTCTGTTCTTGTGTTCCATGTTAACTCTTCTGTGCTAGGAAATTACTTTATTGATTGGCTTTTCTTAATCTTAAGTGTATTATCTCTTGTGGATATGTTTGCTGTTAGCTCACTTAATTTTGGAGTATGTGCCCTGCATTTCATTGGTGGACACACATTCTTTGCATCGAGAAAAAGGGAAAGAAGAAAAAAAGCAATTCGTTCTGGCCTTTAGTGACAGTATCTGTTGTTCACCAGAGGATTTCATTTTTCAGGATCCCAATTATTTCGATATGTTTCCCTTCTAGATGAATACTACAATGCCCTTTACAAATATCAGTGAATATGTCTCTGGAAAAGTAGAGTGAAAAATGGCACCTGTTTCTCTCAGATGTTTCTAGTACTTCCTTTTTTAAAGCTTTGAGATTCTGAGACAGTAAGATTCTATACCAAGGAGATTCTAAACAGACTCTAGTCTTTAAGTAGATTTGTCTGAACTTTTCCTTTACAACTGACATATCAAAATGCCCCCCAAAAGGTCTGTAAATTTCAAAGTGTAGTTTTCTTGAAAAAAAAGTTTGTGGTCTTGGGTTCTGTGGGTTTTTTCATGTTTGTTTGGTGTTTTGTTTTTTTTTCTTTAATGGATGTGGCATGGTGGGTGTATGGGGTTTTCTTCGTTGTTATTGTTGTTTTATTGTTTTTTCATTTTTATTTTTATTTTTTCTGTTTAATGCAGAATAAGTAGTTGAGTAGTCCAAAATAGAAAGGCAAAGGCTATGTAAATAAGTCTTCAGGTAGGTTATTTAATTAAGGCTTATTTTCAGTCTAGCTGTTTTCAAAATCAGACTCTTCTATATCCCTAGGAGTATCTGTTGTAGGTTTTTGTTTGTTTGTTTGTTTTCTCTCACATTAGAGACTTTATTGTGATTTCTTTGTTGGACACTATCTTAGTAGAAGTTTTGCTTCCAATAGTTTTCGGAAAGTACAGCCACCAAAACAAGGCAGGTAGTTAGCCATGATCTCCAGGACTTGGCTATAAGACTTAGTACAGAAGCTAATGCTTATAATCTGTGAGTCAGTTGTGAGAATAGGAGTGAAACAGACTGTCAAACACATCAAACAGTATACACTGAAACTTATTAAAAACAAACAAGTATATAAAACCAATATATAATTTATTGCCTACAGTTTGAGAAAAATGCTCCTGTCTTGAGTTTCTTGAACTAATTTTCAATTTGTTTTTTCAGCTGGGGAATTGTAGTGATTTCTGAAAAGCACCAGTGGTATGTAAACATAAAATATAGTTGATTGTTTTAATTTCAGTGTTTAATGTTATGTTTTTCTTAACTAAACTATTGGAGTTTGTAGTTGCAAATATATTATGATTGCGGATATATTTTGTTAATCTTTAGGAAGTTGAGTGTCTGTCTCTTCTCTATGACCATAGATCAGCAAACAGTTTTAAAATTTGTCATTCAGAATTAATGAAGTCTATACACATGCTTTAAATTAAGCAGATGCCATGTCTTCAAATAGGGTAAAGTGAAAATTTGAGATAATAATAATTCCTTATCATTTTAATGGATTCTAAATAAAAAAAAGACTTGGCAACATTCATAAATGCATGTAAACACTATTTGAACTTGTTTGGAAGTGTATTTTTTTTTATATTTGTAGCTGCATCATGTGTTGTTTTTTTTTAATTGTTTTCCTTACTCTGTGTTCTAGGTACATATGTTGTGATGGGCAGGAAGCACAAATAGACTGGATGGTCAGCATTTTTACTGCGAAGGTATTAATCTGATTGAATGCAAGACATGCCAATTTTACTGCTGTTATGCATATCCCTTTAAACTGACATATGTGTTAGTTATAGATGCACTACGAATAAACCTGCAAAACCATTAATATGTCTGCAGTACTCAGTGTATTAATGCTGCAAAAAGATGGTCTTAGTTTTTGAAGACTACTGTTTACAATTGCATTTTCATATGAAAGCTGAGAGCTTTGAGGCTAAGAGTATATTCTGAGATCTTTTTTTTCCTCCTGTGCACTAGAGAAGCTGCTTAAAGAAAGATAACTCATTCACTTTGCAGCAACAAACCTCTTTTGTGTGAAATTCTAGCTGATGACACAAGGGTATTTCTGTTCTACAGAGCCTGAGTGCTCTTTCTGTGGATGCTGTATGCAAGGCAATTGTAAAGGAAAAAAAAAAAAAAACCCACACTGGCAACACATTGTGTTGTCTAAAATTAAGTAATCTGCTTTGTACTAGCTTGTGAATAAGGAGGTTGCAATCTTGAGCGTCATGTAAAACATTTTTGGCTATGGACTTTAGTATTTACGTGGTAAGGAGTGGGAGATGGGAAGAATGCAGTCTGACTTGAGACTGGAACAGATTTGAAGGTTTTAAAAGGATTTTGTACTTGTGAGAGATTTTCTTGTCTTACCTATGATGCTCAAGGAACTATGAGGAATATCACAGTGAATAAATAGTGATAGATTTATGATAACCTGTAAACTTTACATATTACATTAAATAGGCCAGAGACTGTGCTGTTGCAGTGCATTCTTCATAGAAGCTTTCCAAAACAGTATCAGTATCTCTGACCTTCATAGACGGTAGAGCTAAAAATATAATGTATGCCTTGTAAGTAAAACTTACAAGTAAACCAAATTTTTGTCTTATTCAGCTCCCTTAACTGAAGTAGGTATTGTAGTTTCTATGGAAACAGCCACCAACCCCAGCATACATCTCATGGGCATAACATGACTGGTGTCACAACAAATAGCCTCAGAGGTTATTGGTATAGGCTACTTAAAAATAACTCACACAAGCTCTGTACTTCTGTTGAAACTCTTTTGACATGAAATCACAGGGAAGGAAATCAATTACGATTCTGATCAGGTGGTCAAGTATGCAGAATGTTACTCAGACAATATAGATAAAAACAGACCAGCTGATCAATATTTAGAGATTTTTCTAACAAAACAAAAATTCACACACATTTCATAAAAATTATGATTTAATACTGTTTTGCGTTGTTATTATTAATAATCTTTTTATTTTGAATGTTTCATTATCCTGAGACCAGTAAATTAATGATACTAATGAGGTACCTTGAGGTTTTTTCTTTTTTTAAAATCAGTATTCTGGACAACAATAAAAGTTGTCAGTCTTTAAATTAGGTGAGAAATCAAAGTGAAGCTATTGAAAATGACTAGTGAAGCTAGTTTCTTTTATTATTTTATTATACTATACTACTTAAAATACTGCTTACATAGAAAATTTATTCTGAAAATGCAGTGGCTCACATTGCTATAATTTACTGTACAATCTACAAATGTTTCCTAACATGCAGCATTAGATAATTTTTGTCACGTTATTCCCTTTCTAAACAAGGAAACTGTAAATGTCAACTGAGGTTGTTCTTCTAAAATGGTCAAGTGGATTCCATCTTTAGAAAAGATAGCATTCTTCTACCTTACATTATCACAGTATTTGAAAAATTTTATATTAGAAAGGCTTCAGGCAACGTGTTTTATTTATGTCAGTAGAATAGCTGAATTTGAATTACAAACTGAGAAACAGCATAAAGAAGATTTAGGAGTATTAAGACATTTACATAAACTTATCTGGTGCAATTATGAGTGAGAGAAATCTCCTAATGCTGCTGAAGCAGACCAGAACTTAGTTAAGTAATGTTGGTAATACTGAACTGCAATCAGAAAAAGGAAGAGAAAAAACTAATATTGCTTAATTCCTTAAGTATAAACAGTATACAGAATCTAAATAGGAAAGTTAGAATCGTAAGATCGTAAAAGTTGTAAAAGAACGCTAAGGCCATCTCCTCCAACCATCAAAACTTCACCACCTTGTTTACTATACAGCGTTCCTCAGTGCCACATCTACCCTTTTCTTGGAAACCTTCAGGAATAATGATTCCACTACCACCTTGGGCAGCCTGTTCTAAGGCTTTTCTACTCCTTCTGAGATGTTTTTCCTAATATCCAGCCTGAACCACCCCTGGTGCAGCTTAAGGCCTTTACCTCTCATTCTACTGCGAGTTACCTGGGAGAAGAAGCTGATCTCCACCTTGCTGCAGCCTCCATTCAAGTAGTTGTAGAGAGCAATTAGGTCACCCCTGTGCCTCCTTCTCTTCAGACTAAACAATCCGAGTTCCTTTAGTCACTCCTCATAAGACCTGTGTTCCAGATCCTTCCCCAGCTTCACTGCCATTCTTTAGATAAGCAAGTTGTAGGTACCACTATAAGTACAAGAGCATTTTTGCTACAGAAGGTCAATTTAGCCCAGAGGTTCTTCACCTTATACTTTAAATGGTTAAATACTGAAAGGGTTTGGAGGGGATCAATTGTTGCTTGTAGTGCTATGCAAAGTCAGCCTGAAAAGCGTGGCTGAAACTTCACTGCTTAATTCTAAAGTAGTTTTGTGCAAGACTACTAAGATATATAACATAGAATTGGAAAGAATTAATTGATATGAAAACGAGTGCAATTGTATACTTCAATTCCATTGCTTTTGTTTGACTAGAGAGAGGCATACTGTGTTACTACGAGGTAGTTGGGTGGATATGTCTCAACTGTGAATAAATAAATTTATTACATAGCCTAATCCATTGCAGGTTACATTTCTTTTACATTTTCCCAAAGTTCTATTTTAAGAAATGTTACAGACAGAAAAGAGAAATTAGGCTACATTCTGTAAACCTTACATTCCTTAGGCTTGCTGAAAATTAATGGAGGCAATTTCCTTCAGATACTCACTTATCTTCTCAGTTGCTTTTGGAATCACCTCTGTTGTTGTTTTTTTGTCTTAGAAATATATAATCATTCAAGATGGAAGGGACCTGTAAAGGTCACGTAGTCCAACCCCACTAAAATGAACAGGGACACCTGCAGTTAGATCAGGTTGCTCAGAGCCCTATCCAGACTGAGCTTGAATGTCTCCAGGGATGGGGCAGCCACTACCTCTCTGGGCAACTGGTTTCAGTGCTTCCCCCTTATTGTTGTCCACAGTAAATTGCCTATGGTTGGCAAGCTCTTTTCTTTCAAAGAAGACATAACTGGAGTTTTATTGGAAGCAAAATGAATGTTCTTAATGTTCACAAGGGAGAGCTCTTCCAATAGAACATTCTTTTGTATCACTCAGGTCAACACCATGTGAACATTGGAACTTTCATATGCAGATACTTCTCCCTATATCCTGGTTGCTATATTGAGCATGAGTGTCCAACCTTTTGGCTTACCTGGGCTGCAGTGAAGAGGAATTGTCTTGGGCTTGCATATATGTAACTTGCTCTGAAAGTAATGCCTCCTATTTATTTCTGTGGAAACTACAACAGATATAATGAGTAAAGTAACACTGTTTGATAGAGCAAATTCTCAGTTACAAGACAATAGCTAACAACCATTAGCTTTCCATTTTTGTCTGCTATGAGCAGAAGCCTGCATGCCACACTCATAAAGGTCTGCACCAGTGGAGGTAACCCACTGTTGCTGTTGCCCCTCTAAAAACACACCATCTACTGCATCACTGTACTCACTATACTCACTGTACTCACATCCACTGTTTGATCTCCATAAAGTTTCAGTAAATGTCAATGAATGTTGATGAGTGAAATTTTTTCCTTATGGAGGAATTCAATGACACATTTTTACTTCAGAAGCACTTCCATATCAGACGCCATTTTGTTAGACTGCCCCTCTGCTGTTATCTGTCTCACAGCAACAAAATGTAATGGAATATTGGTGGAAAGGTTCAATCCCTACTGCCATACCACCAACATCCATCACTGATTTGTGATTGGGCCACTGTTGTGGCCCAATAAAATAAAATGGAAGGCATTACTTTTGGAGCTGCCCTTATAAAATAAGTAATACAGTTAATTTGTACAAGGAACAAAACATTTTAATTTTTAATATTTCTTATTAAAACGTAAAAAAGGAGAACAACAAAACCATAAAACTAAAAGGATGTTTGACCTTATTTTTGTGAAACTAATGCGTCATGCCTCTTTGATTTCAGTGATTTCAATTCTTAGTGAGTTTTCAAGGTAGCATTCAGGATTTTATTTTTCCTGTGCTTCATCCTTGAAAACAATTGTTCACAAATACATGTAATACCAAAGAATGATGACATGAATAAGACATGATGATGAAGCAAGGGGTATTTCTCTCTACTAACACTGAGCTTATAAAATCCAATAGAGAGATATGATTACATTTTTTAGTTGAATGACTGATTTCAACTATACATTCCATTTGAAAATGTGTAGGTAACATATTTGTGTGGACTGCAAATAGAGTTGCAAATATACCAAAAAACTGACAATTTGTAGGCAATCTTGAAAACTTTTCTCAATTTTTTTTTTTTTTTTACCACAATGTAGAGTACAGCTGCATATTTTTTACTGTTCGCAGGACAGTGTTTAGCCAATTAATCAACATGCATAAACTTACTTGCCATAACTTCAGCTGACATTGCTCTGTGCGCTGTGTCTTGTTTCCAGCCCAGATGGGGTCCACGGTGCAATGAAGTTTGCTTCATGCTGAGAGGCAATTGCACACCTGGGACCTGGTCAGCCTGCTCAACAGGGCAGAGCCACTGCACTGATGGCACAGGGCAGATGGTGGGCTGCACTGCAAGCGGTACTGGGCCACATGTGGGCCATGGGTTGAAAATGCCTGCTATGTAAAACTTTTCATTGGATTTATTTTGAAATATTCAGATAATGCTTTTTTCTGTATTTATTTTCCCAGTTATGTTTTTCACTCAAATAAAGTTGCATACTTTGGGGTTCTCCCCAAAACTGACCTGTTTCAATAGAGCCAAAGAAAAGACTATTACTGAAGCCAAATTTGTTTAAGTGTAGAATATGTTTTTTTGGGGGGCATTGAGAATGTCAAACCATTTCATTTTGGATAAACACGTGCTGTTGTTGTAGAATAAGCAATATTTTTCTCCTAAATTATAAGTATAAATTTTTAAACATGTTTTCAAATTGGGTTAGTTTTATTTCAAAAACCTCTATTAGCTCTTCTGAAAGCATGCTTTTGTGGAATTTGAAAGGTTTTATCAAATGTATGGGTTTGTCTTGCGTGAGGATGTTTTCTATTACTAGCAGATAATTGTACTGATATGCAGTGCAGAGAGAAGATCAAAACACATGAAAACTGCATAGAGACATTTTGATTCTGTTCGCCCAGTATTGTGCAGCATTTATGAACTATTAATGTAATTTTAAGTACCATACTGTGTTCCCCCTTTTTGAAGGGAAAAATGCGGTGTCGTGCATTAGATAGCTTTTTTTTTCAAGACAATTCTATGTACAAAAAGAATGATGTGCCTTTATGAAATTGTACTCCAAAAATAAGGATTTTTTTTTGTTCTTCAGCATGCCAATATATGGCCGCCTGCTGGAAAAGCAAGAAAACAGTCTATAACTAAAAGTCCAAAGATTGGAGGTTTACAACTAATTCCCATTCAACAGGAGAAGAACACTTGTAAAATCAGAGGGAGTACAGAAGTAAGTAGGGTTTAAAGTTGGTGTGGAAGTTCTCATGACAATGCTGTACTAAATAGTTCTAAATAAGTCCAGTAATAATGACCTCTTTAGAACTGGATAAATTGAAATTGTAGGTGCTCTTACTGTCAAAATCCTTTTCACAGTGTAACCATTAAAGGATTACTTAGGACAATTTGATCTCAAAACAAAACTACCCTATTGTGACCTGATCTTGTGTCAGCGATTTGGCTGTTCACTAAATCAATAGTGCATATTATTTGTTTATTTGTTGAGCAAGGTTTGCTCATTAGAGGTAAATAGGACTACTGCACATTGTTACAGTTCTGTTTCTATAAGGTCCTTGAAAACTGTCCAGCATATATGCTCTATCATATCTTTGCCTCTCTCCAAAGTATCTCTTCAGGATTATTTATATGCTTAGTGAATGTAATGGGAAAGGTCAGCTGGAACTAACTGCAAGAGTTTTTAAGTTGTAATATTTTTCATCTCAGAGTGCAAGGTCAAGGTTTAATAACAGCTGTTTGTGGAGACTGCCTTCAGAGTCGCTGCAATATATGCACTAATGATATGACCCACCCTTATCATGCTAGCTTAAGATGAATTTCTGGCATCCACACAGAGGTATTGATGCTTTTGGGAGGACTTTTGTGCCTTGCTTTCAGCTGAAGAGATGCACTTGTGTTGGAGGCGCTGATTTGCTTGGTGAAGGTAGTGGTAAACAATCTGAATGCAGAAGAGAATATGTAGGAAAACAGTTTGGACCTTTGACTGTATGCGGTATTATTTCTTGTATGTCTAAGAAGATTTTGAAAGAAGATGAGTAATATGGAATGTGTTATGGCCCTTTAGAGGTAGTATTTTGAGCAGAAATTATTGAAGCTGACTCAGTTCCACAACAAATCAAAAAAAAAAAAAGCAAAACAACAACAACAACAACAGAACAACCCAACCAAACAAAAAAAAAGTGGTGCTTTATCAACAAGCACCTCCATTTTTTCACTCCTTTTCTTAGGCTTTTTTTAAAATGCATTTCTGCTCTTTCTTACCAAATGATAATAATACAGTGAATGCAGTTATCGTGTTTCTCTTTTGCTTAAGTTGTCCTTTCATTTTAGCTTTTTTCAGAAAATACTTTTTGAAACTCTTTGATAAGTTCCTTTTAATATTTGCATTTTTAAACAATTTATAATGAAAGAAAAACACAAGTCTTGTCATTCAAAAGACTCCATAACCCTCAGGTATTTTTTTAACGCTTGTATTCTTGATTCTGGATGTATGAGGGGTGCTCTAAAAATAATGCCTTCTATTTTATTTTATTGGCTCACAATGTCAGAGGCAGATGTGTTTGGTATGACAGTAGAGACTGAACTTTCCCACCAATATTGTTAAATTTTGTTACCCTGTGACAGATGGCAGCAGAGAGGCTGTCTGATAGAATGATGACTGACATGGAAGTGCTTATGAAACAAAAGTGTGCCACTGAGTTCTTCCATGTGGAAAAAATTGTTCTCATTGACATTAATCAATGCTTGCTGAATAAGAGCGAACAAAGGATGTGAACACTGTGAGGCAGTGGGTGGTGCATATCAATAGCTAACAGTGATAGCTAACAGTGGGCCACCTCCACTGATGCAGATTTGTATGGGAGTGGCAATGCAGGTTCTCGTCCACTGTTGGTGAAAATGCTAATGGTGGTTACTATATTAAAAAATAGTGGTCTGTAGCTGAGAGTTTTATCTGTCAAATAGTATTATTCTGCTCTTAGTATCTGTTGTAGTTTCAATAGAAATAAATAGGAGGCATTACTTCCAGAGTGACCTGTGTATGTTACAGATGCATGATGTGCTCTTTGAGACAACTAGATTCTGACCTTCCAGGATGGAAGTTTCCTTGGATTTTGAGCTTCAGTATTTTAAATCCTGGCCTTTCAATACCAGAAATTCTGTTTCGTAATTTTTTTTCTGTTGATGGGCAAGGACTACAATATTTTGTACATTGCAACTTAGAAAACATTTTCATTTAAGCTTGAAAATACAGGATCTCAGTCTTCACTGTTTATGATATGACTGGATCATGGCAAGTTTTATACAGACCATATCTACATATTTTAAGAGGAGTAACAAGAAGTTAGATATGAAAAATAAAAATGTAATTTTTTTTTTACATGGAATGTCAAAATTGGAATGAACAGTAAAAGTCTGTTAGAAAATGAGTATTTGATATGAGTAATTACAGAGAAATACAGTGCAGCAATGTAGTTTATGAACTGATAGTTATCAATTGGTAGACTACAACTTCATTATTCCCACAGACTTGTAGTACTTCCCCAAAAAATAAAAATACCCTATTTTAAAGCTTTAGAGACAAAATGAAACATTTTCTGAAAGGCACTGGTTTCTGAAAAATGGAGGTGTGCTTACAGAACAATGTGAAAACTTGAAGTAGAAATGTGATCTGATTTGTCTTATACGCAGGAAGAAAGACTGAAAGTTCTCCAGATGGTTAAAAAGGTGTCATGTTTTTGTGCTATAAAGATGGGTGGGGGAAAAAAAAACCGAATTATCCAGAAGCCAAGACATTCTGGTACTAAAAAGGCTATATATGGAATGTATTTCTTTTCTCCATTGATGTTTATTGAAATTAATTTTATTGTATGCTAACAACACAGAAGTATAATACAGAACATTTGAAAACGCTTTTACAACTAAAAATTCTCCCAATAATAATTAAAATTGGAAAATTTCTTTTTTTTTTTTCCTATGCCATTTGTTTCATATATGGAAAAAAGTGCATTTAAAGCATACATATTTCTCTTATGGAATCTTTTAACTGAACTAGGAACAGCAGCTGTTATTTACCACCTGCAGTAAGCTTTGTTTTAAAATTCTTGAAGAATGAGATATTAAGAAGAACTTTCTTTCTTAGAATCTTATACCTGCATAATGATTTGAAAGAAACAAGATTTCTCAGGGGTAATTTTGAGAGTAGGATTGTTCGTATCTTTTGCTGATGATGTTTAGAAAAAAAGAAAATGTAGATAGATAGACATATTATTATGTATATAAAAATTTGACATTATTTGATTTGGGATTTGAAATTTAGAGGTAAAACTTCTAACTGGAAATAGGTTATTACATTATTCTTTACTCTTCTCCTAGAAATTCCTACAGCAGTGTAATTTTAACATGTGAAAAATAGTTTAGTTCTAACTACTAAGAAATGATCTTATTAAGACATTTAGTATGACAGTTTTATTCATAAACCATTCTATGCAAAGGTGCTAAATTTCCTGTTAGTGCACTAATTGGAATGACAGAATTAGATTCCACCAATAAAATAATCTTACAGCACATATATCTGGGAATTAGGAGTCTTGTATATAGCGTATATATGGTACTTTAAAAGAACCAAACCCTGAGTCTGCATTAATAATTAACAATATACGTGACTATTTCAGAAAAGTAGGCATCTTTTAATTTTGAGAGCTATATTTGATCTGCTCATACTTTCATTACACTAAGTTATTTTGGGAAATAGGTTTATTTTGTTTGTTGTGGTGTTGTTTCATGTGAGGGGATGGTTTCTACTATACCCAGGATGATTTATTATAATTTCAGAAGTATAGTCAGTATTCTTCTCAGTTGAAACAAAATTGTGATATGATGTAAAAAATCTTTAAGCAGAAGATTGTTGATCCTGATTTATAATTTATATCTTAGTTTACTGAAAAACAAATAGATGGCTTGGATTGTGTTACTGTTCTCTGAAAGGTAATGCATAACAACTGGTATTTCACATATCTCTGCATTTCAAATATTATCTGTATACTATTGCAGATACTAATTATATTATTGTTTTATTAATTGAAATTGAATGGCTGGCTGATTCTTATCTTTAAAAAATATTTTAAATGGAAAATTATAAATTTTTCAAACTCCTTGCATATGTGAGTCACTGAGACAGTTTCCTAGGTGTCTGGAATTTTTTCCACTGAATATTGATGAACACATTAAACATATTTCTCGCAGGCCTAGATGGTAGCAGGTGACAATTGATTGTTACTTATGTTAGTAAAATTTTCAATCACGAAATGTATGTGTCCTGTCACATGCACTAATGGTAACTCGTGTAGCAGTATGAACTTATGTGCATCATTGTTCTGGGATATATGTATATATACATATATATATATATACACATATATATTTGCATTTCTAGGCCACCGATATCTTGTTATTAATGGGCAATTTTCGTTTGTTGGGAAAGCAACTAAAAATACTGTTCTCCATAATGCTAAAAATAATATGAAAAAAACAACCCACACCTTTGCCTGTTTTTTTAGAAATTGATTTATATCATCCAAGTATTTGTTTTGTTTATTATTGAATATAAGCTAGCTCCAGTGAGATTTCAAAACTGCACAGATATAGACTTCATTGTATAGTTTACACCTCTTTAATGTAACCATTCAATATTTACTACTTTTCTTCTTACACTGCTGTGTGTGACTTTTAAATGTGTCTTTGAAACAAATAGGGTAAATGGTAGAGAAAATTATTCTAGGCAGAGTGTTGCATTTGTGGAAAAGACTTACAGCTGTAGAGGACAGTGTATGACATCTTTGACCACTGAAAGACACTTGAGGCTGAGAGGGACCTTTTTCTTTGTCTTTGTTGCATAGCAGTCATTCTGGTTGGCTGGATTTTTGTGGCGTTGTTCACATTTTGTACATCTGCGGATTGTTGTATGGAATCTTGTTACCTTAAATATGTTAAAGCAGCCATGAAAAAAAATATTCAGTTCTAGAGGGGAGCTAGTTTAGATTCATCTACATGAGTATCTGAGTTAAGATCCTAATTTTGGAGTACGCTTTGGAAGTAAATCTTGCTGTACTGTTGTTACCATTTACTGTGTTTTGCTTCAAATTGCTTCAAACATTCCTTTGAAGAACGGCTTTGTACTGAAAGAAAGTAAATGTAGGTTTGATGTTAGGAAGAAATTATTTATTCAGAGAGTAGTGAGACAATGCAATGGGTTGTCCAAAGAAGTTGTGGATACCCCATACCAGTGAACTTTCAAGGCCAAGTTAAATTGTGCCCTCGGCAGCCTGATGCAGTGGGTAGCAGCCCTGCTCATGGCAGAGACTTAGAAATGGGTGATCTTTAAGGTCCTTTCCAACTCAGGCCATTCTATGATTTTGTTACTCTACAATTGTATGAATTGTGGAGTGATTCTGGAGCCTGTGAAATTGGACTGCTTTCAGACAAAATTGGAGCAGACATCCTGCAAGAGCATATATAATGCACAAAGTAGACCTTCTAATAGCAGGGAAAAGCTAAAACTCATATGAAGCTTTGAAATAGCATAAACATCAGGTTCTGAGCACTCTTACTGTACAAGTGTGCTCTTAAATATCCACAGTATTTGCAGATACAGCAGTGGCTTTTAATTTCCCTCTCATGTCTGGCAACTTAAGAATTTGAATACAGCCCACCAGTTTAAAAAAATATTTTGCCATCAGTTTGTTCTTTGATTTACCAGTATGTTACTTAAAATAGCTATTCAAAATATAAAAGTGCAGTTTTAGTAATTTGCCAAGTACTACTAAATGGTTGCTGAAAATGTTTGTGTTTCTATATTTTTGTAATGCAGATGTTTATGCAAAACTATATTTTGTGCATTTACTTATTTCAGCCATTAAGTTATCAAAGCTGCAACATTTTCAGTAAGATTTCTTTTGAGAAATCATTAAGAATATATAGATCTGCTGAAAAAATAGATTAACATAAATCTCCTGTGATTGAGTGCAAAATCAAATGGTAAATATGTGAAAATACATGAAAATGAATGTCCCCAATTCATGATCACATGCAATTTATTGGACGATTGATGTAATTTTCAGTATCACTAGTTGAGAAAATGTGCTCACAAAAAATGCTTACTAAGTGATAATAGCAGAAATTGTGGAAATTTAGAATTATCAACTATGCTATCTCAGCTCTTTAGTAAAATTGATTCTTCTTTAAAATGTTACATGAAATAAAAGAGCAAAAATTGCAATAGAAATATTATTGAATATGCTGTTAATGTGAATGATCTTATTTATGCTTATTTGTTTCCTCAGGATGTACAATTGAGGCTGGGGAAACCAAAAGTTGATGAGCATAATGAAACTGAATTACTGGACGAAAGGAAAAACTTGAAAGAAAAAGTATCTATTGTGGCACAGTGTTTGGAACACAAGGAGGAGAAAGTGAGAAATCGTGCAAAATCATATCGGAGTTTTATCTCTGTTGAGGACTTAGGTGTGGGAACAACTGACCTGCGCCAAAGATCACATAAGCCACTGAAAAAATGCAAGAACAAAACAAACAAAACTACTTTGGAATTAGATAACAAAATGCCATCAAATGTGATTCAGGAACTAAATACAGTGCTACAGAAAAACAGAACGCTTCATGATGAAACATCCAGCTGATGTCCTAAGTCTGAAGTTTAGAATATATATTTTCTGGACAGAAGTATTTGTTTTTGTTTTGTTTTGTTTTGTTTTTTGTGTGTGTGTGTGTATGTTATTTGTACAGAGCAGGGAAAACTTGTTTATATACTGCTGCTGATTTTCTAAGTGCATATGCCATGGTATAATTTTAAGATTCAACTGGGAGAACTGATTTTGCAAAAGTCCTGAAATTTAGAAGTTTTGCTATGTGATACAGTGGCACCTCTGTTTTGTCTATGTTTGTTTGTCTGTTGTTTTGTTGTTGTTGTAAATTTTGTTAGATGCACGAAATTCTAAGCACTGTCATAACCTTTTCCTCTATTTATATTCTGTACCATCCTGTAAATACTGGAGAGAGATTTTGGAATGAAGAAAAGATGTACACCAAAAGTCATGCTGTTAACCTACAATATTTTTAATTGTTTAATACTATAAAAATGAATGACATCTGCTTAAAAGTGTGATTTTTTTTTAATTAATTTAGAATGCAACCGGTATCTTATTCCATAGATTTGTACTCAGAGAAACATGAAATGAATTGAAATAGAGGGGCATACAATAGATAAGACAATGCATTAGTTCAGTGAATTTGCATCTCTAAATTGTGTCTATATGTTGTACATCTGACTATGATGTTTTTGAGAATGATATATGCTATTACTGCATTTCATCCCATATGGAATCAATTTATCGTCTCTTTTCTTTCTGGTAGTTACAGGTGCCATAACATTTCTCGCATTAGTTACTTCTATTCTCGATTGCATTGAGCAACTTAATTGGAAGAATAATTTGAAGAAATCAGAAAAATTATTCGATGTATCTGGTAAATCTGTCAGTAAGTACAGTGGAAGAGAGATTAAAATCAAATGTTGTATAGTGCTTCTTATTTATTCTTCTGGCACATAGCACTGAGAAAGCAAGTTTTTGTCTTTCGTACTTTGCACTTACCACATCTGACCTGTGGTTAAATCTGAAACAAGTTTGTACATTCTAATTTTCCCAGAGCACTATTAACTGTTTTGCTACTTTTAATTTGTTATTGAGGCTCTGGCTCAAGAAAACATATGAGCCAGAACTTTAATTGTATGGACTAAAACCTGTGCTTAATGTTAATAAGCACATTCCTGAATGCCAATCTGAATCAGGGCCTGCTGCTATTGGGAGAAGTTACTTTGCTTTCTATCTGAGGCTGGACCTGAATGTATTGTTTACAGTTGTATTTTTATTTGCAAATATTTTTCAGTATTGCGCTATGATTTCTATATAGTTTATCTTTTTATTGGGCTCTTAAAAATGGCATTCACCTCACTGCTGAAAGCCTCATGCATCATTTAAGCCCTACACTAATGGAATAAATGGAGCAATAGAAGGATTTTGTGCACTGGAGTGAAAAAGTCTGTGAAGAGAATGTTTTGTTTATTTTTATTGGATATGAGGACTACAGAATCGTTTGTTCTACTTCAAAAGCCGGCCTCAGATAAAGTGTCTGTAGGGCTATTCTTAAAAGGCCCCAAAAATCAAGAAGAAAAGATGTTTACTAAAATATATTTAAATGTTTACTTTTCAATTACAGCTGTACTATCTTCAAGGCTGTTGAATTCTCAGTGGTATTATTGTTTCAGTAGTTCCTATATATATATATGGTTTTGTATGTGTGTATGTACCTACATTCCCACTCTATATGTGTATTTTTGCACAGAGTTGGGTTCATATCCACAGAAGCATGTTGAATGCTGACAGTGCTAACCTAGGGAATGATTCTTTGGGAAAGAAGATAATAAATTTGCAGGGTATTATTTCAAATAGCAAACAAAGTTTTGCACCAATTACCTGAAACATCATTCTTGCACTACGCATTTCAGACTGGTTTAAGACCTGCAAGAATAAATGTTTTCTTGCAATACCTTGATAGCTGCTGATGCTTTACTGTTCTGACATGTTTTGGAATGATAGTGTAATTTTCAGAGAATAAATGCTAATTATTCAAATAAATACGATTTCTGTAAAATAGAAGATGGATTTTTTTTTCCTTTTTTTTCTTTCTGTACAGAAAGCTACTGAATAGCCTAGTGAGTGTTTACTTTCTGATCTGCAGTATGAGGTTAAATGAGGCAGATTTTGTTCATTCTGTAACAGTAGGAAGGCTAGGATTAAAGTCTCAGTAAATCTCAGGATCATCATTACTTTAGCACTGTAAGTTTAAAGCTGATAGGTAAGCAAGTCATGTGTTGTTTATTTCAAAATCACCTACTATTTTGGATTTTATTTTAATTTTTTATTATTTATTTATTTATTTATTTTTGAGACAGATCTTTTTCCCAGGTACTATTTTGGGTTTACAGTTCAAAAGAGCACTTTCAATGAGTCTTGTCCCTCAGCAGAGACCCCTTTAATGTGCAGTCAGATTGATGAGTTGAGATTTCAAGATGAATTTGCATATATCCCCCTTCTTTGGTTCTGGGGGAGGGTTTGACCATGTTTATTTATTTATCTGCTTGATTCTTTATTGTCGAGAGCTCTACACTACTGTGCCTGTAGTGTGTTGGTGGTGTCCCTTCCCCTGTTACATACATTGTTTTGGCTTCCCTGCAGATATAGATACTTTGGAGAATAAAACTTACAGGTATTTTAGCTCACTTCTGGGATTCCTCTTTCCCCTGATACAGTGCTGCCATGTTACCACAAGCCCCATGTACCAAGTTCCATATTAAGGAGTTGGGGAAAAAAACTTCTCTGTTCAGTTGTGGATGGTGGTGGTGTCAACTGGAGTCTGAAGGTAAGGATTACACACATCACTGGCTTAGGTACTTCCTTGTGAGCCTGCCTTGTCATGTCACCTTTCTAACATTTCCTGTTTTCGTATGTAAGCTGTCTTAGTGTAAGAGAACCAGTTAAACTGTTGCTGACATCTGAATGAGAGGAACTTTGGTTGTGCTGGAGTCCTGAATTAAAAAACGTGATGGAAACTGAATTAAAAGAAACTCAAGTACTGACAGCGAGCACAGCATGCTTTAAAAATGACTTCAGATTTAGGCTACTTAAGGCAAATCTGTAGTTTCAATAAATTGTATTGGAAAACTGAACAGTGTGTGTGTGTCTGAGGGAGAAATCTTGATAGACAGATGGATAAATGAAATGTATTCCAAGTTGAACTGCTTAGAAAAAATATATATTGACTTATAAAACTAAGTCTATTGCAGCAGTATTGAATAGGAAGAACCTAAATGCTTAAGTATGATCTGTTACAGTATATCTTCTTCTGAACCATTAGAAATATTTTCTCTACTGTGAAAAAAACCTTTCCTATATTCAGTGTTTTTTGAATCTAGATTGTTCTCTAAAAACTGAGGGGGCAGGAGGGGTAGAGGGAGTACAGATGAGTAGCTTTGCGAAGTTTTCTTCATGGTTCATGATTTTCTCATGTTGTACTTTACTTGCACATGGATTTACTGTACAGCTTAGTTAAGAGAAACTGTCCTGCTAGTTTAGTCCTTACCATTGCTATGCTGTAGCAGAAATGATAAGTCACAGCTTCAAACAGTGACTGAGCACCTGGTGGGAAGGCAGGGCCAACCCAGTGGAGCTCAGGTGCATGCAGTGCACCTGGGTGACCAGAAGGGGTGGAGCCAGGATACATCATTTAAGGGTTGCAGTGGAGGCAAGGGTATCTCTCTAAGATCCCTGCATACCTGAGGGCTTCTAAAGGTAAGCAAGTTTTCTTTGTTTGTTTCTGTATCTGTAACTGTTGTGTTTGGACTTGTCCTCATTTGCTGCAGCCACAGACTTTACCACTTTGCTATTATCACTGTACTTTCCATCATGTTATGGTGTTATATGTGGCTAAGTATATGGTTACTGTCTTTGCTGAAATTTCTTTGATAATGTTCATGTTAAGCTTTGCTACTTGTTTATACTGGAAAACCATGGCATTCTATGATCTTGAAGAAGATGTGGACTGTAGATATTCATGTCCTTTGTAGTAGTTAAATACATATCTATGCTATTTCACTTCAGTTCTGATCTTTCAGGGAGCTTTATTACTGGCTTAGCCCATCTGCTCATGCATGCTTCATGTTTTTTACCCTATTTTGCGTTGTAGACTATCAAGCATCTTGATCTTAACATTGACTTCAGTACATACTCCCATTCTGCTCACTGACGTGATGTGTTCTTGTTCTGCTTTCTTAATTTATGACTCAAACTTTAGCCATGTTTTTTGTTAGATCTCATCTTCAGCTATTAGCTCTGGCTTGATTTGTGGATGTCTGTTAGGGCCAAACCCACTTGATTGGATGAAGGCTAAAACAAGCTTAATGTCTGGGTAGGTATCTTCTCGGTTTTCTTATCTATAGAGACAGGGATTTCACTGAACTGGGCAAGAGAGGAATGGGTTTAGATTTGCACATGGAAGTGTTACATATAGACATATAGTTCTAGAAGCCATTTCTGTAAGAGCCCCTGAAGTTCAGCATATTTACATTTATAGTCCACAGCAAATCAGAGAACAATCTAAAGCAAATGCACTCTGTTTGCCTTTTAAAATTATTTTACTTCCGTGACTTAATGATCCTCTAATATGTGTTGTGCCTTGTAATAAAGAATACAATTTCTTACAAATCATACCTTTGGTTACATAAACAGGAAAGCTTTTTCTTTCAAAACTTAATTAGCATTGGCTTGTCCAGTATTGCTGAATATTTAAGAACTAATAGTTCAGGATAAATTGAGGTTTGTTGTATGTGTGAGTTTTATAACTTGACATTTTCTCTCCTATCTACATTTCCAATATGTTCCATTTAAAAGTTAATGTATTTGTATTGCACTGTTTTTGTTTCATGTGTTTATTCAAATTACAGCATGATTGAAATATAATTTCTTCAAACAGGCGTTAGCCATTAGCATTTAGCTTTACTGCGCTTTAGCTGTTTACATTCATGATTGGTGTCCTGCACTTAACTTTGCTTTTGGGTGCATTTATTTATTTGGTAAAGCTGTTCAAGCTCATTCGATGATAAATGTCATAAATTGCATATAATAGACCCAAGTTCTTCCCAGGTAGAATACAATTTCACATGAAGTTCTTCACAGGATTTCCTTTCAGGTAAAGCCAAGTTTTGTAAAATACTGAACAATGCTCATTTAGGTGAATATCAGTCTTGGTAAGCTTGGTGATTGAGACAACAGTCCACTTTATCCATATCCTGGAGCTCGTTGGCTTAGTTCCCTTTTTGTCACTTTTTGATCTAATATAGGACAGCTTGGGTGGGTGAATTAGTTTTGAAAATGCTGGCATGGGATCTGTTTTAAGAACTTTTTTTTTGTACAGAAAAATGAAAACTGCAAAATAAAACATTTCACCCTTCTCTTACGAAGTTGTTTTTTTTTTTTTGTTACTCTTAACATCAAAATAGAAGTATATTCTGTTTTTTTTTTTTCCTTCCAGCTTTTGTAGAAGTCTTAGTAGTTTGAGCTTTCTATGAATTTTTGATATTAGCAACTGAGTTTCATTTAGAAAGTTTATCTTCAAAGGTTTAAATATCAATGAAGTTAGAAATTGTAAAATATTTTTAAAAGACTTGCTTAAGGCTTGCTTTCCTAAAAATTATGTACGTTGTTGCAGTGTTAAGTTCTCAACACATGATAGCTGTGCATTTTTAAAATATCAGTAGCAGAAAAAAGCCCCATATGACTGAATTCATTAAAAAACAAACAAAAATATATAGGCTACTATTTTTTACTATCAGAGTTAGTCAAAGCAACCTGACAGAATCAGGCAATTTATTTCTATTGGAACTCAACAGCTATGAATATCTTACTCACTTGAAAAACAAAACTTTAGTTTGTTATGGCCAATAATGGAGAATTTGTTACACTGATTCTTACATTACTGCAGTTCCCTGTTAAATCTTTTGTTGAATCTTTTGTGGTGGCCTCATCTTTAGGCATATCCCCTGGCCTGCATGCTGAGACTTTGCACTCCAGAGGGTCCAAATGCTTAGCTTAGTTGTAATTGGTCTTTGTTAGAGTGACCGTTTATTGTTGTACTGAACAATAAGCGATAGTGGAGACTGATGAAGTCTAAAGTTAAGTAGCAGTTGGAATTCATCCGTTTCCTTGATTTTGTTTCCTGTTCCTTCAGGGAGGAGCCACACTTCAAATGAAAAATATTTATAGATAACCTTTAGTCAACTGTATGAGAGTACTGGGGTGTGAATGCTCTTTTTGGATATTTACCTTAGGCAGAATATTCCTCTTCATAGGTAATGAAGATTTCATGTAGTTTGGATTCTTGACTTAACAAACCTTGAAATTCGTGCAGTCAGTTATTGGATCTCTCATAGAAGCTAGCCTGGTGTGTAACCAAAACAAAAACAAGTTACAAAAAAAAAAAATGGAATAGGTAAAACATGCAATCTGTAGTATCATGTTTGTCACCAGTTGCTAACCTTGTTTGATAATGCACTTTACGTTACTTTAGTTTTCATTACAAAATAAAAAATTCAGTGATGTTTTACAAATAAATGAACTAATTATTTTATTTGGTGTTCCTTCTCAGCTTTTGGTGTCTTTTTTGGGTTTTGTTTTGGGTTTTTTATTGTTTTTTTTTTGTTGTTTTATTTTGTTTTTTGCTTTTTAATGAGACATTTTAATAGACAAGTACAGCACTCAGTCTTTTCCTGGTTGCCCTATAAGTAAAAGCCTTGAGTAAAAATGAATTGTCGCAGACCAGTGTCTGCTTCCTCACTGCTTTTGAAGGTATATTTTTACTGTTTATCAGATAAAGATAGTGGTCAAACTGTGTTCTCTTGCACTCATGGTCCCATTTTCTTACTTAGCATCTGTGATGAGGACCTTCTTTAACCTTGCATGTTGGCAGCTCTTCAGAGCTGAAAAATAAATAGTAAAAATTAAATGCAAGCCAGACACCTTATTGCCTTCGAAAATACAGTATGTGACCCATTCTTATAAATCTTGTCAGCTTCTTGGATGTTACTTTTCTATTCCCTAATGTATCATTAGTGAGAAGAATGCATGGAAGTGTATCCCAGCCTCATGACCATAAAGGATGTTATCATAAAAGTAGGAAATTTTTTGTTTTTCTTTTGAGTAATCTTTTCACAATTAATGAAATATGTAAAGAAATTCCGCAGTAAACTGATACAGTGTATGTAGCTGTGTTTATGATTAGACCCTCACTGAAGGGGCAGTTTATACACTACCTGGATAGCAGAAATCAATTCCTCCTAAGATGATTGTTTGTTTTTGGTTTTTTGTTGTTGTTTTTTTTGTTAACTGTAAAGATAAAATGCCTGCTAGGCCAACGGGTGGAAAAACTCTTACTGCAAACAAAATTATGTAGGCATTACTCTGAGGAAAAAAATCTCATTAACGTTCATATATATATCTAGCTTCAATTTTCAGACAATAGTTTTAGCTTTATTTAAAGTACCTATCTGATTTTAATAACAGCTTCTGAACTACGCGAAAAACTGTTTTCTTTTCCAGAAACAGAATTATGCCTTATGTTTCTTGAACATACTAATATCTAGATTTACTATTTAAAATTAATTGTTAATTTGATTTCTTTTACGATTAATTAACTCAAGATAACTGACATTTAAATAAACTGTGATAAAGCGTTACCATGCAGACAGTGTAATATACTGAACACAGACAGTGTTCCATATATTTTATAGTATGGTCAAATGTCATATTGCTTTTGTTTATATTGTTTTTCGGTGCCAAATGTTTTCTCTTGTGTTCCCTGACACTTATGTACTCTTGATTTTCAATTATAGTATTCCAGGTTTCAGGGGAAAAGGGAAACTTCTTAATTTATTGGAAATTGCCCTAAATGCTTAAATGTATGCCACTTAAAAGTGTTTTCAGAGTAAGAGCAACTGGTTTGACAGCAATAAAAGTTCCCCAAAAGAGTTGTACCTGTATTTTCATGGAAAAGAGTAAGGTCGTTTTACTCTGATCTACAGTTTGGTTCAGGCCCCCAAAGGTTAATGTCCGGTACATTAGGCATGTTATAATTGAACTGTTGAGAAACAAATTAAAATGTTAATGAACTATCTTCCCTTTGGAAGTAAACTCTGGGTTTCTTATTATCAGCACTGCTGGCATTCTTGATCTTATTGTCTAATCGACACTTAATGGCTCTCTCTTGGTGTCTCTAATTTTACATAATTAATGTGCACGTAAAATGAGCCTTGTAAATATTTTGTGCTCATATGCCACATGCTGAATAGTGCAGGCAAGCTATTGTAGTTGCTTATGTTTACTCCTTGTAGTTTCCTGGTCTCAGAACATAGTGCCAAAATGAAGGTGTGAGCAACAAAGGTACTGGGCAGCTCAACTTGAAGCACATAACCTAGAAACAATGAAAAAATTCTAAAAGAGCTAAAAAGATGAACTACAGGTTTTGTTTGGTTGGTTTCCCTATACCAAAGCAGTCTGGTAAATAAGAAATGGCAGAATTTTAAACTGCTATATCTAACTGTTGTACAGAAATACCTTTAGAAGTACTTTTTAACATTCAGATGTGTTCCAGGTTGCATTTATGGCTACTTACCAAGGCAAAACTTGCCCACATTTATCATGTCTAATGAGATTACAAAGTAGAGAATGTAAGGTGTTTTTTTTTTTGTTTTTGTTTTTTTTTTTTAAGAAGAAAAACTAGCTTGTTGAAATTCTGTTGAGCAACTCTTGAAAGAACGCGCTCACTTTTCAATTTTAAATGTGGGCAGAATTCCCAGGAAATAAGAATGAAATACCAGGTCACTAGCCAGATAGTTTTTGTATGTTAGTGAATTGAATGTTTCTTCTTTTCATCTATCTATCTTTACTCTGAGATGCATATTGCTGGCTTAAAACTATCATATCTGAAGGCTGTATTTAAAGAAAAATGTTTCTTACTTCATCCTGTTACTATTTCTTTGTGTTTATTTCTGTTCTCCTTGTAAATGTTAGTGAGTTTAAAGAACTTCTGGTGAGGCAGGTCAGGGTGACTTAGCACTCACCTCAGAAAATAGGTAGTGTGAGAGTGTCTTTCATTTAACAGTTCATTTTTTTTAATAAGCTGATTTCCAGCTGCAGACTGTTTTGTGGAAATCAGCTATGGTCTTTTTTTTTTTTTCTTGCTGAAGCAAGAAAGAGCTTGCTCATCAGAATTCTGTAGCAGTTCACTTTTTCAATCTCTTCATTTATCACCTGCCACGGGAAATTACATAAAGGTTGAATCTAAGTTCATGCAGCAATCTGGCAGCTAGGATGCCTTATTTTGATACATATTCCTGTACCAATTCAAATAAAAGGATTTTAAAATAGAGGAAGAAGTCAAGTAAATATGGACTCAAATTAATACAAGCAAAACTTGTAGAGTCCTGGCTATGACAAAACTAAGTTAAATAGCAGTCTGCTGTCACAGGTTTTATACAAATGAGCAGAAGGAATGCCTACCAGACTTTTGTGTGTTGGTATGTGCACATTTGTGAATGGAAGTACTAAGTAATTGCACTTAAGGTCTCAGTCTTTCATGTACCCCTCCAAGGTGTAGTGCCTTTGCTGCTGCTGTTAATTGTTTTCAAAGCTGCTGTTGTGACCTTGTGGTTAGCCTACTGACAGGTTTGCAATCTGAGCCACATGGATGATGATCCTATGGAATATTGGCCTGATCTCTAGTACTAGCTCCACTTCTTCCCACCTTCCCATGTTCTGTAGGGTGTACAGAAAGTGGAGGCTCCTCTACTTTTACTGATCCATTTCTACAGCCAGAGTAAGTTAGGACCCACCTGTTCTATTTGAACTGGAAAGGGTGCTCAGAGCTGTGTTACAAAAACATTGGTGGGACAAACAGTAGTAAAAAAGTATTTATTTGTGTTTGTTGGATAGAGATGGGTTGCAGGTACCTTCAGTGTGTTTGTCTTCACTTTTGTTCTTTTGTGTTTCTCTCCGAAGAGGAGACTTTTCAGCTTCTCTATGTAACCAGCACCATTGCTCTGTCACCTGTACAGCACAGAAGTGCTTCGTGAAGTTCAGAGGGAACCTCCTGTGTTCTAGTTTGTGCCCAATGCCCCTGGTCCTGGCGCTGGGCTTCACTGGAAGTAGCATGACCTTGTGTTCTTTTCACCCTTCTGTCAGTCACTCATCTGCACTGATAAAGACCACCCTTAGTGCCTCTTCTTCTCCAACCTGAGCAGTCTGTGCACATCCAGCACACGCTGTAGTCCCTTAATCATCCAACATTAGACCCTTCTCAGCATCTGATACAGTTGATTGATTTGGGTTGTTTTGTTTTTTTTATTTTTTATTTTTTTGTACTCTATAATAGTTGGGCTGGGGAGCATTGTTCTCTTCCAGTGTCTTGAAGTAGCTGCTCTAATGTTAATGAGACCTGAACACAGAGCAGTCTTGATAGGAAATGAGACTTTAGCAGGGAAAAAATAATACCTTAGCCTTTGGAAGGCATTTTAGTGGAGGACTAAAGCTGATATATATTGCTGTATGCTGTTTATCTGATGAATGTTTTCTTTGTATCCACCTTCCAAACCTTAAAGGATGAGTTGTATAAAATTATGAAAGGTTGTTTCCTCTGAATATGGTTGCTGTCAGGATTCAATTGATTTTATTTTGAAGGGTTATTTTAAAATTAATTTTCTCAACCTTGCTGCAGAGCAAGATAATTGAGACACTTGGAAATTCAGTCTTTCAAACAGCTCCTTTCCTTTTAACTCTAACAGCAATTTTATAAACGACATAGGGAATTGACTCTTGTAGAGTGGAAGAGAATTGTTACTTAAATTTCTCTGCTATATATAAACAAAAACATCTGCAGAGTAACGGTCATCTACTACTGATAAAAACAACACCAAATTTATCCTCTTCTCATGATTAATTTGGGCTCTAGACAGATGAACTTTTTTTCAGCTTTAATTTAACACTACATTGCTATTATAAGTAAATATATTTCCCATCTTCTGAATTTCTTGGTCACACAAAAGGTTAGTGAATGTGAAATTCTGTATGGGCGTTCAGCTATCATCTGCTTCCTTTCCCCTTGATCAAACCAATAAGTTAGGGGGCTGTTCTGAAAGTAATACATCCTATTTTATTATGTTGACCCACTGTGTCTGTGGTATGATAGTAGAAGTTGAACCAATCTGCCAATGTTCCATTATGTTGCTGTGTGACAGCTGGCAGTAGAGGGGCAATCTGACAAAATGACATCTGACGTGGAAGTGTGTATGGAGAAAGGTGTGTCAGTGAATTTCTTCATGCAGAAAAAATTGTGCCTATTGAAGTTTACTGATGCTTACTGAATGTTTATGGAGCACAGCCAGTGGATAGGAGCACAGTGAAGCAATGGATAGTGTGTTTCAGCAGTGACAATAGCAAGCTATGTTTGAGACAGCCATGCTAATGTTTATGAGTGCAGCATGCAGGCTCTTGTCCATTGCTGGTGAGAATGCATGGCTAATGGTGATGACTGTGTTCATAGAATGGTTTTGGTTGGAAGGGACCCTTAAGATCACATAGTTTCAACCCTCCTGCTACAGGCAGGGATACCTCCATCTAGACCAGGTAGCACAAAGCCCCATCCAGCCTGGCCTTGAATGCTTCCAGGGAGGGGGCATTCACAACCTTGCTGAGCAACCAGTTCAAGTGTCTCCCTACCCTTGCAGTAAATAATTTCTTCCTGCAATGTAGTCTGAGTGCACCCTCTTCCAGTTTAAAACCATTTCCATTCTGTTGCTGCATGCCCTTATGCAAAGTCCCTCCCCACATGTTCTGTAGGGCCCCTTCAGGTACTGGAAAGCTGTCATAAGGTCTCCTTATTTTGAAAAACAGTGTTTTGTACCTAAGAAATTACTCTATCATGCAGTGTTATTGAGCTTTTTTTTTTTCTGTTAGATTTTTCATGGAAATAAATAGGAGGCATTACCTTCAGAGCAACCTACTTAAATAAGAGAAAAAAACAGAGAAAAAAGATCTCTGAAATATTAAACTTGATGGCATTGGTGCTTAAAACATTTTAGAAATGTGCTTAGACTTATTCTTTCATATTAAGGCCAGATTACTTTACACATAATCTTAACATTGGACATACATTAGAAGATATTCCTTAGGGGCAAAGGAAGCCTGTAAGTCTCCAGGAATGGAGCAAACTATACTGGCAGATAATTATAGAGCAACTGCTTGCAGATTTCCACCTATACAGGTATTGCAATGTGCTTTCAGACTGTGGTCCTATTTAGTAAATCATGGGCATAAAATTTCACTAAGACATACATGAAAAGCGTTTTTCATTTAGATTTAGTTTAATTACTTTGTATTTAATGAAGGTGTGATAATGATGTCCCACTACGATTAAGTGTACAGGCAAGGGTGAGTCATCAATCCTGAACTCTCTCCTGTAGCAAATAACAGCCTGGATAATTTCACAGTCAAAGAGAAACATTGCACTGCATACTTTCTCTCAGCACACCTCCATTATAGTACTTTCAATATGAACTTAAAAAAGAAGAGTTTTTTTGGCAAGTGGACAGTATTGCCTTATTAATGCTGCATACAAAAGAGGAGAAACAACTATTAGAAGAGAAGGTATGCATTCCACCATATGGATTTTAAGGCTTTAATTATATTGTTCTCTTTCTTTTTATGGCAACTTTTAGTGATGATAATTTTTCAACTAATTAAAGACCAGCTGGTACTTAACAAGCTAGGTATCCAATTAGAAATCCAGAACCTGGTAAACAACCTTTACTGCCAGACAGCTAGTTGAATCACCTCCTGTCACTGGCAGAAAAGTCTTTTTGTAGTTGTTTCATAAATGCATGTTTTAGTCATGTTGACTAGTTCTGCTGAATGCTGTTCTTTGAGACCAGCACAGGAACTTGACATCGTGTTCACTTATTTTTTTTCAGAGCAGCCTGCAGTACCTCATGGTGCTCTTTTTGTTGTTGTTGTTTGTTTTTTGTTTGTTTTTATTTTTTATTTTTAAGTTTACTAACAATTAAAAAGGAAACTTATTCAGAAAAAGCAGTAGAACAGATATCTCAAGAATGCAGAAAGCAATTTGCCTACAGTGACTTCTCATTGCTTAATAGCATCACTTGTCTAAATATTACATCAGATTGAAATCTCATTTTTCTGTGCTACCTTAAATGTACAGTCCATGTAAATACAGACCATGTTTATTTTGCCTAGGGTCACAGAGTAAATAAATAATACATATATGCGTTATCTTGATTTTTTTTATATATAAAAAATAATCACCACAGACCTCTTTAGGACCAGAAGATATGGAAAAGAAACCTCTGTAATGTGTTCTTAATGCTTTTGTTCACAATTAATTAAAAATAGGTGCTTAGTTATGAATTTACTGACAGAAAATGAGGAGAGGGAAGAAAATGTGCTGATTCCAGGTAGAGTAGCCATTAGAGCTGACTAAAGAAAGCTGAGGGTACGTTCAGGTGTAAGTCACTGGTTTTGGTAAATGCAAGGTGATTCATACTGAAAGGAATAGTCTGAATGGTAGCTGTTAAAGCAAATCAGCTTCTAGGCCACAGAGGTAACAGATCTGGTGTTGTAAAAAACATTATGAGCTTTTGTTTAATGTGGAGCCATTCTGAAAATATTAGAATCTCAAAATAAAAATAAAAGAGTAGCTGCAAAATGAAACTGACAGCTTTTTCACAGACCAAATGCTTGCTTAACTAATATTGATGAAAGAAAGCACTGCTAGCAGGTCTAAGGGAAGAGCACAGACGTTTTACAAGCATGAAGCAGAAGTTGTGGGATATTTAGGTTAAGAAGGTGGGGAAGAAAAGCATTTGTAAAGGAACAACATGAGAATTTCCATAGACTTGATGCATGAAGATTTATATTTCATAGTTTTAGTGATGAGAAATTAGTCATGTGTTCACAGCAGGCTGACAGCTCCAGATGTTAAGGTTTTCTACTGGAGTGATAGCTGGTTATTGTGGCAGTCTCTGCTCTCACCCTTTGTTCTTGCTTTGTAGGTCTGTCAGCACAGGGGAAGGAAAGGTAAACTTCCATCCTGCACATGAAATGTATTTCTGTCAGTGGAGATGCATAGGAAGATTTTAAATGATTAAAAAAAAATAAATCTGTGCCCAGTTCTTGGTGTCAGGAGAACTGTATGACAAAAGGATTATTAATTCAGGCTAAAAGTGTAGGAAAAGCAGATATTAGTGTGAAAACATCCATCTTTTTCAAAATAAAGATCATTTAGTTACTTCAGAGAACTTTTCTGTGTTTTTGTGGGGAATTATAGAATCTAGTGGTAGGATTAGGAGATGTCAGAAGAGACAACAATGAAAATCACATCTACAAGTTAAGATCAGGCAAGTTTCCCAGGCTCCAATTTTCAGCTAAATGCCCATCTTACCTGCATTTTCCTTCCTGCTAAGGAATCTTATTGCTCAAGGAAATTCACTCTCTGGCATAAATTTACCTCCTTGCTTTCTCCTGAACACATGAATGTTTGATTTTTGTACTGTCCTACCTTGCTCCTTCTGCTAGTCTTGATCAAAGTGACAGCATTGCAAGCAGACAAATTCCATTTGTGTTTATCAGAAATTACCTGGAGCCGAGCAGCCTTTCCTGCCATGTATCTGGGTTATAAATGCCCTGCAACAAGCTTCCAGTTCCTTGCACTGCCCAGGCAGAGAGGTATCCTAGCCTCAGTGTCTGCCAAAAGCTTTAGCTGTTATCATCTTGCTGAGTTATCTTGGAACCCTGTTCAGGATAGGGGAAAAAAAAGAAAGAAAGAAAAAGGGGGAAAAAAAAAAAACAGTATTAAAAAAATACCTGTAGTAGAAGTCTGTTATTGGAGTAGTTTTTCCTTTACACTGTTTCCATGAATACGGGATAGTGGAGAGAGTGATATTAACAATGGAATATACCGCAAGCATTAGGCTAAATTCATGAAACTGCATTGAAAATGAATTGCTAGTTAAAGGAACATTTCTGATGGTTTGGATTAGATTAAAACTGAAATCAAGGTGTATTCTTCAGAGCTGAGTTTGTGGCTTCTCAAAAGCTTTCTGACAGCATTCTTTTGTGAGCTGTTTCTGTGAATGGCATCCTTTTAACCCAAATGAAAGTATTCTGAGCTTATATGAGACATTCATAGCATTAGTGTTGCAGAGTATTGTGAATTTAAGCAGCTGTTTTGCAAAGTTAAATAACTTGGCCGTTTCCCAATACTTTTTTCAAAGAATTGATGAGCTTGGCTTATTTTATGGATGGACTTCTAGCAATGTTAAATTTTGATTCTTTTCTTTTCCTTCTGTAAATCAAGCCCAATAAAAGTGTTTGAAACTGTGTCCAATGCTTTCACTTTGAATACCTGGTTAAACAAACATACGAGTGTTAAATATTTTAGTGTTTCGATATCTGATTATGGGTAGAAATGAGATCTTGTCGTTTTTCATATGTGAAGTAATCATATAGGTCTGAAAATATTAATTTGTTTGACTCTTAAATCTAGTGTTTGTTAATTTATTTTTGTCTTTCTACTTAGGAGTGAGATTTTATTTTCATTATTAGTTCAATTGTGGCACTACCCAGAGACATCAGGAAACATACAAATAAGCAGAGAGAGGTGTGGGAGGAAATCAGTAGTAATCTTTACTGGTAGGTGAATTCAGCATTACAGAAATGCTAACATTGTTCTCTAATAGTCAAATGCAGTCTGTTTACTGGTAGTGAGATGGTTAACTCCTATTGAATTTTAAATGTCTAATATGGGATTGCGGAATGCGAGGGCACTTCTTGTTTCACCAAGTCCAGTACCACTGCCTTTTCTCTGAGATAGAGGAGAACTTTTTCCAGACTCAAATTTTAAATGAGCAAAAAATATCAATAATGACCTAGAGATCTTAAAACCACTGGTAGCACAATGGATCTGACTTTTGCTACAGTGCTTTCTAAGAAGTACATTTCTTCCTGATGCTCAAGAGCAAGAGGAGGGGAATTCTGGAATGTGTGATGTTATCTTCTGGCATGAGTTTCACCTTCATGCTGCAATTGCAAACACGACAAAAAATTTTCTTCCTGTGATTTCAGCCTTCCTCCATCTTTTCAGATACTCATTTATGGGGGCTTACTGCTTTGTGAAGATTAGCGGGGAAATAGAAGTTTGTGGTCAAACTGCATATACAGATTACGTAGCTTCTGGTTTGCTTTCCTGGACCTGATCTAAATCTTTAAAGAAATCATAGAAACTGCATTAGATATCATAGACCTGTTTTGGAAGGGATCTTACAGACCACCCAGTTTCTGGGTGGGGCTGCCTCCTACTAGATGAAGATGCCTGGGGCCCCATCCAACCTCGTTTTGAACATTCCCAGAGATGGGGGCACCTACAGCTTCTCTGGGAAACCTACTTTTCTCTGAATAAAGAATTTCCCCTAATGTTTAGCCTAAATCTCCTTTCTTGTAGTTTAAAGCCAATCATCTTTATGCTATCATTATCACATAATGTAAAAGTTGGTCTCCTTCTTGTTTATAAGCTTCCCGCAAGTAGTGGAGGACCATGATGAGGTCCCCCTGGAGTCTTCTCTTTTCCAATCTGAACAAGCCCACCTCCTTCAGCCTTTCTGTACAGGAGAGTTGTTCCAGCCTTCTGATCATTGCTGTGGCCCTCTGGATGAGCTCCAGTAGCTCTGTGTCTTGTGTTGGAGGCTTCAGGCCTGTATGCATTATTCCAGATTTGTGGAAGGAAAAAAAATACCAAAAACAAGCAAACAAAAAAAGTATTTAGCAAAGATATTTGCATTAATTTCTTGTTCAAAGGAATTTTTTCCATCTATGTAGGTAGCAGATAGGATTATCATCCTATATTAATTTAATTTTCCTCTGGCTACGAATGTATGGACTCTAGTTGCATGGGCTGGGGATGAAAAGGCTACAGTTTCATTACCAGCCCCAAGTATTAATTATTTTCAGTATTACTAATGTTTGCTTTGTTGTTGCAGACAGATCTTGATGAATATACGTCTCGTTGTACCTTTACTTGTTGTTTCAGAAGAGACCAGGGATTGCTAACCTACAAGAGTTAAGAAGGACAACCTGTGTAAGACTCTGGAAATATGTTATTAGTACTCAGTTTTTTTCTTGGATATAACAGAATCTGAGATTGGCTTTAGATACTCAGAGGGAGAATGTTTGCAAATGCCAGTTATCTAAACTTAGTATACCCACTTCTTGATTTAGTGAACACTTTATAGGAAATGCCTTCTTATAAATCCTTCTGCTTGCAGTTTAGATGTAACAACTGGGCAGATGAGGGTAAAGATTTCTTCTTTTTTACCAGAACTCTGATGAGTGTTTGCAAAATGTACGAAATCCTGACTTTTCTCAAGTGCAAGTATTAGTTCCAGGGCTACAGTATCTTCATGTATTTTAAACATCATAGTTTGCATGATATAATTTTAATTTCTTCTGTATTTAGATGGGAACAAAATTAAGTCAGTATTTTCTCATACCTACAATGAGAACTGACTGTAAATGGATTAAGATAGAATGGAATGAGAAGTAATTTAAAGCTGTAAATACAAAATTCATGGAAAACATCATCAAAGACTATGCTATAGAATTACTGATCTTTATTTTCGTTATGTTGACATGCGAAAATGTCTTTTAAATTATTTTTCTACAGGAGAAAAGCATGTTTTACTTTCTTTTGATAACTTTTACTTACTCTCTTCATCTTTGATTTTCTAATCGGTCACGCTTTCTTTTCAGTTTCAAAGAGAGTTGTATTTCACTTTTCAAAAAAGAAACATAAATGGGGAGTGGCAATAACACAAACAAGCCACTAAAGAATGTAAAATCATTAGAAAAGTAAAATAAAAGGACGGTGGTCTTACAAGAAAATTATGTTGAAAATCATATGTTGCAAAGCATGTGTATTCCTAAATAAATAAATAAATAAATAGAGGATAAGAGTTTCTAACTTAAAACTTAGTGGAAGGTCAACATTTGCATTTTAATGGGTATATTTTAGCAAGTATTCTGCCATTATGAGACCATAAACTTATTGCATTTTGATATAAAGACAAAATGAGGGCATAAAAGGAGCTATGGGTTTGTGGAATTTGAAAAGGTGTAATGCATTCCTAATTCTTCTTCCATCTATCAGCAGTACTAGAAGTTCATATCTGGTGTAAAGCAAACAAAACACCCAAGGAAATTACTAAAAGGAAGATCACCTCTTTTGCTTTGATGTGAATTAGTCAGAAGAAATTATCTCTTTTTAGTGTTTGCTCTTTTAACACACATAAGTGACAAGCATTTAGTACATCTGTTCAGCTGACAATAGAGCTTTGTCACTGTGATGACAAATGAAAAAGGATTGGATTGATTTAGTTATAAAGAGATTTACATTTTACTTCTTCTAAGTCATCTCCAGAAGGCTGATGAATTAGAAACAGTAATGCATTCTGAAGTCACCATTGTAGAATGAGGTTGAAAAATTCCACTTGCTAAAATATGTATCATGTGTCTGACAGGTAAACCCAAAGAAAGTTCCTTCTGTTATTAATTTAACTCACAGGAGGAAATGAAGTTTGTAAGATATATGGGTATTAGTACATTGCAGGAGTGCAGGAACATCTACTATACTGTTGAGCACAACATATTCACCTTCTTTATTTTTTTTGTCTTGGCGCGTTTACTGCTAGAGAGGTTGATCTGATCAGAGTAAGATTCCTGAAGGTTTTGTACTTTTAAATGATAAAAGAAATCTGAGCTTTTCTCAAAAACAGATACAAAGTGTTTCACTTTTTCTTAGCCATTGCTATTGTTATGTAACATGCATTGACTAGTTTATAGTCTAGGTTTTATATAGCATCATACTTTATTGTTGCTCCAGCTTAATGGAAAGCTGGATGTCTGGTGGGTCATTTGAGGTAACACTAAGATCATCATAGCAGTAAAAAAGTGCATATATACAGGATCTGAGTAGAAAGAAGAAAGTGCGGATTTCAGAAACATAAATTCTTTTCTGAAATAAAATGACGGAAAAATCCTATGAAAATAAAATTATTATCAAATGTATTGATAACTGCAAAATATATTCTTGTGATTTCCAAAGCTGGTCAGATGTGATAGAGCGATTAAGTATGGCTGAAATTTTCATCTGCTAACTTTATTCTCTGAATCAAAGTAGATCTGCAGAGATCTACAGACCATCTATCAGACCTTAAGAACTCATGCAATTCTAGAAATGGCAAAATATAATAACATTTAAAAGAATCAGAGACTCAAATTATATTTGTGTTTATTTACTTATTTTAAATGGCCAGCTAACTTCAGCAGTATATGAGGACTGCTCCATAATGTCTCCTAATTTGCTGTATTGGCCCCATCAGAAGTGGATGTTGATGGTATGGCAGCAGAGGTGGAAACTTCCCACAAATATTCTGTGTTGTTGCTTTGTGACAGATGGCAGCAGAGGGATACTGTGACAAAATGGCGTCTGACACGGAAATGGCTATGAAGCAAAGTTGTGTCACTGAATTCCTCCATGTGGAGAAAATGGCACCCATTGACCTTCACGAATGCTTGCTGAATGTTTATGCAGACCAAACTGTGGATGTGAGTACAGTGAGGTAGTGGGTGGTGCGTTTTCATCAGTGGTGACAGTGACTGTTGCTCCCCCCCACTGGTGCAGGTTTGTATGAGCATGACATGCAGACTCTTATTCATTGCTGGGGAAAATGCACAGCTAGCGGTGAATCTGTTGAAAAACAGTGTTTTGTAGGTCAGAAACTGTTCTGGCAAATAGTGTTACTGTGCTCTTTGTACCTTTTGTAGTTTCCATGAAAATCAATAGGAGGCATTACTTTCAGAGCTAACCTACATAAAAATTATTGATTCTTGTTAAAAGTTCACTGATGTGTTTCCACTCTTACCTTCAGTAACACGGAATTGTGGTAAGTACATCTAGAGGGCTTACAAGTTATTTAAAGAGTCATAACTCTCTTCCTTTTCACAAATAAGCTATTTTTTCTCTTACTGATTTATTTCTTCTGGGTTTCTTGTTTCTATTACTCTTTTTTTGTGGTTTTTTTTATTATTATTATTTTTATTGTTAAACATTTTCATGCTTATCTATGTACTTTTCCTTAAAATCTCCTCCTCTCTTCCCTTGCTCCCTCCCTTTCTGATTACTTTGAATGTAACTAAAATCTTCAATGTCTACTGTCATTGCCCCCAAAAGCAAAATCTGAGAACTCTTTACTCCTGTGCAAAGATTGATAGGGGTGTGCTGCTCCAGGTCAGAGTTTCAGGCTATAGATTCAAGGTCTTTTTTTAGTCCTAAATCATCAGCATCAAGAAAAGATTTTAAACGTGCTTCCCTCACTTGTATATCTTGTTCCTTGCTGTTTAATTTCATTATATACCCAGTCCATTAAAATGTAGGCCTTTATGATTTAGGAAAGAAATCCAATGCTTTTGAGCATCCTGTCTTGCTCTTTATGAATGTGGAGTCCCCCTCATGTCAGTGTGTAGTGGGGATCTACACTTCAGATTTAAACTTTTAAGGAGTTGATATCTATTTTGATGTATCTGGTTTGTTTTTTTTTTGTGGGGGGGAAGGTGGTAAGTTTAAGTGCTGATGCTTTTTGTTTTCCTGTGCTGTGTAGCATTATGCCACTTTGCATGGTATAACCAACCCTGCAGCTACAGTAGTTGTAACATCACCCTGAGAAAACCAATATGGGCTTGTCTGTGTTCCTCTCAAGAGATAGTTAAAGTGTAGTTTAGTGCATGTAAGCAGATCTGCTGATTTTCCAAGGTGAAAGGCAACTGAAGTCTGAATAAGGTCCTTTGGGATGAAACCTTGAATATCTCCAGTCTGGTTGAAGTTTGTGCACTGACCTAACCAGAGAATTCTACTTACATGTTTTCAGAAAAATAAGCTGAAGAAGTTAAAAGGTAGTCTCAGTCTAACCTACACCACCAGCAAGTGTGCAGTGCTCTCTGCAGCTGGAATTAGCAGCAAACAGTGTGTGTGAAAGGACTAATCCTTAGGATAAGTTAATGAATGTGGCATGCGTAGCAGCATGATATGATGCTATAATTTACATCAAGGTATGGCATGAAAAAAGGCCACAGGCAGATGTTCTTCAGGTGCTTTCGCAGCTATAAAATATATAGTATGTATGTGTGTCAGGAAATAACCTGACAGCAAACAGCAGTGGAGATGTCTTTGTAGCCAGATGAAGTGCATGACAAAATGTTGCCAGCAATATTGAATGCTGATAATTAGAAAATTGAATCAAAGTTCATTAAAGATAATTGTACATCCACAATGATTTCATACAGCTATTGCATTTACTTGTACATATTTGTAAGTATATATTCATATGTATATACACTCCCCTTCTAGAAAGAAAAAATAAGGAAAAAAATTTGAGAAAATCTTGGTACCAAAATGTGATGTCAAAACCATATCTACAGCAAAGCACGTGTGAAACATCTGTTGGCATGGTGAAAAGTCTCATGAAAGAACTGAAAGTTAAATTGTTTATTTGGTCATTTATAATATCAGGTTTGTTTAAGAAGGATGGTCTTAATCTGAATGAAATAAGATCATGTATTTATATATTAATTTTTATTAACATGGCTTTCTGAAAACAAGACAATTGGAGCACAGGTGCTTGCTTTAACAGATGAAAACATTGATTAGTCAACAAAGAAGGCTAAGGGGAAGAAATTTGTGACTCTTTCAGATGAGTGGCATGGATAGTACAGAACATTTCAGTATGGTATTTTCCCCTTTTGTGGGCGATTGCATTGTCAGTGGTGCTGACTCTTATTGAGCTTATGATCCAGTGCCCATTATTTTCTACAGGATGTCTTCAGCTTGTCTTTGATTTAAAAACAAAAGTATTGCTTAACTTTAAGAGGGGACTGAGCAGGACTATCTCAAAATACCAAAATAGCTAGTGCAAAGTGATAAATAATGGAAAAAAACAAACAAACAAACAAAAACTATGATGTTTATGATGGACCAAAAATAACTGGGCTTCAGTTTAAGAACCTGTGGTTCACATTAGAGGTCAGAAAATGTAATACTGAGACACATGAGGCAGTGCAACATGTGTTCTGTGTCACTGGAGGTCTCTGAGAACGTGGACTGTCAGGAGGGTGAGAGTGTCTTGCCTTGGAGAGACACCCCACTAACTTTCCCGGTCTGGTGATGTTACTGTAAATATGTGTGCTGGGATTATACACTATGGTTTAAAACTGAACAGATGGCATCGGAGGCACTGAAAACCAAAAGAAAGCATACCTATAGCAGGCAGCAAAACCAAAAATGCCTATTTATTTGTACTTTGTGCTCATTTCCATATATTTTTTTACCATTGGAAAGGAATGGGGTAAATAAAAGAGAATTACAGAAGGATATGTTTAGCATTAGGTAAAGAGTAACAGAAGAAATAGATACAAAATAAAATAAATTGATTATATTAGTGAGTAATTTGACAGTAACCAGCATGTACTTCTCTCCTATATTTAAAAATATCTTTGAATTAATTTTACGAATAATTCATGAGGTATAATTTCTCGTGAGCATTCTTAAATGTTTAAAACTCCACAGCAACTGACTTCGTTTAGTGGGGTACAAAGGTAATGTATTTTCTTTTGATTTAGATATCTTTAATAATCATATTTTCTGCATAATATTTATGTAAAAGAATTGTCATTAGCAGTGATTTTTTTAGTATGTGTAAAATTATTTGTCCATAAATATGTCTACTGAAAGTTACGGACTAATTCTACCAAAAAAGGACAATTTATTTCAGTATACATTCTTAAGAAAAATTTTTCACCACTCTTTAGTTGCTTGTCATAGCCCATTTGAATATTCTGAGTTAAATTTCTATGTCCTTGAGACAAATGAATTTGGCTTTAAGTTAACAGAAACTAAAATTCATCTCTTTGAGACAGCTCTCATTTTAATTTGGATTTTTGGCTTGCAGAATAAAAACTGTGCTCATAAAACACCATCCACGTGATTCGTAAGGATTAGTACTTTGATGAAATAATTTAAACAGATATATTTACATCTGTTTTTCTAAATGTATGTATGACATTTATCTTTCCATTCACCAAGAGCTTTGTAAATAGATCTGCCAAACACCAAACATCAAGAATGATAGATGAGATGCTTTTTTAAGATGCAGCCAATAAACGTGAGTTCAATGATAGTACAATTTAAATGAAACAGAAAAAACAACAGTAACAACAAGGTAAAGTATTGGTAAGGACCATATAACATTAGAGAAACTAGAAATATTTCTATTTCTCCCATCAAAGACACAAAACCCTTAGCTCATTTATGCAGATGATCCTCTGGCCACGATTTTTTTTCATGTATTATTTCAGAACTGTTAGAAACTATGAGGAATTTAAATGAAATTAATTCAACATTTCAGAATGTGGTAAGCTGTTTTTATAAGTTCTATTATTACAAGCAAGAAAGGAGTTATTTTCATGTGTCATGTTGTCCAGCAGAACAACAATACAGGGGAGAAAATGGCAAGGTAAGCATCGCTTTATAATGAGAAACCATAACAACTTTCAGCAGAGGACGCATTTATTATAAGTAACATTGTATGAAATGAAAACAGCTCTGGCCCTGTGCTACTCCTTCTGGGGATCTCCATGGCTGCATGGGGAGATTTGCTCTACATGGTGTCCATGGGCTGCATGGGACAGCCTGCTCCAACATGGGCCTTTCCTAGGCAGCAGGGGGCTTCTGCTGCATGCTTGGAGCAGCTCCTGCCCTCCCTCTGCAGTCACCTTGGTGCACACAGATAGCTTTTTTTAGTTGTCCCTCTTCTCTACCTTCATGCTGTGTGGTTTTTTTTTTTGCTCTTTCTTAACTACATAGATTGCTTTCAAATTAATGCCTCCTACTTCTATTGAAACAACAACAGATACAAAGAACACAATAATGTTATTTCATAGAGCAAATTCTCAGCTACAAAGTGCTGTTTTTCAACAGATTCACCACCATTAGCTATGCATTTTTGCCAGCGATGAACAAGAACCTGCAAGCTGCGTTCGTAGAAATTGGCACCAGTGGAGGTGAGCAATGGTTGCTATCACCACTGCTGAAACATACCACTCAGTGTGCTCACATCCACTGGTTGGGCTCCGTAAACATTTAGGAAGCAACCATTAATGCCAATGGGTACAATTTTTTTCTTCATAGGGGAATTCAATTCCACGTTTGCCTCGTGTGCGCTTCCATGTCCGATGGCATTTTGCCTCTCTGCTGCCATCTGTCACATGGCAATAAAATGTAATGGAATATCAGTGGGAAGGTTCCACCACTACCGTCAAACCACCAATATCCACTTCTGATCTTGTGGGCCAGAATAATAAAATAGGAGGCATTAGTTTTGGAGCAGCCATTTTACATTTTCCCAAGGCATCACGTTTTTGGCTGCAAGACTTCACCCAGTGCACTTGTGAGTCTGTTGGAGCTGACTGTGTCCACAGGTAAGAATGTCCTGTCTGGGTTGGATTAAGTGTATTTCTAATGAATACTGAGTGGTATATTTTAAATGCTTAATTTAGGAATGTTTTCATTATTTCCTGCCGGTTTTTTTTTTGTTGTTTGTTTGTTTTTTATTTTTTATTTTTCCATAATCTGTTGGATAGAATGTATCAGATGTAGCTGACAGGACTGCTGTGCTTTCTTGCCAATGGTTTCTTCTCTATTTGAAGACTTATTTTTTTCCCTGGTCAAACTTCAGCTGAATGAAAGAAATTCTTGCTACCAGCTGGCTGAGGCTCAACTGGTTCTTGAGAAATGAAATGCTGAGATGTCCTTTAGCAAAACCCGAGGTTATTCTATTCTCATTGGACCAGGGCTGTATTTGGTATTCTATTGTTTTATGATAATTTTATACTGAATAGCTTACAGGTTCAGCACAGGACTCAATGGAAATTAGTGTTTCCAATTCATAATTAGAGGAGAATGTGAACTACGATAAAAGATTTAAATAAATTATTTGGAATGTGCTGCATTGCATTGTCTGTGAAATCACTTTCAGACTCCTTAAAAGCAGCTTTTCTCTGAGTTCCTATTTAGATTTTATGCAAAGCATGTTCATTTATCTACAAATGAATCCTAATGAGGAGCCTTTCAGGTTTTGTGATGTGCAGAAGATTTATGGAGAAACTGAAGCCTGCTCACATATAAAACCCTTCTTACGATGTTTCAGAGGTGGCTCCTCTGATACCAAAAATGAATTTTTCACATCTGACTCCTCAAAGCAGTTGCTGGCTTAGTAATAACATTTCAGCACCTGCAAATGCCTTATTAGAAACACTTTCATGATTCTGCTACACGCCTGCACCAAGACTTACTTGCTGCAAAAATCTTCGGCATTTTTGCTGCAGTCAATTTTACACTATGTAACCCAACTTATCCCAAATGTTTCCATTTCTATAACAGTGTAGCCTAAACTTTCTGTACATTTTGAAATAGCTATAAGGGTTAGAATGAAATTATATTTTTGTTAATATTCCCATGTGCATTTAAGTATTTTATTTTCTGCAGTGAATGTACCTTGGTGCTATATTTACACCTACATTTTTGCTTATGAAGTTTGTTGTACTTAATGGTGCAATAGCAAAACAAGGATACAGACAAATATGAAGAGAGATGTGACATACTTCTGTTGATTTATTTTATACTGTAAATCAAGTGTGAAGTTTCTTTATAGTTTTGTGAAGATGTATTTCCATCTTTATCCAAGTACTTACTGTCTCAAATCAGAATTTCATGGCTGGTCAACTAACTTTGAAAAAAAGACAAATAGTACTTCAAGAGGTACTGACCGAAAATGCTTCATTGCACGTAGTTGAGACAACACAAAAACATTTTCTCTGTACCTGACAAATCATGATGTAGTTTTAGCAAAGATTAAAATTGTAAATAGAATCCTATTGTTAAAAGGAGAGTAAGCTCTGCCAGAGCTTAATAGCCCTGCCAACTTACTTAATGAAAACTGTTGAGTTTTTCAATGCAAGGCAAAATGTAAATGTTTGTGCTATTTAAAGCAGAGGAACTCTACTGTCTTCTCAAAAGGACGGAACTCTAAAAATCTTTATTCTATCACATAGTTATTTCTGTGTTCAATTATAATAACCTCTGTGCATTTGTTAGAATTGTTCATCATTTACTTTTAGATGGAGGGTTTGACTCCCTCCAATATGAAGAGCTGTTCAGATTCTCCAATTTTCTGGTGAAAATGACTGGTAAATAAAATGATTGGTATCACCACTTCTGATTATTAAAGAAAAGAATGATTGCTGCTAACATTTTTAGCGGCTTTTTGTGTGTGCTTCTAGTAAATATTTGTTGGCCTGAACTGAGGTACCTTTGTGCTGCTGTCATACAGTCCTGGAACCTCAGGGAGCACCAAGATTTCAGATGACCAGTTGTTTCCAGTTTGGCTAGCAGGGAGGAATTTTTTGATTGTGTAGGTAGGTCACGGCAGATTTCTTTAATGGGTGTCTAAGGTTCCTATGAATATGGCAAGGATCATTCCCCATTACTTCAGCTAAGCTGTAGCCACCAACTTGTAGCTTTATTACATTTCTTTGTTAGGAGACCTGGGCATGCTTTTGCCTCTTGATTTATTTTTTTTTTTGCTTTTGCACAGAAAGTCCTGTAGGAGCAGGAGCAGTATTGTGCTCTGTAAAGGTGATAGTCTGCATGATCTATAACCCATGTTGTTGAAATGCTCACTGAATGACTAGAATAAGATGCATCCTGGCTCTTCCTGTGCAGTGCAGATTGTCCTTATGCATCTCAAGGTTTTAATCTCTGCTCCTAGAGCCAAAATGCCTCTAATATACTATGGTAACTTTTTTTCTTTTTTCGATGTGTGTGTGTGTGTGTGTCATGCTATCTCGTGCATACAATACTCTGTCACTTGCACATATAACAGAGCTAGGATATCTATCTGAATTTTTAAGATGCTGCTCTCAAAAATACACATCTATTTTATATGCATATTTATAAACAAACATATACAAATAGTGTATGTGTTTGTGCATGCATGGTTGTTACTTTTAAAAATAAATAAATAAATCTTTCCATTGCCCATAATTCCTCTATGACAAATCTCTGTGCTTGCTGCTTGCTTGCTACACTGATATTTACTCTTAAATACTGCCCCTTTTTTAATAGGTACTTGTTGGGAACTGCACTGTTAGAGGAAAATCTGAAAGAAAACTAATGATAGTTACAGGAAATTATTACCTGCCAATTCCCAAATCAAATTAGCAATCATACATTATATTTTGGCTTAGAGAAAAAAAGAAAAAAATACATAGTACAGAAAAATATAGTAATCAAAACTGACAACTTCGAGCCAAACAAAAATTTTGGACATGTAGCAGTAGTCAAATGTTTTCCAAGCTGATGAACACTAAACATTTTAATTAAACTGAAATAATGAGTGATACAATAAGTAGTGAAAAACAGTCATCATGATTTACACATCTTGTATCTGCTTTTACATTTTAAATAGTACCTTTGTATTAAATAGAACAGGGGAAAGAGAAGGTAAAAACACTTTTTACCTATGAGAGCTACTAGGATGCAGTAATGTGGACCATTATGTCTTAGGGTTATAAGGACACAGCTCAAGTTTTTCTCTTGTTTTTCTGTCAAATTAAAAAACAACAAAAATCCCTATAGTCCTACCCACTGTAGTTAACAGGAAGAACCAGAGCAAACACACTACAGATCATTGCATTTGAGAAGTGGTGTGCATATGTGTCAGGGTCTTTGAAATCTGCATTTTAGGGTTTGTAAATATAAAATTGTTCACTGTAAAGTGAAATGTGAAAACAACCATGTTGGAGAACACTGCAAACACTGTAAAGGCAAAATTATTTCCACAAGTTTTACAAGCTGGGGACTTCTTTCCCATTTGAGAATATTTTGTGTTCCTTGAGTTCTCTAGGTGCCTGTGGTTGATGAATTAATTCAGCACATCCCAACTATAATCTTCTGTTCTACACACTGGATCTTAATAGATTTGCATTAATATCTGATTTAGGAATTAGTTTTGCTGGCGAAGGGTGATTAGGAGAGGATCACATTCTAGAGTATGGCCTATGGCATATGGTAATTGCATAATGAAACATGGCTTTGTCAGTAGGAACATAAATGCTGCCATTCCCTGTTCTTGCAGTTCTTCACTGTGCTTGTGGAAATGAAGTAGCCAATACACTTCAGAAAGTAAGTTTCTTTCTTTTTTCTTTATTTTTCTAGGTTTACAATGCTTAATTGTGAACTGCCTTCAAGTGAGGTGATTTGATTGGTCCTGCAGGAGAAGTAAGAAGACTACTACTATTCAGGTCTAAATTTCAGTTTCTCAAAGTCTATATTTTATGTACTGGAAGTAGGTCTACACAGCCATTCACATCCAAGCCTCTTCTCCAGTGGTCTGATACAAGTGCTAACATGTAAACACTTCAAAGAGGAGCTCTTGAGCATGTAACTAGATAATAAATCCCAATTCCATTATTCAACAATAGCCAATTTCAACAACTGATTCAACAGTAACAGTTCCAAGAATTTAACAATCACATACTAGCAGACTCCAACTTCTTACCATTATGTCTGAACGTACTTCACAAATCCCTGCTACGGTCTTGCTGACTCTCTTCATGTTCATACTACACTTTAATTCTCCTTCTGATTTCCTCTGTTAGCAGCTCTGGACCCTGTTCATGTTGCTTGGTTCATCTCGCAATATTGCTAGTCCCTCTCATCAGATCTTTCCTAATTCCACTTTTGAAATCTGGGCTGGGGGACCCTTCTATGTCAGGGCAGAGCTCATGGGTGCTGAGTAACCTGTTATTTCTTCAAATAGCACAAATAATGTTAAACTTAGTATGGAGCCTCTCCTTCAGCAGGGTGCTCACTTGAAATCCTCTTTCCTTTCAGGACAGAGGAGAATGCCTTTCCTTCACCTTCAGGGAAAAGGTTGGTGTTCATCTGGATTTCACCCTGCTGTGGGCAGCTGGGCTGTGTATAGGTATGTGGGGTTTGGATAAAGCCTTTGAGACTGCTCTGTTGAAGAGTGTCACACCTGCACAACAAGATCAAAAATGTATGAAGAGGAGAGGAAAAGGAAAAGGTGAAAATTACAAGAACTTGATTTCCTGAGGAAACAAAACACAGACTGCATGTCACTGTTATATTAGATTTCCTTGTTGTTCTGTAAGAGATCAGATATCTTTTTAAGAAAGTGGTCAAAAATGAAATTAGGACTGAAAAGTTTCTGTGTAAGAGCAATTTCAAAGTCTGTCCTTTTAAACATTTATGAAGAGAAACCAAGAGACTGCACAGAAAATTCAGACTGTGAAATTCTACATCAACAGAATATATTCAGGTGAAAAGTCTCCATGTACTCTCATTTCAGACTACAGACTCCTTTTCATAATCACTGTTAATCCATAATATATATTTCTGGCTTTTCATTTTTATTATTATTTAAATAATATCACAACAACAGTCATAATTAACATTTATAAATAGTAAGTGAACTGGTAAAGTATAATCCCCTGAAGGAAATTGGGAGATGATACAGAAAACTGCACACTTAATAATTATTGTAGCAAATAGAAAATTTGACTTCACTCTCTTCAGATATCTTGAACACTTAATTTTGCAGTGAGGTAAACTAAGATTATGATGTTCATTTTCATATTTTTTTTTCCTGTTAGATGATGTCCTCTACAACAGCAGATTATGCCCGCTTGAAAGTTTCTTAGTCTACATGCTTGAAAGTCATTTACTAATATCAACTTGAGATTTCAATATCAGATATTAAAAAGACAAACGAAGCATAACAGAGTTTTATGTTGTAGGAAACTGTTTCTATCTGATCAATAATGTATTCCTTCTTAATTATTCAATATTATTTAGTGAAAATTTTATGCCTACTGGAATATTAATATGATATTACAACTGTAAATACTCCCATTTTAATTAAAATACTTTGAGAAAGTTTTGATACATTGATAGTCATGACAAAGCTAAGTATTCTGTCAAGGTACAAAATAAAGATGAGGAATTATAAAACTACTAAGTAATTGCAGGAAAATTATATTTATAAATAGTATGCCTTTATTTCTTTCTAACTTTATATAAGAATCATGTACCTAAGTCATTCTAAAATAATCCTATTTTTTGTCACATACTATGTGCAACATTTTTATTTCTGGAAGCTTTTAGGAATAGAATACGATCCTACTTAGTGTTATAGAACATCAATTTCAGACCTTTGGAAATAAGATTTTACTTTAGACTGGAAAAGGATGGTCCAAATGAAAGATGTTTCAGCTGAGGAATTCCTGCTAGAACTCATGAATATAATAACTAGAGTAATGGTGTTGCTGAGCAGATATCCTTCACAGTGTGGAGGTGCTTCACTTCTGCTGTAGGCTGCAGTCTGCAATCCTGGAATTGGAAACGTAGCAGAGTTTCCTCTGTTTCCTGTAGAAAGGGACCTCATTGCAGGGCTGTAAGGGTGGTATTCCCTCCCCTCTCCTGGCAGGTGGCTGACTACAGCTGCCCATGCTGCCTGGGCAAGCATGGAGCAAGGAATCAAGAGAAGAAAGAGCAAAGACATTTCCCAAAAGGAGACATGAAAATATTTGCAGAACTTTTTAAAATTCCATTGCATTTATATATATATATATATATAAACAAAACAACCACTCCTCCCCCTAAGGAATTAAATAACCTGCAGCATGAGAGATAAGGGAAGCTTACAAGACAGAGAGACTTGAGATATTTTATGAATACTGTTAAATGTGTGAACTTGTGCTGTCCTTGGAGTAATAATCTCAGACAAATTGAAAATATATCTTGTCAAGTGATGCTTTCAGTAAGGTGTAGAGCTAGCCAAAATATATGTATTCTGTGCCTCCCAATACTCTGAGGACCACCTTGGGTAGTCCCTCATTAAATCATCCCACATTGGGGTTAGTGCTGCATAGAGCTGTTCCTGAGGTTCATGCATGCTGAGCAGGACCTACAGCAGTGTGAAATCTGACAGGGAGAATAAGGAATAAATTCATTAGACATCAGATAACAATCATAGAAGCAAATGCTAGAGAGAAAGGCTGGGGGAGAAGAGGGTGGAATAGCAGAGAATAGACTATATTTTCCCATTCTGTTTTTGAATATATTGCTGTTCTCTTGCTAGAAAATGGCCCTTTCACTGTAGCTGTACCTTATCTTCACAGCGTCATGTTTCAAACTGTCAGAATGTAGTAGGCCTTTCTGAACTGTTACTAGTGGATAAGAGATGATGCTTAAAAACCAGAATAAAATAAAGCAAAGAGAAAATGAGTATTCCTCTCACACAGGTATCAGCAAAGCAAAAGCCAAACAAACTTAAAATAGCAGAGGTTATGAATGATGGCACAGAGTGATCAGAAATATACAAAGCAAGGTATGTTGAAATACTACAAGCATGGGATGCTATGTGCTAGACCATGTAGCCCCACAGCTTGCACATACCCACACTTGGTCAATGACTTGTCTGGTGACTCTGATTTGTCCTCAATTTGTTACAACATTTCATATAATTTCTTCATAAGTTTTATACTAGATACCTTTTTGTTCTTTAAGGTACCCATAAAATCAAAAACTGGAAAAAAGGAAATAATATATGATAGCTCTGCAGGTCACCAGCCCGTGAGGTGAGAACAACGTCTTAGCTTGCCTCTTTTCCATGGCAGAAAAGGGATGCTGTTTAAGAGAACAAGAGTACCTGAAGTTGTCACCTCACTCCTCGCTCTTCTCTATCTTTGTCACAGAGAGAATCTGTCCTGTCTCAACCCTTTGTTTGCTATCCTTTAGCCAGCTTTTAAAACATAAAATGACTTTTCCTGCTTTCAGAGTCTATGGAATGTTTGTCCTTGTCAAAGCTTTCAGCATGGAATCTCTTCAAATACTTCTGCAAATTTGAATACTTTATATGCACTCAATCATTTCTATCCATGCACTTATTTACATGCTCATAAAGCTATGGGAGATTAGTAAAACAGCGCTGTCCTTCCAAACCCTCCCCCCCACCCAAAAAAAAAAAGAAAAAAAGGATTTTTCCCCTATACCAGAGATGGAAGTCAATCACCAGTTCGTAGCTTTCATTGCCAGAAAACTCATCCAGATCTTGACATAGGAAAAATAGCTGCAATTTCATTGAATTTATTTCTTTATGTATTGGGAAAGATATTAAAAATATTTAACAATTTGCATCGATGTTTCCATGTCTTGCCTGGAAGTCCTTTCAATCACCCCTGTATCTGAGTTACAAGGTGAAAAAGGTCCTTCTCTCTAAAAGTCTCTAAATGTTCCCCCCATTTTTAAAGTAATGCTTATGGAAGAACTGAAAGTGACCTCTCTAGTACAAGAGAAATAGAGCTACTGTGGTCATTGTCATTAAGGTTTAAATTCATAAATTCTATAATTACAGTTAGTAGTAAACAATATAAGCACGAAGCATATCCATTTGTTCAAAGCCTGCAGTGTTTGCCTATGTGGGAAAATTCTAATCTGAGGTTTTGAGTCACCTCTAAGATAGGGAAGTAGAATTGTTTGTTAAAAAAGGGAGGCACAATACTGTAATTACTTTTTTATTCCAGTGTCAGCATCTTTAATAAGCATCTGCACTCTCCTCAGCATGTGTACTAAAGCTTGATGCAGTCAGAATACAATAAAATTGGCACTTCTCTTTGTCCTGCTTTGTCCTTTCTGGTAAAGTCATTCTGCTAAAACTGAGACAAAGATGCTATTTTCTAACCAATGAATAGAAAATAGTCTTGTTCTATTTATTTGAGACATACTAACATGAGTTCCATCAGGAACAGATTCTGTTTTTTCTAGGGTGCTCATTTAAAGTCATGCACAGCAGGGGAAATCTAGCCTAGGGCTAATGCTTATTTCTGTTTCTCTTATTTCTTCAGATACAGGGTAAAATCCCCTCTGTTCTGCAGGTGTTGATCTCATTTCTTCTCTCAAACTATGTAAATGAACAACATAATAAGTTAAACCCGGAATAACTGCTCCTAACTTGGATCTTAGAAACTTGTATTCCTTTCAATTTGTAGAATCACCACTGTGACCCCAATCTTGTCTCCTTACTCCCATTTCCCTTTCTCATTTAACCTTTTCAGAAAAAATCACATCTCCTTTTAAGCCTTGCTTTCTCTCAAGGCTTTTCTGTCACAATTCCAGAGGCGTTACGACCACAGTAGCCATGGTAGTTAGTGGTTGACAGAAACAGTGCTGTTAATTTAAACAAGTTTCTGAATAAGTGATCAACTGCATTCGCACTGGGATCGTTCCATTCCTTTTCAGAGCACAGGCTATAGGTCACCCTCAACTTTCTTCCTTCAATAAAGCACGCATTTTTTGGAAGTAAGCAGCCTTCATTTGTAGATTGCTGACAGAAACCTCTTTTAGTTACTTCCCCTCACAGTTAAAATGGTGTACCCAATGGAAAGGCTGAGATTGTCTGACTTCAGCTGCCAGCCACTGGATCTTGCTATGCTGCCAGCTGCTAGGTTGAAAGCCCATTATCAATATCATTATCAATATAATCGATCTTTTGCTGGAGCTTCAGGATTAAGCTCTTAACTAGCATCTTGAACTATGCCACAGAGCTACGTGAAACTCTTCTCCCTGCAGCCAGTCATTTGAGGCATGGCTCTTTTCCAGCTTTTACTTAGAAAAGCGGATGTGTAAGAAATGCAACTACATGAGCCTGGCTAAGCCTTGTCTCCTGCGTGTAACTCCCACTTTGTTAATGCTTCACACAAGTGCCAATGACCAACTGAAGTACACACAGTGGAAAACCAGATCCACGAAAACTCACTTGTCTAGATGTTGGAAAACATTAATTTAAATTCTGAACATCTGTCTTCTATGGACATGTTCCTGCCCCCATTTACTTGCTATTTACAAATATTCATGTGAATGTGTTATTGTTTCCAGGGATGCTTGGGAAATAGCTGTTGTACATAAGGAGACATGTATTTGCATGCAAATAGCTATTTCTGTAATAAAAAAGATTACTCAGTCTTCGTATTTTTCCATTTTGCAGCATTTCAACCAACCAATCAGGTTTCCAAAGCAAACTCTATTAGATGACCATTGATGTGCCCCAAATAGAAGGTGACAAACATCTGAGTCCACAAAATGTTTCAGGGTTTTTTGGCTATTTTTCGAGTAGGTCTAAAGAGCAAACACTTTCAGAGAAATAAATCTTTGTTTACTGAACTGAATTCGTAACGCGACTTATTTTCTATGAATAATCTCCTCAATTGCTCCAAAAGACAAAAAAAAAATTATCCACTTCTGACACTGAAAGAATGTTATTAACTGTCAAAAGGAGATCTTTAGAACAGACTTGGCTTTCATATTTTGGTGCTTACCTGCTTTCTGTGCTCCTGTAGTGTGCGCTTCTCCTTAGATCCTCACTTCCATTCATTGAGGTGCTGGAATAAGAACAGGTAATAGCATTTGTCTAGATAAAACGTTCTCAGCCCCTCTCAACATATTAGGACTGCTGGTCAGGAGTGCTCAGACTGGTTCAGGAATTTTCAGTTCACAGATGAAAGTACAAACTGTTTGATATTGGTGCACATGGTGACTTCTTTGATGGGTACAATAAAGTCTTTCTGCTATGCTTGTGAGTAGCTGCAGGAATATATTTACAGCTCAGTTACTGAATTTGCAGATCTGTTTCTCTTTCCATTTGCAGCAGGAGAAGTGTGTAATATTTGTTTCTGGTTTAAATCAATGGTCTGACAAACACCTTTTTCCTTTCAAGAAGGAAAAGAGAGCAGAAGATGTTCCCTAAATATCTATTTTAGAGAAACCTGAATTACATCTGACCAGCTTTTTATCAAATTAATAGGAGGCTATCTTTTGTGAAGCAGACAAGTTTATAGCCTTGTAAAATGTGGAGATGAGATATTTCTCTAATTTGCCCTTTAGCTCTTCTTTCGTGGAAACTATTTTTCACAGCCTGGAGATTTTAAATATTTCCCAGATCTATTTTAGAAACTGGACATACTTCATTGTCTTTCTCCTGAATTTTCTTCTCCGAAACTCACTCTAGTGATGAAAAAATGTACTTTGTATGCTCTTGGCATTGCCAGTAACAGCTTCAAACTAGAAATTAATTTTTAAACACCAAGCTTCTGTGACCACTGTACTGCTATTAAACTCTCTGGCACAAACTTTAGTTTTACTCACAGTTGATGATAGCTTTTTCATTTTTTTATGCTTCATTTTATAATACATGTTACCTTTTCCACTAGATTAATATTTAACTGAAAGTATATTGGAAAAGGAAAAAAAAAAGTATATTAAAGGTATGTAAGCTAGGTTAAATTAGAATTTTCACTTTATCTGCAAATAATAGCACTTCATTTTGGCTCAGCTGTTTGCACCATTGTGGAAAAACACAAAATCCACTATTTTTGGTTCCTTTCAGTGGCTGTTGTACTATAAAAAGATTGCAACATCAGCAGGAACAGCATTTTGAAATCTTTGAAAGGGAATGCTTGAAAACTGAAAGCCAGATGCCTTTCCCAAAATTTACCCCTAGCCTGCCTGAATGAAAGAGATTAGGCTGGAACATCCACAGGCAGCCTGGCCATTCTGGTATCCTTCTGAAATGATCATTAGGGTCATGACTGTCACAACTGGAATCAAAATAAAAGTGAAGACCTATGGTAGGAAGTAGGAGGTGGGTGCACCTGGTGAAACTCAGCTGGAAATTGGGTAGTAAACACTTCAAAGATGTGCTTCTCCTCTCTATTCCTCTGGGACCAGCATGAAACAGGACCCAGTATAACTGAGAATGAGATTGGAATTCAGGTTGCATTTTAAATTCAATCATGACAGAAAGAAAAAGAATCTAACACTTTCCTTCTGAATCTAGAGGGCAGAAGCCTAAAGTTCATAAGAAGCAAAGTAATCATGCAAATCATTCTATCATTTTTTTTCCTCCCTGTTTTATTTTCTTCAGTGTACTGCTATTTCAGCTGCTACAAATTACAGCACTAGCTGAACAGACATGATGTCCCTGATTATTTAAAGATGAACCTGAGCAGATTAACCCATGTGGAATAAGCAGGTGCTCTCAGTAACATGTTGAGCTTTCTTAAATCAGTGCTCTCCCACCTTGGAGGTAAGAGCCTGGCAAGGACTGTGCTGCTAGTAAGAATGTCTGTCCTGCTCAGAATCCTCATTTTAATTTTTTAGATTTCCCGTGGCTGTAGGGTTGTCCTCCATAATGCATGGATTCCTTTGGAAAACTGGAACACAATGCTTTTACAGTTGTTTTTTTGTTTTGTTTTGTTTTGTTTTGTGTATCTATACACCCCCTTGTAACTTGGAACACTAAGGGGAGAATGAAATTGTCTGCATTTGAAATCAGCAAAAGTTCAGCTTTAGAGGACAGTCCTGGTCAGATTTCATCACTGTCATTGGAAACATAAAATGGTTTATTTGACTTCACTAAATACAAAGCTAAGAAAGTGATGTACAGAAATCCACTCTGCTTTGGAGTTCCAGGACACTTATCTTGTTTATGGATAGTGTGGATGGGCTTTCCCTCCTTCCCTCCATTTATTTTCTTAAGAAAATAAAGAGAAGAAATTTAAAAGTGCAAATATAGATGACACAAAATAATAAAGTTTTTGAAACTGTTCTTATGAGAGCTCAAACATTTCTAGTTATTTTGTTTTCTTCTGAATAATGGCCTTTGACTGCTGCCAGTAAAGCAATGGAACTCCTAAATGTTTTTGTTGTTTCTACTGGGAAGTAAGGAACATTATAACACTGTGAGTATCTACACTTGTGACATATTTTAGGTATTTAATTCATATCCTAAGTACACTATAAGTGTATTTTTATACCATTATACCAGGTAAAATTCTTATCTGGTGTGATACCAGAAATAAGCTACCTTGATACTTCATTTCTGCTCAGTCTTCTGACACATTTTTTTGTGTATCTATATTTTTTATTTTTCTGTAATGCATTTTTTCCCTTTGTTATGTAACAAGAACATTCAAGAATTTTTTTCCTTTAACTGCCTGATGTAGATGTCCAGGTATAGGGGTTTTTGTAAGATGTTTTTTATGAGATTTTTCTATATACATTAATAGTAAAATTCAAAAAAGCATCATTGGTCTTATTGTGTTGATACTACTTTTAATGCTAGAGCAGCTTTCTGCATTTCTGGTGCCAGCTTTTATGGTCTTCAGTGTTTTATTATAACACCAACACTGGAGGAGGTTTTCGTTCACATACATCAATGGTTTTAATGCAGCAACCTTTTCAGCTGGAGCTAAGATGTAAAAATTTCTAAGCTTGCTTGAAAGGTTTATTCAGCAACATGATCTTGAGCTCAGGTGAATCAGAAAGTGACAGTGCAAAGCAGCCTACAGAAAGCTAAATTAAAAATAAAAATAATAAATTCTGAGTTTGCCTTAAGTGGAAATAAAATTTTGGAATTCTTAAAGAAGTTATTGTTCCATGGTGAATATTATATTTCCCTCTTTCAGTTTATTCTAAAATATTTCCCTTTTCCAATTTATTACAATATTTAGTGAAAGTGCAACAATGTTGAGCCAATTGTTTTTCTGGGATATAGTTAAAATATCCAACCATGATCTCCTGAGGGTCTTCCCTTGCACTATCATTCATTGGGCAGTGGGTTACTCAGCTGCCTCAGCTCCACAAGTTTTGTCACAAGGGCATGAGAATTGCTTTATTTGGAAAGCAGTATTCCTGCATTTTCTTTTTTTACCTCAGCTGTTATTTAGTAACAACTAAGGTAAATTCCAAGCATTGAATGCTTCCTGTGCAATAACAGTGTTTAAATTAAAAAATAAAGATGTAAAAATACCTTTTCTTTATGTTTCCCTAGAAAATATGTATCAAATGAACTAGGGGGCTGGATAAAAAGGGAATATACCTCAAGAAGAGGCCAGGAGAGGAAGAAGTACCTGCTTTAACGAGGACCTACAAGTTATCCAAGAAGTGAAGTCTCTGTAGCCACCTTTTGGGGGACTTGTTTCTTAGTGTGGTAAATCATTCAGTACATTCCTCACATAAAGGTGCTAGGGAATGGTAAATTGCAATAAGTCAATAACTTTGTAAATTAATAAGGTACTTGTCCAAGGCACATGAAGAATCTGTGCAAAGGAGTGCTATTCTTAGTATTGTATGTGTAATGGCTATGGAACAAATAAAAAAAATATGGAAATGTTCATGGTTTTGTTATAAAGCAATCTGTTCGTAAAATACAAAAAAGTTATGTCTCCTCTTATATTTTTGTATTTAAATATGGTACCTTAATGAGCAGCTCATTGTTTTGAACAACTAGCTGCATATTCTTGTTTTCTTTTTTCTTTAAAAAGTTACTAAATTTATTACTAAATGTATGCAAAATTTTCTGCGCTATTGAAATAATAATCTACAATGATATTCATTCACTGGAACATGGAGAGAAAGATTTAAAAGGTCCACTGAATGATATCTGCCACTATCCTGAATGATAGTGTAGATGTTGTGTTATTTGTTTTATCTTTTGTGTGTGTGGAGTGGTTTATTTATGTTTGTTTGTTATTGCTTTTATCTTTTTCTTTCCCTCATGTTGCCCACATGTTTGCATACTGTGACTTATCTAGTGCAAAGTCTAATGAACTGAAATGTAAACTTCTTTCCAGTATGCAGAAGAAACTTCTAGTTGGTAAATGCTTTGTTTACAGTGAGCACCAGTTAGCTATTAGATTTTTATTTTCCTGTAATAACTGGGACAGCAGCATTTCTGGGGTGACGGACTGTACCTGTCAAATATTCTTTTGGTAGAAGTGATCATATTTCTCAGGCATAGAAAAGTGTAATATAAGGTCAAGGAAGCTTTGAAAGGTTGTGAATGCTGTTTCACTAAGCTACAAAGGAACTGATAAAGCAGAATGTTGGTCTAGTAGAAATGCTTCCCAAAGGGAAGTGCTAATCAGGACATCCTTGACAGGTAGATGATCAGATCAGTGGAGAGAATGCTTGGAGGACAACATCTCCTTCAAAATGAAACATCATATAAATTTTTTTCTTTTCCTTACGAATTTTAGTTAGGGAGGCAACAAGCCATTTAAGAGAAAGTACTTTGACACATAAGTATACATTTAAAAGAGATTTATAGCCTGTTAGAAGTTCTTATTTTTAATTTTTTAAGAAGCCATATAAAACTCTGATTTTATTCTTGTGCCTTAAAATTCTGTTTTTACCACCTCTCAAACAGTAATCGATTCTAAGCTCTGGCTAATTATTTTTTTGTCAGAAGAATGTGGGGCATTTTCCTAGTCTGTCTTCCTGTACTGACGGTTCCTCTTCTAAACAGAAGAAATAGAAAAATACTCAGCTGTGTCTTTTAGGAATGTTAGAATGTACCCGAGAGAATGCAGTGTACCTCCAAAAGTGCATTAGTTGGAGAGTAAAAGGCAGACGGTAGTTTTTTCATATTTCAAAACTGTCCATTTGAAGTAAGCAGTGCTTCATTTAGTCAGGGATAATACTCTGTTATAAAAAACAACAACAACAACAAACTAGGCTGCAATTGAATTTGAAAATCCCAATGGAAATGAATATTAGTAGGAAAATGTTTGAAAAGCTATTGGAAAATTCTCCTTTGTATCAGCTTGTTAACAAAGCTACAGCTAGAAGAAAACAAGGTTGTTTTTTCAGTTATGAAATGCATCTATATTTTTCACAAAGCCTCATTTATCTCAGGATTAGGCCACCTGCTCTGTAGTTTTTATGGTTCTAGTAGTAAACTCACAGTTTTTTCATGTTCGTTTCAAAGTTTTGGTCCAACTTTTCAGCACTGGATTTTTGGTTAATTTTTATGCCTCATTATCAATATCAAGCTAAATAATTGCATGTGATAGCAGTGATTCAAGAAATATTTTCCCTCAACTGGAGTAGGATATTTTTTGTATTCTTTGGACATCAAATGATATAAGGTAAGATATGTTTATATATGTATGTGTTTACATATACACATCACTAGTTCTGTTGTGGAGAAGGGATTAAGGTCATCTTTAACAAAATACATCAACTGTGATTTCTTATAGTAAGTGAAACTCCTGTTATCCTTACTGTCAGGCAGATAACAATCCCAGTAAAGATAAGTCTGGGAAAAGGTAATTTAGATATTTTCCTTTCCTTCATATACCATCTAGGAATATTTTGAATGAAACATAAGTACAAAAAATATATACAGATCCTTTTACTTTCCCTTTTACTTCAGTAATCCTGTTCTCAAACCTAGACACATAGACTCTGCCTTGGAATTTTTGCAATCCATTTGTGTTGATTCATGGGAAAGATCAAGGCTCAAGAAGAAGGACAACCATATAGATAATTTGCTTAGTAAAAGTAATATGTGTATATATATATGTATATGTTTATTTAATTGATTACTATGATGTTAATTAATATTCACATAATAATAATTGTGTTACACTTAAACCCTCCTTAAAGGCTTTCACAGTATAATACCAAGATGCCATTTTGACTGCATTAATTGCCTTCATTTTTCCATTCCTATTGGCTGTGTACATTACTTTCAGCATTATCTAATTAAAGCATGTCTTAAACCTATATGAAACTGATATTTACCAACATCATGCACTGCATGCTGCTCAAAATACTGACAAAATTCATAAAAGAAATAAAAAAATACAATTTGGCATAATCCCATTAACCCAGAATGGCTTACGAGTTTCTTGTTCCATGCAGAATCCCTACTAACTACAAGGATAGGAAAATGCAGCTTTAGTAAATGTATCACCATGGCAAAAGCAGTGGCCATTGGGTGTCGCTCTCAATCCATTCAGTTTTATACAAAATACTTTCTTTGGCAGTACAAATGTTTCTAGTCCGGTGAACAGCGGGTGCCCTCTTAACTGTTTGAGCATCCCTGCAGAGAAGAAAGAAAAGGAGAATGTCTGATTATGAGGAAAGACTTTTTTCCTTTCCTTTCCTTTTTTTTTTTTTTTATTTCTCTGGTGAAAACTGCTTCTCTTCCCCACCTTTGCTGTTAACCTCACCAAAGAAATAGAGAAATGGAAAAAATGGAACTGAGCTTCAAATCTTCGTTGTTAGGTGTCTTGTGTGTTGAAAACTTATACAGAAATAGATATTTGGGACCAAATTTTAAACCTGTTTTTTTATTGTGCGCAGATTGTGTGGATAGGGTTTGGTAAATTTAAAATCTAGTAGAGTCAAAGCTAAAGAATATATTTTATGCCCTAGGATAATAGTATTCACAAAAATGTCTCAAACTGTGGTACTGCAAACATGCAGGCTGAATTTGCCAGAACATTTTCTGCTGCTGCTCAGTCTACAAACTTCACGAACAACAGAACATGCTGAGAACACTGAAGGTGCCCACATGTGAAAGAAGTGAAGATGTGTAAAAAGAGAGAAGTATACTCTTCCTTTTCTCCTGTTGCATACAATTTTTGGACAGAATGCATACTTATTTACTGCTGTTCCCTTGCAAGACTGAAAGTAATAGGAATAACAGAATGAATAGTGTGAAGTTACTTCAGTAGAAGGTGTTAATTTTGGTCCTATTTTGACCTTTCTTGATGAGTTTGACACTTTCCCCTTTTGTCAAAATTCTGGGAAATTTCCCTTTTTCAAATATAACATTTTATTTCAAGTTGAAGATTTTCACTTTTATCCTTGGGATAGAGTAAAATGTTAATGATTTTTATATTACAGCATATTGGAAATGGGAAGGTTGAATTTCAAGGTTCCGCTACAGAACACAAACATTATAAATTTATAATAGACCACACAGCAAACAACTGAATATTCAGTGGCATTCAGTTTATTTTAATGTTTCTATTTAAAGTCATCACCAAGGCATAACACAGTATTTTCCAAATAAGCCCAGAATTGGTGGTAAGTAGAAAAAGCTGCATATTAAGAAGGTCAACAAACCAAGACAATAAAAGATTCAGGAAATTTGACATCTAGAACAGCTCAAGCAGGTAATATGCTTAGCTCTTTTGCAGCTAATTATCTGCTAGCTTGATCAAACCAAAAAGGCATTAAAACCATACATGAAGAAGCCTACTTTTCAAATGAGAGAACTGTTAAATACTTTGAGAAAGGTAATGGATAGATTTCAGAAACCTGTATACAGCAACTCTTCGGACAGGGAAATTATGTATATATATATGTGGCATTTCTTTTGGTACTAAACTGAACAGCACATCAAGCTAGTTCATGAATGCCTGTGTTTGTCTCAGCATACTTTTTGTTGAAAAGAAATAATAATAAAACCGGTATTTTTAAGCTGAATAACTTACTTTTTCATTTTATCTTTCTCCTATCCCCTAACTGTATTTCAGGTTTGTAAATCACCTAATTGGTTTACATTCTGTGTCATTTGTTTTCAACTTTAGGGCTGTTTTTCAAATAAGTGACATACATACCCATACAAATGTCACACTTTCCCAGTACTCAGAATGTCTGTAGGTATTCATGATTTTACTTTATTTTATTGGGAAAGCATATCCAAGTGGAACTTATAAATTGTAAATACGATGTAGGAAAATTTTTTGTTTTCATTTTGAAAATCGCCTTCAGTGTTTTGACGGAGATCCATAATTAGTTTTGTCTTTGTTGTTCTTTTTCATTTCTTTAACATATTCTGAAAAATGGGGGGGTACCTCTGAAGTGTCAAAAGAACTTAGTACTAGGCCTGCAGTTTCTTCTATTTAGACAAATAAATATTCACACTTTGAAGAATACAGTGTTTAATATTAGAGCCACCAGTAATCAACAGAACAAGTACATTAAAAATTATTTTTTTCAAGCAGTATATTTGTTTATAAGTGTTTCAAAAGAAGATTAATTTACTAGTGTGAGAGTTCAAAGAGGTAAGAATATGAAAAAGAAAAATACCCCGAAGCTATGTTGGGAACATAGCAATGAATTTTCATCACAGATAAAGGCTGAAATAATACAATAATTAGAAATCAGAGGATAGAAACAATATGAGGATAAGAGATAAGAGGATAAAAAAGAGGTGAATTTGAACTGGTAACTTTAGTGAAATTATTTATGTAAGTTGCCTGTGACTATGGAGATTTTTGGGAAATATTTGAAAAAATGTTAAGGTTAGATAATTTTGTGTCTGATGATAGATGAAAAATGAATAAACATATTTATGTTGTGCTCAGAAAAAGAAGCTCACATTTCTAGTAAAATGTGATTTCTGAATTAGTAATAACCTGGCAGATGTCTGTTGCTGCTGCTGAAACCTCAAGCAAGATGAGATAGATGTTTCCAAATTTAAAGATTTTAGAAAATAATGCAGCATCACTAATATTGCTCCTCAGTTTCCAAATCTGGCTTGTCATTTTCTTTTGAAAAAGGGAAACTGAATAGATATGTGAAAGAATATCTGAATAATGCAAGATTATCATACAGTCATGTTATAATCTGGGCAATTTCCAGTCCTCTGCCACAACTTTCTTCAGTGAATTTGATCAGTTCTCATCTTCAATATGTTCCACTGTGTTCAGCCACAAAATCAGCAAAGTGACGAGGGTAACATACACACTGATATGCTTTTTCAAATAAGAGACTTTATGAAGTAGTGGACAACCTACAATCTTTAAAGCATATTTTTAACTTCTAGTTGTATGTTGCACAATTTTTACAAAGCAGAAAATACAACACAGAATATATATTTATTCAGAAATATTGTAACTTAGTATTTGCACCCAGTTATTCAATACTGCTTGGATGAAGATAAATGTAGATTTTACCCACTGCAGACTTGGCAAACATTGCTAAAGCTCAGTTATTTTACTTTCTAAAAGTTGTTACAAAATTCAAATCTGAATTTTCATGCCAGATTCTTTTTTCAAGCAAATTATCAGGAATCTCTGTCTTGCTCTTTGGTCATGGAATTCAATTATTCTGGTTGTTCTTTGTGTTGCAGAGCTGCGAGCTTTTAGGGCTCTCGCGAGATCGAAACCCCCCTGTGAGCCACGTAGCACTTAGAAGCCATTGCCACCTTGCTGTAAAGTGCTGATTCATTGTAGCTCATTAGTGCGCATGCTTATCAGTAGGCCATAAAAGCTGTGAAGTAGAAACAATAAAGGCCATTTGCTGCTCATCGGATCGGTGCCTTTTCTCAGCTGATGGCCCTGGTCGGGCGGGTCGTGGAGCTCAGACCCAAGCGGGACCAGTTTTTGCAGACCGAGGTCCGTTGGGAGGTTAACACTTCGAAGAAAGTTAACTTAGAGCAGCAATTCATACTATATAGAAAATATCAGGATAACAGAAACAGTGTCCCTGGTTATTAAGACGCATAAGAATTAAGATAAAATATAAAACAGAAAACCTCTAGCTTTAAAATACAAGATCAGAGAAAATCCTACTTGTATGACATATATTAGACTTTGTGGATCTTGAGCCTTATCTTGGGTCTGAGAACTGAAATAACCTGTTAATATTGGTTAATTCTAGCTAACAGCTAGTTCTTTTTTTTACTGTCCCTCACTATTTGTCTCCTCTAGGCGAATCTTCCAACTGTGAGATAAATAGGTTCATGGTCTGCTGGGTGGAGAACTGACTCAAAGGGCAGTAGTGAAAGGGGATACACCTGGCTGGCAGCTGGGCACTAGCAGCGTTCTCCAGGGCTCGATTCTAGGGCCAGTTCTGTTCAACATTTTTTCAACGATCTTGATGCAGGAGTTGGAAACATTCTTAGCAAGTCTGCTGTTATCACACTGGGCGGTCCTGCTGACTCTCCAGGGAGGTAAGAACTGGCAGATGGATCTGGATTGGTTGGAGCACTGGGCAAACATAAATGGAATGGAAGTTCAGGAAAGATAAATTCAGAGTTGTTCATCTGTGGTAGAACAATGCTCGTGAATATAAGTTAAAACTGCAATTATTGTGAGATTACTAACCAGGTTAAAAATTATTCTGTATTTTCTTTTCTGAGTGGAAGAGATCAGATAGGACTCTGTGCTCTTGTTGAACGCATAGGTATGGGTCTTTTGATTGAAAAGAAGAGGTACATTTGCCTATACTGTTACTACACAACTGCTCTCTCAAAAATCTGTTCCCCCAAAAAGTACACATTTTGCTCTCATCTGCTTTGTTATGAATAATAAATGACTTAAAACTGTTTTGTTTTTTTTTCACCAGGTCTCTTCTTTATACATAAAATATATATATTTTACTGTAATGAATATATTTCAAAATGACTTTAAATTGAAAGAGTGAAAATTTAAGTCAGGTGTTAGGAAGAAATTCGTTATTCAGGGGATGGTGAAGCATTGGATCAAGCTGTGCAGAGAGGTTGAACGTGCCATATTCTCTGAGATGTTCAAGGCCAGATTGGATGAAGCCCTGGGGTTGGAACTTGATGACCTTTAAGGTCTCTTCCAACCTAAGCCATTCTATGATTCTATTTAAAAAGTTATAATTTGCTGAAACTGACAAGTCTACTTTTCTATAAACTGATAGTCCACTAAATCCCAACAAACTCGGGATTTTCATAAAGTAACTTATCCAACTGATCACTAAAATAATTTTTTAATTGGCCCAACATGAAAAACCCACTTATTACCTGATTTTCTCCTAAATTAGACAAATTTATAGGTAAGATGTGTTAACCATAATATTTTTTAAGATAGTTATTCTGTCTGAGGTGCAGAAGCTGTGGCTTTAGAAAGTATAGTCTGCTACTATCACCTCTTGTCATGTTCCTCATAAATCCTTCTCTACCTAAAAACAGAGGTTATTGGGTATGGGCAAAGGGGAGAATTTTGACTGATGTGAAAGGGAGTGGTACAGAACAGGGAGTGATGAAAGGAGAAGGCACAGAAAGATCAACCAAAATAAAAGAAAAACAAACATAAAATACGATGCTGACTATCATTGTCATAGAAACTTGAACAGACACAGGAAGATGTTGATGAAGGCAGAGGCCACAGCAGCAACGAGGAAAGTACAAATGTTCTGAAGGAATACAGGTGTCAGCCATCTTGTGAAATCATAATGAATGAAACATCTTTAAGAATCATTAAGAAGTACTATCTTTCCAAATTTGTGGGCACATTTTTTGGTGATTGCCATTGTAATTTGCAGCTCTAACACACAGAATGGCCAGGGGACAGGGACATTAATCTTCTATACTGAAAACAAAATATTCTTTCTGTTGGCTGAGTCATTATTTTCTCTTTTTCACAGCATTAGTGGTAAATTTCTTTTTCTGAAGGTTGACAATAACTTTTCCATATAAAGATAAAAGAAAGTTAGAAAAAATAAACTCTTGAAATAAACATCTCCTCATGAGTTAAAAAGGCGATTTATTTAAAATTTAATGAAATGTGTTTTTTTATGTATTTGTTGTATTTTGTCACAGCAGCAAGAATATACATAATTTATATCTTGTTTATAAGCCTAACAAATGTGTTTTCCGGAGATAAGGGGTCTGTTTCTAATACCAGTTACTCTTTGCATAGCAGAACTTTCCTAAAAGGTTTATGAACATTACTTATGATTATTTGTTGATGTTACTGCTTTCTTTAATTGTAGCCTCTGCCTTGCATGCCAGAAACCCTGATGTTTATTTACTTCATTTGATGACCAGTGAAGATCAGCTTTCCTGCAATTAATTCCACAGACTAGCAACCTGACATTGGCCTGCAGACGTACAGCTCTGTCAAGTAAGAAATTCTAACATTTAGTTCCTGTATAAAATCATTCAGAGTCCATAATTCTATGATTTAAAAGTCAAAATCCTGGGTACAAGATCTTTGTTACTGAATTTACCTTGATGGTTTTAGCTTTGTATTCCAGTAATTTTGCATCTAATCCAATGCATTAAAAATCCAAATGCCAAGTCTTTTATCAAATTAACTATTTTTGCTAGATTTTCTAAAGGTATAAAATGATTCCTACTTAAAAACTGTAATGAAGTGCTACATTTTCTGGAGAATTATGCTCTTGAAAATATGTATCCTGATGCTCTAGTAGAGATTAACCTGGAAAGGTTGTGGATGGAATCTTGGCTTATCCAAATTCAGTGACAAAAATACTATTGATTTCAGTGAAGTCAGGGTTTCACTCAGCAAAATGAAAGTATTTTTAAAAATTCTACTTGAAATTCAGTCTCTGCCTCTTATGGGAAGAAACAAGTTGCTGATTATTAAGGTGTTATCATCCTTTCTTCTTTCATTCTCTGTTCAGCAGTGAAATAACACATACCGGTGGCAAAATAGGTTTTAGAGTTATCACTCAGGGAGATGAATGGAGGACTTGTGTACTTCACTCCTAGATCTACTTTTGTTGCAGCTGAACTGTCAGCTCTTGCTGGTACCGCTCTATGAGTTTCCTTTTGCAATGTTTTCTTCACTGCGACAGACTCCTAAGCATAGATTTTTCTTCCAAATGAGTGCTTATATTGCAGTTACATGGCCAGGATTTGATTTACCACACTGCTGGGAGCTAAGTTGATGTAACCCCAGCTCGCAAGACACCAGCTTGATAATCTGCGAAATTAAACCTCTGAAGAGTCAAGTGGCCTTGAGAACAGATACGAAGTTTGTGTTCACTCTTATCTTTAAGGTTTCTGTGTACAGAGCTGGTTTAGCTGCCTGCCTCCTGGTCCCCAGTGATTATAAGCAAGCCTCTGTGTATGCCTCCAGGTGATTTTCCTTGTGCTGTGTTGATACCATTAGAACAAGTTATGCTTTGTGGGTGGGAGGCTGGAATATTGGATTTGGACACTGGAGGGGGGCAAAAGTTGTTTTTCTTCTTCTGTAACTAAGCCCCTTTGTGAACTTGTGCAAATTAGTTCACCTCAATAATTTATCCAATGTGAAGAAAGAGAATAGATCTTCTTAAGAAGAATCACCAGTTCTTAGGTCATCACAGAATCACAGAATTGTAGGGGTTGGAAGGGACCTCTAGAGATCATGTAGTCCATCCCCCTGCCAAAGCAGCTCTCTAGACCAGATTGTACAGGTAGGCGTCCAGGAAGGTCTTGAATCTCCAGAGAAGGAGACTTCACCACTTCTCTGGGCAACCTGTGCCAGTGCTCCATCACCCTCACTGTGAAGAAGTTACCACATACATTTGTGCAGGACTTCCTATGCATCAGTCTGTGGCCATTTCCCCTTATCCAATCACCACACACTGCTGAGAAGAGTTCAGCCACGTCCCTTTGCCTCCTGCTCCTTAGATATTTATAGACGTGGAGCAAATCCCCTCTGAGTCTTCCTTTTTCAAGGCTGAACAGACCCAGGTGTCTCAACCTTTCTTCATAAGGGAGGTGTTCCACGCCCTTTATCATCTTTGTGGTTCTCTGCTGGACTTTTTCAAGGAGATCCCTGTCTTTTTTGTACCAGGGAGACCAGAACTGGACACAGTACTCCAGGTGAGGCCTGACCAGGGCAGAGTAGAAGGGGAGGATCACCTCCCTTGACCTGCTGGTCATGCTCTTTTTAATACATCCCAGGANGACGTTGGCCTGCAGATGTACAGCTCTGTCAAGTAAGAAATTCTAACATTTAGTTCCTGTATAAAATCATTCAGAGTCCATAATTCTATGATTTAAAAGTCAAAATCCTGGGTACAAGATCTTTGTTACTGAATTTACCTTGATGGTTTTAGCTTTGTATTCCAGTAATTTTGCATCTAATCCAATGCATTAAAAATCCAAATGCCAAGTCTTTTATCAAATTAACTATTTTTGCTAGATTTTCTAAAGGTATAAAATGATTCCTACTTAAAAACTGTAATGAAGTGCTACATTTTCTGGAGAATTATGCTCTTGAAAATATGTATCCTGATGCTCTAGTAGAGATTAACCTGGAAAGGTTGTGGATGGAATCTTGGCTTATCCAAATTCAGTGACAAAAATACTATTGATTTCAGTGAAGTCAGGGTTTCACTCAGCAAAATGAAAGTATTTTTAAAAATTCTACTTGAAATTCAGTCTCTGCCTCTTATGGGAAGAAACAAGTTGCTGATTATTAAGGTGTTATCATCCTTTCTTCTTTCATTCTCTGTTCAGCAGTGAAATAACACATACCGGTGGCAAAATAGGTTTTAGAGTTATCACTCAGGGAGATGAATGGAGGACTTGTGTACTTCACTCCTAGATCTACTTTTGTTGCAGCTGAACTGTCAGCTCTTGCTGGTACCGCTCTATGAGTTTCCTTTTGCAATGTTTTCTTCACTGCGACAGACTCCTAAGCATAGATTTTTCTTCCAAATGAGTGCTTATATTGCAGTTACATGGCCAGGATTTGATTTACCACACTGCTGGGAGCTAAGTTGATGTAACCCCAGCTCGCAAGACACCAGCTTGATAATCTGCGAAATTAAACCTCTGAAGAGTCAAGTGGCCTTGAGAACAGATACGAAGTTTGTGTTCACTCTTATCTTTAAGGTTTCTGTGTACAGAGCTGGTTTAGCTGCCTGCCTCCTGGTCCCCAGTGATTATAAGCAAGCCTCTGTGTATGCCTCCAGGTGATTTTCCTTGTGCTGTGTTGATACCATTAGAACAAGTTATGCTTTGTGGGTGGGAGGCTGGAATATTGGATTTGGACACTGGAGGGGGGCAAAAGTTGTTTTTCTTCTTCTGTAACTAAGCCCCTTTGTGAACTTGTGCAAATTAGTTCACCTCAATAATTTATCCAATGTGAAGAAAGAGAATAGATCTTCTTAAGAAGAATCACCAGTTCTTAGGTCATCACAGAATCACAGAATTGTAGGGGTTGGAAGGGACCTCTAGAGATCATGTAGTCCATCCCCCTGCCAAAGCAGCTCTCTAGACCAGATTGTACAGGTAGGCGTCCAGGAAGGTCTTGAATCTCCAGAGAAGGAGACTTCACCACTTCTCTGGGCAACCTGTGCCAGTGCTCCATCACCCTCACTGTGAAGAAGTTACCACATACATTTGTGCAGGACTTCCTATGCATCAGTCTGTGTCCATTTCCCCTTATCCAATCACCACACACTGCTGAGAAGAGTTCAGCCACGTCCCTTTGCCTCCTGCTCCTTAGATATTTATAGACGTGGAGCAAATCCCCTCTGAGTCTTCCTTTTTCAAGGCTGAACAGACCCAGGTGTCTCAACCTTTCTTCATAAGGGAGGTGTTCCACGCCCTTTATCATCTTTGTGGTTCTCTGCTGGACTTTTTCAAGGAGATCCCTGTCTTTTTTGTACCAGGGAGACCAGAACTGGACACAGTACTCCAGGTGAGGCCTGACCAGGGCAGAGTAGAAGGGGAGGATCACCTCCCTTGACCTGCTGGTCATGCCCTTTTTAATACATCCCAGGATACCATTGGCCTTCTTGGCAACCAGGGAAAACTGCTGCCTCATGGCCATCCTGTCATCCACCAGGACACTCAGGTCCCTCTCCTCTGAGCCCCTCTGCAGCAGGTCATCCCTCAACCTGTACTGGTGCATGTGGTTATTCGTCCCTAAGTGCAAGAGCCTACACTTGCTCTTGCTAAACCACATCTGGTTCCTTTCTGCTCAACTCTCCAGCCTGTCCAGGTCTCACTGAATGGCAGGCTGAATAGTTGGGCAGAAAGGAACCAGGTGAGGTTTAATAAGAGCCTTTATCTAAGGCAGAGCAGCGACTGAGGGTGCTGTGGCCAAAGCACTGAGGTACATAAGATGAGATGTGATAATTCTTGGAGAGAGGCAACAGAGGACACTTAGAGGTGACTGTTCTTGTCTTTATCCCTAACTGAAGCTAATGTAGAACAGTGTATCACCTGTTCTCTTTGTTTTCCAGTTTCCAGAACCATTTGTCTACTAAATAAGCATTTTATTTTTAAAATACTGTTGAATTACATATAGATGTGGCTGATACAGGAAGTTTGCAGATATATTTAGATATTTTTAAAATAATAATGTGAAATTAAAAACCTTTTTGCCAGTGGAGAGCAAAGAACTGGTGAGATGAGCAATGAAAATTCAATGAAGTAATAGAAATATATGAGTAATGGATCTTAAAAATGGGCTAGGATGCTAATATTTACACCATGTAATTATGGTTTTGATCTTATTGTCAGAATTTGGGGTGTGCTGGTTTCTTCTTTAAAGACTTTACAATGCAAACCTGTATACATATAACGAAAGCATAAATTTCTGCGTTCTTCTGTACATGAGAAGATCAAAAAAAAAAAAAACCAGCAGAAATGCTTTCATTCAAAATTTCAAATATCTCTTATGTGGTATAGCTGCTTTTTCAAAATCTGATTTGTCTGTCATTCACTGCACATCAGCTGCATTGTGTTTCTGCTGGTTTTTTTTTAATCTTCACACCATTGTAGAACTACAAAACAATCGATTACTGACCAAGGTTCTCCTTATTAGTATCTAACTACTTAAGTGTTAAGTGATAGGAAACCCACCATACAAGTTGGCATACTGTATAGGCAGGTTGTCCCCACAGTGGCCTGCTGGTGTACTATATAATACAGAGAACACACAAGGATCTTGATCTATCAATATATTTTCTATTTGTAGGTTGCTCTACTTTAAAGCACAGTGCCTGGGTAACCCACCTCCATATCTGGGGTTGGGTGAGATACTAGTGAATGTATCTGTTTCATATCTTCAGCCTCCAATCTTCCCTTTGGTGTGTTCCAGAGCATGGGCAATGCACATGGCTCAAGGTGTGATGATGCATTATATATATTTGTGACAGGTGAATGTGAAGTTGAAAACAGACCTGAACAGATATTAAAATGGGGCCTTAGGCTAACCTTGTCCTATATCAAATCCCGTTGCACTGATGCTAGTGCTGCAACAGAGAAAAAAATTTTGGAGGATGTCTGTAAGCAGAAAACTTGTGCCATGTTGCCTTGCACTCTGGGAGCTGTGTTACCTGTGGACAACCCCTTCTTGTCTGGGTAACTCTGATGACACCAAGCAGGGCCAAGCACACAGGTACCCAAGTTTTGGCTGTCCCCAGGTCAGCACTGGCTATCCCTGGTCTGCTCTGTTGTTTTTTTTTCAGTTATCGTGCAAGAGGGAGCATCTAACCACGCCCTCACTTAATGTGCAAAACTTCACTAAATACCTAAACAACCCAGAACATAAATACTTAAAGACTACAGTAGTACAATACAAAGGTACAAAGTATTATTTACGTATTTACTTTCCCAGAAGTTGAAAAAATGTGGCTGCAGCAGTTTCTCAAATGGCTCTTGATATAGCAAGAGTAAATTACTGATGTTTGGTTAAAAGGGCTGTAAAAAAACAACAGTGGAAGACCTTAGAAAACTCAGTTAATTTTTTCCTATTAGGGTATTAAGGTCACCCGTATGAATCTTCTGCTAAGGTTGCCTGTGCTTTCCCTGAGTTGGAGAAGGTTGCTTAGCAACTTCCTGGGTCAAGTCATGTGAAAAAGCAGTGTGATTACATAAAAATGTTTACATTATAATTGTTAGGGGAAAAAAAGGTACTTTTCACTCACCAAACACATTTCTAAATGACACTGGCTTAGTAAAAAAAGAAAACTATAGATTTGAGTAACCTGAAAATTTTTTTTTACTCTGCTAAAGCACTTGAGGCACCAACATTCACTGAACCCCAACTCCCAACAGCTAGCTTTGAATTTTCAGCACCTGTATTTTCAGACAAACCCACTTCAGACCTTCACTGTTCAGACCAACACTCCACTGGTTGCAATACACCTCGATAACAGAATAAAATTGCTTGTCTCTGTAAAGAGAATTAATGGCATTATGACATTTACTCAACACATAAAGTACTTAAACACATCAGAAAAGATGTGACTCTGTAAAGGACTTCAATTTTTAGATGACAAACTGTCTTTAAGGCAGTAAGATTTTCAAGAGCCTATTCAGATTCCTTATATGAAACTTAGTAAAATCACCATCTTCTTGTTCCTTTTATACAGATTTTTTTCTTCAGAGACTTGGCACAGCCTCCATCACTGAAATTTAGGAGCAGCATTACTGTCTGTCAGATTCAACCAACAAATGTATGATAAGTTACAGCTGAGTCTCACATCGCGTGGTTTCTTGATGCCTTTTTCATTTTACTCTATTAAATATTTTCCCCCCACCTCTTTTATTTTTTTCCCCAGAAAGGTAAATTCACATGTTTATGAAGAGTTTGATTAAAAATTCTAATGCTTTAGCCTAGCTAGAAGCAGAGAAAGGAAAACCTATTATCATAAAGGATCTGACTCAAACTTTCTTTGCTGAAAGACCTAGATTTGAAAGGAGGCTTTGACCAATATGGTGATAGTTACCTTTGCAGGGGTTCAAAAGTCACATTCTTGTTAAAGAACATTTTGGCTAGGTGCAGCAACAGGCTGAGTTTCGGAAAAAATCCTTCTCCATTTGGATATATTAACAAAATCTTAAAAACAACTCTCATTGATATGATAATTTGCTGATAGGGAATAAACATTTTTCACAGATCAAGAGTTCATGTTGTTAAGATGGTGCCTCCACTACCTTATCTAATTCTGTTGTTAAATTAGAGAAGTTATCTTATTCTCTTCCTAACCACGCTTATCAGTGATTCTGACTTCTGTTCATACCTGACCTGTTGGAAGCAGACTCCTGTTACCTATAGGCAAGAATGTCTTGCATTCTTGCTGCAGTGTTTTCAGTGCTCTCCCTAGTGGGAACATTTTTTTTTTTAACCTCCATTACTCTCAGTTGGTCAGTTAAATCCCATTGTTCGTAGTTCTGCAACATCTCTGTTGGAGTAGATATATTTTCCTTGCTCATGAAATGGTGTGAATTAGTGTCCTAACAAATGTATTCTACCTACCTGCTGGATCTTCAGATAAATATGATTTTCTACTTTGTATTTCCAGATCCAAAGAAGGGCAATAAGGCTCGTGAAGGGCTTGGAGAATATGCCCTACAAGGAGAGACTGAAGGAACTGGGGCTGTTTAGTCTGGGGAAAAGGAAGCTGAGGGAAGACCTTATTGCTCTCTTCCATTATCTGAAAGGTGCGGAGTTGATCTCTTCTCACTGGTGACAGGTGACAGGAGAAGGGGAAATGTCCTTAAGTTGCACCAGGTAAGTTTAGGTTGGATGTCAGGAAGCACTTCTTTACAGAAAGGGTTGTTAAACACTGGAATTGGCTTCTCAGGGAGGTGGTTGAGTCACCATCCAAGGATGTATTTAAAAAACTGTTTGGATGTGGTACACAGCGACATGATTTAGCAGAGGGTTGTTAGAGTTAGGGTAGTATGGTAGGTCATGGTTGAACTCGATGATCTTTAAGGTCTTTTCCAACCTGAATGTTTCTATGACCCACCTATGAGGACTGCTCCAAAAGTAATGTCTCTTAATTTATTATGTTGACCCATGTTGTCAGAGGTGGAAGTTGATGTTGGAACCTGAATCATCTCTCCAATATTCTGTTAGAATTTGCTGCTGTGCAACATGTAGCAGCAGAAGAGCAGTCTGACAAAATGGCATCTGACATGGAAGTGAGTATGAAGTAAAGTTATGTAATTGAATTCCCCAATGTTGAAAAAAATCGCATCCATTGATGTTCATTGATGCTTTCTGAATGTTCACAGAGACTAAACAGTGGATGTGAGCACAGTGAGGTGATGAACAGTGAATTTCAGCTGTGATGACAGTGACAGGGGGTCACCTTCTCTGGTACAGATGTTTCTGAGTATGATATTCAGACTCTCACTTACTGCTGGTGAAAATGCACAACTAATGGTGATGACTATGTTGAAAAATAGAGTTCTGTGGCTGAGAATTTGCTCTATCAAATAATATTATTGTGCCTTTTGAATCTGTTTTAGGTTTCATAAATATGCTATGAATACTAAGACGATTATCTGTGGTTTAGAAATACTGAAGAAATTATGTATTTCTTATAAATTTTAAGCCACCTGAGATTTGAACATACTCTGTTTAGTTAGCTTAATATTGGTGCATTGAGTAAGAGTGGCATGAGATTATTAATTTCACAGTAAATGGACTGAAGAGCATGCAAAGCCTTTATTAAGGCTGCCTAAAGCTATAATGTGAATTGATACCTATTAGTCCACCTTTATCCCTGACATAAACACTCAGGTAGATTAAATGAGTGTTTAAAAGGGTAAAAACTTGTTTGTTGTCTCACAATCCAGTTAAGATGTACCTGTGTGAAAATGACACGAGATCAGATCCAGCTTTTCGATTTATGAAAAAAGAAATAAAATGAAGGCAGCTTTGTCAAAACAGTCTGGAATACCATAACAAGCAATTGAATATATTGAAAATTGCTGGAGGGAAGAGGAAGAAGAGCATATACATCACTGACATACTTCATCACTTCACATACAGACATCACATTCAATTAAGTATAGAATTTGCTGCCAACAAACTTGACATGTACACCTAGGGAATGTCACCAACCCCCCAAAGTCAATATTCAAGTTATGATGGACTGACAGCTTAACAGTTGAGTGAATGTCCTCTGATTTTATCCATTCTTTTTCCAGAATTTTGCAAAGTCCTTGTAGCACAAACAAACAAACTTAATTAAGCTAAGGGATATGGCTGAGCACAAACCTAAAGCCCGCAATTCATACAGTACTGAAAAATTGTATTATAAAACAGTATTGTTGGTATTTTGATCCAAACATACTTTTTTATTATTTACTGTCTCAACAAAGATTAAAAATCTGACACTGTTTCAGGGCAAATTTTTTGAGAGTAATCTAATTATGTCTTCATGACAATGATTGCTACTATTGTACAAATGAAAGAGGAATTCTTCAAAATGTTTTCACAGTCTTGTGCAAATAACAAGCAACTCAGTCATCTACTGTTTATAGATCTTTCTTACATGTTCTGTGTGTGAAGTAGATCTGTTACAAGTTACCAGTTACAAGAGTTATTGGATTAAGTTTAGATAGAATTTTGGATTGAGAAAGTAAAGTGCTATTTAGAGATTATATTATTTGGTTTCTAATTTGTCATTCACTTTAAACCCATCAGAAGCAGGAAAAACCTGGTGGGTATAAAGAAGTGTAAAAACTCAATAAAACAAAATGAAGTGTCAATGTTCTGATGTAGCAGCATTTGGCTGTCAGCAACTGCTTCAAATGTTGTTTTTCAGTAAAATAACATGGAATAGTATGTTGATTTTCTTTTGGATTTTACTAATCACAACATTTCAACTGTTTGCCATAAATTAACTAATCTTCTTTTTAATTCTTTTTCACAGACCAAGTGCAATTAAGCCATTTTGTTAATGCATTGCATAGCCCTTGTTGTTTACATGGATTCATGATGAAGATCATATTGTATAGACAAGAAGATATATAGAAAATCACTGTATTCATTTTCAAACACAGATTTTCACGAGAAAACAGCACAAAGAAACATCTAATTTCCATAGGTACTATTCTACTCTTTAGTGAGCTGGCATTTGTTATGCTTGTCACCTACAGAGGAAGAAAACAGTTATTTGATTGTTTACAAGGATGTTACAAAAGAAAATATTTTTCCTGTACCATTCTAGGATCCTGTTAATTTATCAGTTAGGAGTTTTATGGTCTGTAAAGATGCAAGCACTAGAGACGCACAAACTAGAGAGAATTCAGGAACACAGATTTGAAAGCACTCACTTAAGCTTAGTAGAAACAAAATGTATTCTTAAAAATATAACTGTTAAAATATTATCTGAACACAACTCCTTTAAATTTTCAATAAGACTGCTGCTCCAATATAATATTCAAACAAATGGAATAAGTCTCAATTACTGAACGCCATTTTAAGTTGAGAGCAAGGAGAGGAGGATTTTTTTTATTTTTTTTTTCATGGTGAATTCAAAGGTACATAAAACAACTTCTCAAAGTGAAACAGCAAGCGAATTGCAGAACTGGGCAGAGAATCCAGGTTTTCTGCTATGCAGTCCTGAATGTCTTCTAATGATCACACTAAACCTTTTGATAATGCTGAGATCGTTAGCTTTGAATTATTAGTACTGTACCTTTTACTAAATAAAATCTACTTAATTTCTGAGTCAAGATCTTATTAAGCATCTTATATACACCAGATGTGTTTTACATTGTGACCTGTCCTTACGTGGACCCACATGAACAGTGTTCACCTGGTTTCTACTATAAGGGCAACATTTCCCTTGCTTTACTATTGAAACAAAAAGTCACTGTTCTTCATCTGCACCCACATGTTTTGCAAAACAAAAGGCAACAATGGCTTTTTTTCTATTCTGTAGTTGTTTGTTAGCATAACAGCAGTGGTTGTATAGAAGTCTTGACAAAAACAAACAAATCAATTCATTAACATTCAAAATACACTTGCACACTGCTTGAGTTGTTTTTTTCTCTAATGCTGCACCTGTACATACACTAATTTCTTTTTCACCAGGGGCTTTTTGGCACAACAGCAAAGCAAGAGAAATGTTACCTTTTTCATAGAAAATGAGTGGGCACCGTACATTTTGTCAAAACAAGAAAATACTGACCATGTGGTAGGTGACAAGAAAAAAAGAAGCATAACCTGGAACAACAGTAGTTCCAGCTCATTGGAGCTCACTGTGTTATGTGCTTGAAAGGCTTTAGAAATATGACAAAACCAAAAAAAAACACAAAAAACACAAACCAAAAAGCCTATAACCATGTTTGAGAAACTCAGAATAGGAACAGCTGATGTCCTTATCACCTCTCATTTAAATTCCTGGAGGCAGTTCTGTTTAGTACCTTGCCAATAATTTGTTTATTTCCAGGTGTTTTTATATTTCACTTTTTTTTTCCCTCAAACATAAATGTTTCTAAAGAAATATCAGTGATGGATGGTAAACGGCTCCCACAGCAATAAGTTTTCAGTCCTTGCTATCTCACCATATTTTGTTTACCTCGAGAAACCTAAATTCATTCTCCTGCTGTTAACAAATGTTTCTGCTCATATTGCTCAAATTTTGGCAGTAATCTTATGAAACAGCAACTGAGGTCAAATGCAGAAATTATGCAGGAGTCTCTTAGGCTCTCTTTAGTGGTCTGGCTTAAAAGCAGCAACCTCTTGTATACTTTGTCAGTTGCTAGGCATGGAAGTTAGAACAAATGGCATTGGATTTCAGTTCAGTTTCTGCAAATGCCTCATTTACATGCAGATTTAGCTATGAGGATAACTGCAACCTTTGCTATATTTTGTACCTCTTCAGAACTGCTACTTCACTGTTGCAATGGGATGGCAAGCCAAAAAAAAAAATCTGCCTCCTTAATCTAAATGAAATCACTAACTTCAGTGAGAGCATGTAGTGGTATAAAAAGATAGAGATGGGGTTTAAGAACTTGTTACTGTAAAAAGCCAGAGTAGCTGATGCACTTGTATAATCTGTATTTACAGGCTGCACAAAAATAAATGAAATATGTGAATAATATATAGAGAATTGAGAGATATGTGTAATGGAGGAAAGTTAAAAGGGAAATGGATTCATTTGGAGGCTATCATAAAACTCTTAACATCAGAAACAAGAATACAAAATCTGATATTTTATTAAATGCAGTATTAAATTAAAACCCCAAATGGGGGCATACATAACTGTTCTGATGTGTTAAGCAAATTGTGTGTATTTTTGTTTTTGTTTGTTTGTTTGTTTGTTTTCCAAGAAATATCAAAGAGAGGCTCTATTAAAGTCACTGACATCTTTATTTGCATTTGTTTAATGGTCTTCAACTGTAACTTGGCAGAAAAGAGACCACCAACTGATCAAAATGGTCAACTCTAAACACTGCTGAAAGACTACATTTTTCAGTTAAGTACACTCTTCAGTGGCAGAGGCCTCCAGTATTTGTTAAAAAGAAGGCTGCTAGCAGTCGATATGCACAAGTAGTAGTTTGTAACTGAAATGCTAAGTCGCAGCTCCAACCAGTGACTGAGCACCTGTTGGAAGGCAGGGCCAACCCAGGGAAGCACAGGTGCGTGCAATGCATGACCGGAAGGGTAGAGCCAGGATCCACCCCTTTCCAGATCTCATTTAAGGGTTGGCAGTGGCGTGACCGGTGTCTCATTTGGAGTCTCCTGTTTGTTTGACGACTGTACATGCCTTCCAAAAGTAAGTGATTGGTTTTGTTTTTGTTTTTTTAATCTTCTGTCCCTACAGCTGTTATGTCTGAGTGAATTGTTGCTTGCTGTTGTCTGCAACCTTGCTGCACTTTCCATTGCATTACACAGTTATAGCAGTAGACTGTAGTGAGTTCATCTCTGATCGGCAGTATTGGTGTTGGCTTGTGGGTGTGATCTGGCTGGTGAACATGTCTCTGGAGTTAGTATATCACCACATAATTTAATTATGTGATCTTAAAAGAATATTTTTTTGAAGCTTGAGAAATCTGTGACTAAGAATCATGGTTTTCTAGTCTAGAAGCTATTAGATAGGACCTGATATTGTCTTTATTGGTGAAACTCTGAGGGGCATTGATTACCTCAGATAAATAGAGGGTGCAGAAGAAGTATTTTTAGAGGAGAAGGGTTTTCCTGCTTGTGTCTAATAAGAATGTAAAAGACAAAGTATAGATTCTATTGTTTGAAATGACTTTCTCTGCAAGCTGACTGACATTATCTGTCTTAGAGCCTGAAAAGAAAGCATGCTTTTTTTTTGTTTGTTTCTTTGTATGTTTTGTGGTTTTCTTATGGGATTTATCAACTTTCTGATAGGAAATACGTATCCATATGATTGTTTTTATTTCCCTTTACAAAATGTTTGTGACATGACAAAAATAAAATACTTGATTTATATGATGTATTACAGTGTACATTTGCTAGCATCCATTTTGGGGTTGCTTTAGATCACAGATGCCTAACTATCTAGAAAGACACTTACTCTGTGTATGTGGGGATTGACCTTATGAGGTTAGTTTTAAATTGTCAGCATTCAAGAGTGTTCTGTTCATGGTGAGATGATGCAATGGCAGTGAATTTCTTTTCTGTGATGAGGATATTTCTTGAACATTCGAACAACTATGTAGAGGGTGATAGTTCAACAGGTACTTCCAGGTGCATTTAGATTTCATGCCTGTAAACATTAGCAATTGCTGAATATAAAATCGACATCTAGAAGGTATCTATACAGGGGCTGAATAACTTACAGTCAACAGTGACCAGATCCCCATTTTTGAAAAGGCAGGCAAGAATGTTAGATATATTTTAGGTTTGAAGCTGATTTTAAAAATACAGGATGGTAACTGTCTTACAAAGGGACAGAAAGCCTTACAGAAAGTGAAGTAAAACTGAGGGGGAAAGAAAATCAGGAAACATGGCTATATTTATTGGGAAAATGTAGAGGAAATGTGTGGGTAGGAATCAAGCAGTTTCCTTTGTGTTGTGGATTGCAGGTGGTACATCTGGTTACGCAAAACATGGAAAAAGCTGGAATACTATATGCCTTCTTTGCTCCAGTCTTTACTAGCAAGGTTAGCCTTCAGGAATTCTAGGTCTCAAAGACCACAGGTAAAGGATGTAGCAAGGAAGATGTAACCTTGATGCAAGAGGATCGGGTCAGGAAATACTTAGGCAAATTGCCCATACATAAATTTATGGGCTCTGGTATTGAACTACGAGCACAGTGTTTTTAATCTGAGCAGCCTATGGAGCTGGGTTACCTTTAGCTCACTATTTTGAAACTTGTTTAGATATAAGGAAGGAGGAGACAAAAACTGTGGTGGAAAACATATGATGGGATTCAGAAAGAGACTTGAATTTCAGTGATGACATTTTAGGCAAAATCTCAAAAATGAAGTACTTTGAGACTCCTATAGAATGCATGAATAGAAGTTAGGTACAGAAGATTGGAATTAAGGTGGGCAGCCTTCATAAGAGGAGGAAAAACTAAATGTATTGTTGAATGTGGCTGGTTGAAAATGCTGAGACAGTAGTTGGGTCTGTCCTCTTCAAAATCAAGTCATTTTGTAAACACTGATGCCATGGACTTCCCTTACCTGGGCTTTGGCAATTTGTTTGCTTGGTAACATATGGTTTTCTGAGTTTGTTGCTGACACTTGGCTTTACTTATCTGGGAAGAAACAGAACTAAGATTCTGGAATCTGTGTGTTTCAAAGGAACAAATCCTTTGTAGTTTGGGTGACTCTGTCATACATGAAACTATTCAAGACAGTTAGGCTTCTTCTCAGTTTTTTTTTGTGCGTGTGTGAGATAAGGAAGAGAGGCTACTCTTCTTTTGCAGAAATAGCCTATTGCTGTTTTGTTAAAGTTCGTAAATGAGGTTTAAGATTTGTTCTTCCTTGTGAAAGCAGTTCCGTCTGGATCTCCCATGTTATACATGCTTCTATGGAGCATAGGACTGTGGAAGAAGGAACGTAGCACCATTTATAGAAAAAAGGCTGCTTTCAGTGCAAATAACAGTTTCTCTTGGTTTTTAGAGTTTTGTTTTTAAGGGCATCCATAACAGGTAGACAGACATTTGAGAGCACTTGCTAGGTTGCTTCCCTCAGGGTTCCACTAGAGGATAGCTTAAATTCAGTTTATCAGTGTTTTGTTCTATCAGTAATTAAGTAGTTCTGCATCTAACTGCAGCTGGATTAGAGATGAGTAAGTGAGGAATAGATAATGACTGTGATACTAAATCTTTTTTTCAGGGTCATAATTAGTATTATTTTTCTGACTGTTGGAGAAAATATTCACTAGTTCATTTTCAGCAGTTTTCAGAATCTCTCAGTTTTGAGGAGGTTATTCCTTTTGACAGCCATAGTATTAGTTCAGATTAAAAAAAAAAATTAAAGCAAATCATTTCTCCTTAATGATTATCCAGTAATAAGAAAGCATCCTTTTGGATTCTAGCTTTCATAGCACTGAATAATACTGGCTGAGTCTTCTTTGTTGTTATTGATCCTGCTGCATATGTTGCACAAAGGTTGGAGTTGGTCTTCTGAACTTAATAAAGACTGATAACTTTCTTAAAGGTATTGTACACAATTAAGAAATTGTTTCAGATTTGTCTTCCTGTTAGCTAAATTTGAAATCTAAGATAAACATAAAAGTTCCAGATGCAGCAATTATTATGTATTTTGAGGATTAATTTTGCTTGTCAATTAAGTCTTCAGAACATATCAGCAAAAAATTAACGTAAGCTTTAAAAGCTATATTTTCTTCTATACAACAGCAGCTACTAGTATTTTACTCATCTCTTCTTCTCTGACAGAAACAATCAGAGAAATGTGCAACATTCATTCAGAGAAAAAAATAGAGAGAAGGTAGTGGAGAATGAATAAACATTTACCACAGTGGAACTTCCATTAGGAATTGTTTTCAGTGTTATATGTTACTGAGATTTTCTCTTAAAATAGAAAAATAGATGATTTATTTAGGCATTGATCCGTGGAAACAGAAAACAATTGCTAATAGAATTTTGATAATGTTTACCTGTTTTATCAGATTTTTAAAAAAATGTGTACTAGTTTTTCAACTATTTGCATCTTACCACTTGGGCTTCCCACATGGTATGCAGTAATCTGTTATATCTTCCTATCTACTGTGTGGTAACTGAACCACAAAAGCTTCAGAATCTTTCATGAACTGTTATCATGAAAGGTATGACACTATTGTTGGTTATTACAGGACTGGAAATTCTTTAAAATCCTGTTTATATTTTCTAAATCCTTTTACATTTACAACATACTTTATTTTTCTATTTAAAATTGTTCTATAAATGTGTAGGAGCAGGTTCAGTGTGGTGTTAGTGTGTACTGGAATTTACACCTCTTTTTTCCTCACTTTTAGCACTGAAGTGACAGTGTCAGCATACACTCTCTGCAGCTAAGTGTCTAGTTCTGAAGTTCCAGTATTAGTTTGTTGCATGTTTATGTACTAGAGTGGCTGTACTCAAAATTATTGATGTGATCCAGCAGGTAGCAACTGTTAACTATTTGTAGTCATTGGTATAATCCACTGTTAAGATTTTCCATTCTGTGGCATTTGTATAAGACTTAAAAATGCAAATTACATGTAATTAATATTTATAAAGGAAAACAAAACCAGAAGTCTTCCCTGTGACACTTCAGACAAATGGTACAGTAAATTATTCTAGGTTTGCATATTTTCACTCTTTTTTTTTAACTGTGGAGTATGATAAATTAAATTCCAAACTGGTACACAGGGCATAGATTTTATTAACTGGGTATTGTGCAGCATAGTCAATTACTACCACAATAAATCTTATTGATGCTTTTTTGTTCTCTGACAAAATTAAGTTCTAATTAACAGTGTAAGTAATGGGTCCTGAAATAGTTTAAATAGAAAAATATAGATTTTTGAAGTTGAATTATCTTCTTAAAACTCTCCAAAACATATGACTTGAATAAATATATCTGATAAGGAATTGCAGCAAGTCTTTGCAGAGACATATATTCTGTTATAACTGCACTGTGAAATGCAGACAGAAATCAGGTGTGCAACAACAGTATTGCAGCTACTCTGACAGGATGTACATGAATGAGTTTGCTCCGAAAGTAATGCCTCCCTTTTTTTTTCATGGAAACTATAACAGTTAGAAATAACACAATATCAATATTTGATAGAGCAATTTCTCAGGTACAAAAACAATCTCTGTACTTTTGCTGTCAGTGAAGAAAAGACTGCATGACATACCCATTTAAAGAGAAACTGCATCAGCAGGTGTGACCCACTCTTTCTGGATGCATAATCTGGAACGTGGCTTGTCTTTCACTCCACTGCTGCCACTGCTGAAATGCACCCGTTGCCTCACTGTGCTCACATCCACTAGTTTGGCTCTAAACATTCAACCAGAATCAGTGAAATGTTTTCCAAGTGAAGGAGTTCAACACATCTTTGCCTCAGACACCATTTTGTCAGACTGTTCTTCTGCTGCCATCTGGCAACACAGTGTAAAAGAGTACTGGGGGGATGATTCATCCTTTACTGCCATGTTACCAACACCCACCTCTGATATAGTGAGCCAATGTATATAATAAGAGGCATTGTATTTGTGGCACTTTTTAGAAACAGCTATTTTGTCTCTTCTGTTTAGGGCCATACCTTAAGTATCTTAGGACATCTGTTTGTTTATAGGAAGAATCAAGCAAATGTCAAAGAAAAATCTATAACCCACCTATATGCATTGGATATATTTCAATTATTCTTCAGAAGGAAAATAGAAACAACAAAGCAACATTAACGGAAAACAATCCTAACACCTATTGAAAATGCTTTTTCTTTCCTGGGTTCCCTGTCTCGTAATTTTTCCTCTAAGACTCCTCTTTTAACCATGGCTTCTTTCTCTGTTTGTTGTCACTTTCAGCTTCAGGTGGCTAGAGATGTCCTTCTTCTACTCTCCATGACATTTTCTTTCTTTTGTTCATCTCAGGCTGCTTCTTGGTTAGTTTAACTTTTCTCATTATACATCTCTGTTCCCTCAGTTGTTTGTTTATTTTTTTAACTGATTCAAAGATGTTGTCTTCACTATCCTCTTTCTACTATGGCTGTTGAACTGAAGAACTTAGTCTGAGTTTCCTGCATGGTGTTTGGGTATTTTTGGTAGGTTTTTTTTTTTTTTTTGGTCGTAGTCCTACTAAGTCTTAGTGTATGCTGACTCCAGGGTCTTACCCATCTGGTGCAACAATGGAAGGCAATACTAACAACTGGAGGAGGAACAGTCATTAAATAAAGGAGAAAAAAAGCTACTTCACACATTTTTTGAGAAATTTGCTGAGACACTGATTTATGGGCACAGTGGTAGAAATGGGCAAATCAGGGTTATTGACAGTGTGAAAGAATGTCTGTCTGGAAGGAGTCATGACGGACAGAAAGTGGAATAGAGTGGATTGTAATTCTGTAAAATGAATTTGTTAAATCATACAATAGTGTAACTGAGCGGGAATCTGTTCCCAGAACAGTAAATTGTGGATGGAAGAAGGACGCTGAAGGACAAATGGGATCAGGCTAACTATTGTTCGTTCCACCTAGCAGATGTCATCTCCATTTAACCACATAAAGTTGCACTGGTAATAATATTGTCTGCTTTTTTTAGGCCTCTGTTCAGCAAAGTGCACGTGCACATCCTTAGCTCCAAAGGAGTCCCAGTTCTAGGCAAAGAAACTTAGGTATATATAATTGAAGTCTAGGATGCAGTTGTTTCCTGTGAGAAAAGAAGTTGGGTCTTAATTTCTTTTCATTTCAGTTCAATGCATACAAAGCATTATGTTCCTATCTTCAAGCTCTATTTTAATGTTAATACTTGTTTGCTTTGTTCTTTCAGAGCAGTTAGCTGTCCCAAAGTGACAACCCATGCTAAACCAAACCAAATCCAAGTAAATGAATAACAATTTTCTTAAGGAACAGAATTTTCTGTGTGTCTGGGTAGGTCATCTTCTCTTTTATTTTCTGTTCTCTTCTTTCCTTTTTTCTGTATTCTAATTAGCTTCTCCAATCGCTTACTCTAATTGGATAAGCGCACATTTTTGCAACTGTTGTATAAGCACTCATGATTTTGACTAAAAATATATAGATATGGAGACAATACCATTTTCACTAACAGTGTATTCTAAGCATTTAGGTTTCCAACCAATCAAGTTGTATTTAGCCATAGCTGTACTTTCGTCCTGAATTAGCATCAGTTCTAAATTCGTATCAAAATTTCCTTTTTTTTATTGCTTTCCTTAAGCTTTTATGCTTTTACTGTTACTGGAACTTCTAAATTTCTTCTTTCTCCATGGTGCTGTTAATCAATATCATTATCAAAAATGAATATTGAGCAAACATACATCAGGGCTTCTACTTGTTTCTTGTGGGTCGCAAAGAACGTCTTTTTTTTTTAATTTGCTTATTTTTCCCTGAAAGCTTTCAAATTTATTCAGAGTGTTATAGATTTAGTAATCTTGGCAGGTTGTAATGCAAGGGTTTAAAGGAACTGATACCCATGATCTTACCTGATCTCTTTCTGTGGTGTTTTAGTTGTGATCTTTGAGATTTATTCTTGTTAGTAGTTCTTGGAAGCTCTTCCATGACTGAACTTTTGTTATTATCAATGACTGGACTAAGTAGTCAAGCTCCTCCAGTATCATGATATTGATACCTACTAACTTCAGTTGTCTGAGCGAAAAGGAACTTTTGCTTCCCTGGCTTGTGAATAAAGTTTTTGTGTTTGTCAGACTCTGATACTGTTAATTCACTTAAAAATAAATAAATAAATAAAAATTAAAAAAACTTAGATTTTTAAATTTTTGTTTTGATTTTCACTAGAAACAGCAGGGACAGGAGTATTTATTTTTTGCATTTTTCTCCATATGGGAATTTTTTTGCAATTATCTTGGTTGTCATTTACTAAGACCAATAAAACGCTTCGAGTAAATCTTGCTGTAGTCTACTTCTTCAGTTTTTGAAGAAATTTCCCCATGGCAAAATTCAATTCTGGTGCAGTTCTCAGCACGTGTGCTTCTCCTGGAGTTCTTCCCTAACGTAAGCTCTCAGATTTCATTTGGGAACTTTGTCTCTCTCAGTTGTATTTTTTGTTGTTGTTGTTTTTTAATTAGATTTTGCAAAGTTACTATTCCTCCCCAAATCGTGCCGTTGTATTTTGCCCCCCTGGAACGCATGGCTCTGCTCTCCCTTCTTCATTCACCTAGTGTACCTGTCAAGGATAACACCATGACAATTATTGGTGGAGAATGCAGGCAATGCAGAATCTCTACTCCATTGTAAAACTAGTGCAAAGAGGACTAAGGGCCTTTATGTACCTTAGAACATGTCTTCTTTTTAAGTTCCTCATGTTCAGTACCGGAGTCGTATCTGCATACAACTACTTTAGTGTACTGATGGAGTTACCTGACTCATGCCTAGACACCCTGGCTAATGTAACAGATAATGCGGCATTTGGACTGGTTTCTAGGTTCTCTTTCCAGTTCCTTACATATGTTCAGGATGCCAACGTAGCAACTGTGTTATCAGTTTCCTTGAATGTACTCCTTATGATAGGATTTTACATAATGTGGAGGAAGCTTTCCCCAAAACCAGAGAGTGCTGAATGGCAGGGAATGTGGAGAGATCTAGGAAAGAGATGAGAACCGTGGGGTCCTCCAGTGTCATAAGAGTTTACTCTTGGACACTTGTGCAATCCTAAGAAACTCAGCAAGTATTTGGGTAAGGGATCATGTGGCTCAGAAAGATCTGAGGAGGAACAGATTATTTGGGGCTTGGTTTGCACTTACTGAGTTATATTTAATACTATTCTGGAGAGAAACGGTTTCCAAACTGAGGTCCAAAGCAAAAATGTTACTTTCTATGAGGTACTGTTTAAATAACTTGGATATTCCAGTAACTAATCTCTTTTCAAAACTAAGAAAAATTGCTTTTAGTAGCACACTTATGTGTCCCAAGGCAATATAAGACTTGATCCTTCATAAACTTCAGTCTTTAATCCAGAATAACTGATCTACTTCTTGCCATCTGATAGGCTAAATAATTTCATAAAAACAGTATTTTGAAGTTGCATACACGTCTCACATAAAAAGAAGTATTAGAATTAATTGGAAATACAAGACAATATTCCTCGAAGATAGATTGGGAAGTATGTTTCCCACACGTATAATTTCTTTTTCAGTCTCTAACAGAATTCTTAACAATTGGTTATTTGGCTTAAATATTCTTTGACATGTAAAAAGCAAATCCAGCTATAACTAACCCAAATATACAAGTATACGGATTTGTAATGTTGTGTTGTTTGTTTTTTTTTTTTTCCTGGCTCAAGTAGAGAATCATCTGCCAGGTTTTTCTCAGAAAATGTCAGGAAAAAGAACAATTCCCACTGCTGTACTGGCACAGCATAAAACTAATGTATGTTTCAGCAGCAGTAAGATGTGGATTGCTTATATGGATTTTAAAACCTGTGTTTTTCTGGATTGGAAATTCTTCCAACTTATCTCAAACAAAGAATATATTAACCAGGTGCTAGCAGTGAAGATCTCTCATTTTATAAGGCTGATGTTTGTATGAAAGAAATTCTTCAAAAATTCAGGCTTTAACAGAAAGATTTGGTCTTATAAGTGGAAAACAGTCAAAAATTCATTTCACTAGCTAGTTTAGAACCTCTTTTGAAACTTTCTATGAGCAAACAAGTCGTAAAATGTAATTTTCTAACCATTATGAATGGATAGATGCACTGTAAGTGATGAAGCTTCTGTTAACTACAATGACCAAGATGCCCAGCAGTGTACTGTCAAGCCTGTTACTGTAAATGAGGAGAGAAACATAATCACTATGTCAGAAAAACGTTGGCAAGAGAGACTTCTGAATATTTCTCAGTGCATGAGACAGAAGGTGTGTGGGCAGACTTAGTCCTTTGGTGGATGCTAAAAAAGGTGGCTGAGGATAACAGGAACAGAGGAATAACAATGCATATGCATTGTATCAGGAGCATGTTTACCTTAAGACAACCACATGAGACCACAGTGGTGTGAAATGAATATTAAGCCTTGCAGCTTGTGAATCAAGTACAAAGAAACCACTTTGTCCGTACTTATCCAGAATACATTGTCTCTGGAAATCTTCAGATGACACTAAAGTTCAACAATCCCCCCCTCACAAAGTAAAGTAACATAACTAATTTATTTGTGGGAGAGGAAGTGGGGAATGGAAACAAAAGACAAGGATGTCTGGCAGAGGTTTGCATTTGCTGATGTTAGTGACTTCTAAAATAACAACTGGAAATAACTTCTGAAAATGTCAATGTTTTCGTTTTTTTTTTTAATTTTTTGTAGTAACTGTAGTATTTGGGATTTGATCTATTTTTTTGGACTTGAAATACACTACGAGTACCAAATGTAATAAAGAGACTGACTTATTCACTGTGTCTATATTTTTGTGGTGTGTGATCACTGCATCCTAAATACTATATTATTTGTGAAATAATATTCCTTTATTTCTGTTATGCCTTTAGTCTGAACCATTTCTTTTATAAGTTCTTGACTAGTATGAAATAAGTGTTAACATCATATGTTTTTGCCAGAAAGACTTTGTTTGCAATGCTATACTTTATTCTGTGCTTTATGCTGTTAAAATAATTACAGCTCTCTGTGAAGAACACTTTTGAGTATTTTTGCCCCAAAACATCTGCTGTACGTGCATGTCAATCTGCTCCATCCCAAATCTAATTTTAAAATGTCCAGACATAAAACTAAATGCAGTTTAATGAATTATAATGGAGTACAGTGGGTATAAGATTGATAAGAAGATATTGGCTCTGAAATGGAAAGCTACTTAAGCATTAACTGTTGCAATGTTTTTCAGGAAATTCATAGCTTCTTGATCTATATTTTGGATTATAACTTCTATCTTTGTATATTATATTAATTTGCTTTTAATTTGGCAATAATCCTGTCTGGTCCTGTCATTTAAGTATCAGTACACTGCTGAGAAGAGATCCAGGATAATCTCAGTGCTATATACTTTGTATTAATTTCTAAAAGTACTGTTTTAATTTTTTTTTTTAAAGGAAGAAAAATAAAATTAAAAAAAAAGCAACCCCAGAAGCTTAGAGGCTCACTTATTTGCTGATTCTGTTAAATCATGTTAACTGCAAAATTTTAGACCCTTTGAATATTGCATGTATTCAAATTGGAAAGTAAAGGTGTATACACTGTGTTTTATATATATATGTTCAGCATTCTCTGAAAATGAATGTATTACTTAAGTAATGCTGATGAACCTTTTCATATCGCTAGGTTATGAAAGAAAAGTCATGATTTATCAGGCTCTAAATTCTGATTCATACATATGCATATATATTTTTATATTCATATCTGAAATTTCTTGATGCCTGTTGTTCACATATTACATCTTAAACACAGACGCTTATAGACGTATCTATAAGGTTTTCTAGTGAAAGTTTACTTCAGTGACACACTTTGAAACAATCTTCTGCTGACAGTGAAGCGTCAAAGCTTCTGATCCAAAACTGCATCAAAGGTAGACTTGAACTCAACATCCTGAAACTTTCAAGTTCAGCCAAGCATTGATAAAGCACAAAAACAGAAGACTTGTCACTCAATGCTACTGATTATATGGAATAAATAAACTTCTAGAACACTTCAGAAGCTGTCAGAAAAAATCTCCCATTCCACAATTGGAATTTAATTGTAGCAACATTTTATTAAATTTCTTTTGCACCTAGATGGTGCAAGAATTTAATTTTCTACTACTACAAAACTATTGCACTGTCACAGAACATAACATGCAGGTGAACCTCAAGTTAATAATACAGAGAAATACCTCAAATTTAAATCTATTAGTAGAGTTCCTTCTACTTTTAATATGCTTCTATTTGTTGGTTTTTTTTTTCCAATATGAATATCTTCTGTGGTATATTTCAAGTGTTTACATACATAGTGTTTCTTTTGAAAGCAAAGTTAACTTCTATAAGTTGTGTAGTGCTGTGTGGTTATGTGACATTACTTTGGGTAAAAAAAAAAATTTACACCAGGAAGCAGTGGTAATTTCCACACACTCCAATTAGTGAAGCAACATCCAGTATCTCTCTATCCATCATTTCTTAAGAGCTAGCATTCTTTAATTTACAGTGAACATGTTGTCAGAATGTAGCAACTCATCCTTCATTGGAACTGTTATATAGTGTCATAGCATCAAACACACAGGGATTTAGGTTTGTTGCTTTTCACATCTACTCTTCTTTTTGATATTGTTTTCCTTCATGTATTGATTAGGGGGATTAGCATTGTTCTGTCATTTATATTGTGTTTCAAACATCATGAACTGTTGGAATGGATGTTCAAAAACTTATAGTTCATTGTCAAATGTTACCATGATTGTTATGCCATGCCTGGCGAAAATAAATTTGACAGCTTTGATTTTCTGTAAGTCTTAGAAAAGCTAGTTCAGGGAAGTGAGAGTTATAGTGTAGGCTTAATCAATTGTTTTTTTTTCCCATCTAGATGAACAACACTCTGTCTCTAGGGTGTATTCTCTAAGGTACAATGTTCTCTCTTACATGGGTGTTTTATATACTTGATTTGATCTGCATTTCTGACATAAGCAATAAACTAAGTTGCAGCTTTGAAATTCTTACTGCTTATTTTGGAAGAGGATTTAAAACCTCTGACCTGTTTGTTTTATTTTCATTTCATAAATTAGAAATTACCTTTAAAGGATGTTTCTGTAAGTCTTTATCACCCTTTCATTGGTTTAAGTATGACTTGATTTGGTAGCAACAATTTTTTTTGAGTCAGAAATAGCATCTGGGAATGGTTCCATGGCTGTACTAACAGTCTCAACTAATGTGCCTCTTTGCCTTCCTACTAATACTGCTAATTGACTGATTTCTTCGTATGTGCTTCTGCTAATTATTGCCTATATTTCCACTCTGGATAGTCTTTTGGAAATAACAATGTGTATACTCATCGTTGTGTTGTGTTCAAGCGATAATGGACAACACAAGATGCTTCCATGTTTCCTTTGAACATAAACACTTTTCCAGTGCGAGCATGACTGTGTAAGGGCACAATTTATCCGGAGGTTGTGGAGTCTCCTTCTGGGAGACGCCACTGAAAAGAGCCTTCTTCCTTCTAATTCACAAACTGTGTTCACGTATTTATGCACATTGATGATCTTCATCTGTGAGACTTCTCCTCTCTAGGGTGAACAGTCCCAACTATCTCAGCCTTTCTTCAAAGATGAGATGTTTCAGACTCTTCATTTTAGTGTTCCTTCACTGGACTCTCTTCAGTATCTCCATGTCTCTCTTGTAATGGAAAGTGCAGCTGAACTACCAGTGATACCCTGCTTAATCGCAGCCTTGGTTACTATTAGCTTTCTTCACAGCAGTGGCATGTTGCTGGCAAAGTGAACTGAATAGAAATGCTGCTGTTATATGTTTCTCTCTCTTCATCAATTGCAGATATTTTTTTCTGGAGCTGTATATATGACATTAAGTGTCTCGGTGGAGTGTTTAGCTTCAGGTTAAATTAATACAGACATTGACCATCTTTGGACAAAGATTCACTGACTTAAGTTGGGTCTTTGTTTTGTTTGCTTTCCAGTCCCCAAAATGTGTATTATTTTATATGGCTTGCTAGTAGTGTCACTACATTTAACACTACTTCAGTTTGTGTGCAAGCATCATTTAAAACTAAGTTTTGTCTTATTTTCTTTTAGGTCAGTAGTCCATGTGTCACCTTTTGCAACTTACCTCATTAAAAGTTTCTCTAGACAGTGGTGTTGTTGTCACTGACTTTACCCTTATAGTACATTACACTTGCAAGTTGTAATTTCTGGAAAGTCATTTATTTTCTCCAAACTTGACATTCAATTCCTCTATCATGACTCTGGATTTTAGGTTTCAGGAATTTTTTCTGTGCATTTTAAACTATTGTGATGAGGGTATCAGTATCTATCTTATGTCAGTATCTGTCTTCAATCTGTTTCAGTCTGAAAAGGTTTATGTGACCTGCAAGTGGCTGGAAATGCTTGATATTTTCAAGCTGGAGAAGTTGCCCCTTGAACCAGCATTTAATCATAACTTACTATAGGCCAGTGAGTGAGAAAATATAGGATCCCCTCTTCTCCTGTTTCCATTCTCAGAGGTGCTTTTCTACTTCCCCTCCACTATTTGTCTTCTGGCTAGGATCTGAAAGCTTGTTGGTTGCCTGTTAAGGAACTGGGCATTTGGGCTTTTGTCATAAGCTAGAATTACTAAACTTATTTCTCGCAACATGCTCTAAGAACAATCTAATTAGTGAAAAAAAGACAGCACGGCTTCGATTTCTGAAATAAATACAACACCGGAAAGTCTAAGTGATAATACAGAAAAAGCAGGATGCCATTAGTACACAGCTAGAAGTTAAAAAGAAGATAAAATTTGTGTGATGATGTATTTAAGCCTATCAACTAGATACCAAAACTTTATTTTATTTTTTTAAACGAGAGAAGAAAAAAAGAAACTTAAAAACACGTAGCAGAAGAGTGAACTACAGAGGAGTTTACAAAACTAAGTTTCTATAAGGAAAAGCAAATAGTTCTTCATTAAACTTGAAACAAAAGTCAGTGTAATGTAGTAGGGAGTATGAGAGCGTATGAGGTAAGTCAGGGGGCATGTTTCTTTGAGGTACAAAAATCACACAGAAACAGAAGGATCGTTTGTTCCTGTAAATTGGCATAGTAAGCTCTACTCTAGAAAAATCACAAACACCTAAAAGTAGATCAAGGACACAGTTGAATTCAAGCAAAACTAGGGTGAGGAATCTAAAAATTCCCTAGGAAGTTATATGAAATCTACAGATATTGAATGAAGTAATGCTTGAATATTAACCAGCTCTCTTGGACCCCGCTGCCTTTAAGGGTCCTAACTTGTGGTTCTTCTAAGTAGGTTCCAGAAGAGGCCAATTTTAGCTCTTGAAGTACAGTTTTTCAATCCTACTTTTTGCCCTGCTTCTTCTATGCGAGATCCTGAATTCCACAACCTCATGGTCATTGTAGCCAAGGCTGCCCTCAGCCTTCATACTTCCTTCTTCTTCTGTTAGTACAAGATGCTTTCATTAAAAGAACACTGAAATTATCTGCTTTATCAATGTATTTCTCAAAATATCAGCTTATTCGTATATTTTTTTAAAATATCTGCTCTCATTATATAGGAGTAGAGTGCAATGAGTATCCAGGGTAATTATAATATTTGGGCAATTTAAATTTAATGAATTAATAAAACCTACGAGGATGTCGCTTTATATTAACAGGAATGTAACACACATTGTAATGCTTTTTTTTGTCTTAGATTGGTATCCTAAGATCAGACAGATTATGCTCATTATTATAAATATGCAGAACAATTATTATCTCTGTTTCATTTATATTCTTAAAAAGCAGTTACTGTGTTTCTGTGTACCGTGAGAGCAGATGGCTTCTTTGGTATTTCAAATGACAGTTAGGAGTATTGATGCTGCCAGTAGAAACTAGGAAAAGTGAGGTCAGGAACTGAGCTTTTGTACTTGATTGAAATGTTATTCTCAGATTTTCTTTTCAAGAGGTAAAGAAAAAAACAACAACGCAACATCTTTTAAAAGCTGCTGTAAGCAGCAAATAAACTATAAGTATCTAACTTTGTTGTATCCGGTAAGTTTCTAGAGTTTGGTCAGGACAGGGAATAAGCACCTCAGTTCAGATTGCAGGCAGCTAGACTGGAGAAGGTGATGGAATCTACTCTCTTCATGTTTGCAGGTGGTATCTAAATGGAAAGGCAACTTGATAATTTCAAGAGTTGTTTCCATTCAGAAGGGTATAGGAGGCTGGATAAATAGGCCATCAGGAGCCTCCTAAATTACAGCAAGTCTAAATATCAACTGCTGCATCTGGAAAAGAAGGGCTCACTAAAATAGTAGTCTGTCTGGTTGGGGAGCTGCTCTGCTGAGAAGGAGCATTTGGGTGCTGTTTACTGGACATGGGCCAACAGTGCTGTGTCTCTGATGCAAAGGCCAGGGCTGCACTAGTAGGAGCATAGCCTGGAGGTCTAGGGGAATCGCTTTCTCCTTCTCTGCTAAGCAGTGTGTAGTTTTCCATGAGCTGAATTTCAATCCTGTGCTTTGTCAACATATATCCATGTAACTTGAACTTCTAGGTAAATAAGTAAGGTAATACAATGTTGTCAGCATAAAATCATGGCTTAGTAAGGAATGCTTTGCTGACATTAAAGTCAGTGTGGTTTTCCCTTATAACCTGTAATATCATTAATCATCATTGTGAGGAAAAACTAATGCGATTAGCTCACTAATTCATTAAGAGGGGGGAAAGCTTATTGTAACTCTGAATGTAGTGGCTTAGGTGAGGCTGTATCCAAATGAGAATTCGGTGGATGGTACAAAGAAGACTAAACATCTTCTCTGTTTTGTGATATTCTTTGACCTTGTTTTTTCTAACACACAGCATTTATTGTTTGAGTGGCAGATCTGACCATATATAACTCAGTACCCCTGCAGAACTGGTACATTATGCTTTTCATTTATCTTTATAACAATGCTTATAAGCCAGGTATATCAAATAACTTGTAATAGATTTGTAACTCTAATTTAAGATTACTATCTCGTAATCTGGTGATGAGGATGTTGTACTGTAAGAATAAATGAGTTTAATAGGAATTTGACGGGGAAAAAAGAAGTGATTTAGGATGAACTGCCTGTGGGAAAGATTTATTAAAAGCCAGTGTAAAGATAGAAGGTAAGAGAACAGTGTCTGAAGTTAGTGTTTTGTTGAAGACTGAGGTGCCTGCTGTGCATGTGTTATTATCAGCAGATAGTAAAGTTAAGACAGGGATATATGGACTGCTTTATAGCTTTAAAACCTGTACCTCTGAGTATGCTCTTATTGTTAAGAAAACAAAGAATATTGTTTCATCTGGTTACAGGCGGGCAAACTGTAAAAACCTCTAGAATCTGAATGTGATCAGTTTCAGTGATCAGTTTCGCTGATCACTGTAGCAAAGCATTTAGTAATGTATCCCTAATCCTTGTCTAGGATTTAAGATGTTGGTGGTGGATCTTAAAAAGATACGTAGTGTAACATTTGTGAATAAGAAGAACATTATGTAACTGTTGCAAACAGTAGCGAATGAAGCTTTCTGAAAATACAAGCTGAAGTTAGGATTCCTTTAAAATCCACTTCACTGACTATATCTCACTGGATCCATTTCAGTGAGTTAAAAAGTACCATTCAAATTAGTGTTTAAATTTCATGAGTCTCCTAGCATGCACTGTCTCTATATATAAAATAATAGTAATTCAAAATTATTTCATTTTGTGTATAAAGGGCTTCTAGTTCGATAAGTATTTTTTGAAAGTTTTAGGAGGTTATATTTTATAACCACTTAATTGATTTACTTAATTTAGCAGTCAGAATTTCTCACAGTAGTAGCTTTCAAAATGCGCAATAAGAAATATCAGTGAAAAAAGGGTTATTGTGCTGCATCTCTGCAGCAGCACTTCATATTAAGTGACATTAATTTCTTAATAATGGCTATATAAATTGCAGTTGGAGTTTTGAGGAAAAGGCAGTGTCCCTATTTGTCATAATTCAGAGCTAAATAAATATGGTCATTTACTTTCTTTCTGACTGTTGTGGTTTAACTCAGCAGGTGGTTCAGCACAGTCATTTGCTCACTGCCTACATTCCCAGTGGGACTGGGGAGAGAATCAGCGTAAAATAAATAAATAAAATAAAAGGATGGG